>CM059206.1:18547214-19004714 GCA_030347435.1 Clarias fuscus | reverse complement strand
CTTGTACATGTACACATTCATACACACTTTCAGGCACAGACGTACACACACACACACGCATACACAGACACACAGACGCAGACACACACACTCCAGTGCTTTGCTAATCAGAGTTCAGTTCAGGTTCATCTATGGGTCAGTGGCCTGAGGAGGTCTGCGCAGCACAGCTTGACCTCTGACCTATTGACTGGGTAATTTACAGCGCTGCAGTCAGAGCTAAACCCCGCGCCGATACGCAAATACCCGCTGGTCCGGTGTGCGGGGTTCAGCGCGGCGGCGCGGGTGCACACTGCGGCGGTCAGGACATCAGACGCTCCCCTCGCCGTGGGAATTGTGCGAGTGTGTCCTGGCGCGCACTTGGTTCCTCTGTCAGCCGTCCATCATCGCTGCACGTCCTCGGCCCCGCTCTGCTTCTGCTATACTGAAGCCTGGTCTTAGACCGGACTCTACTTTTACGCTGGTCATGTGACACACTGCTTTAGCGGCTGATGACTGATTTTATGATCACAGGATTAGGGAATACGAGGCGCGGTTACACTGCTATTGCTACTAAATTATACTTTTATTTATTTGTATTTTTAAGACCGACTGACTGCAGTTTTATACATCTATACATCACAACCCGAACATTATTCTTCACGAGCTGAACCTTTTTCCTTCTTGAAATAACTTGTTTTTGGCAAACCTTAAACACCGTAGCGCTGCAAAGATTTCCGTTCAAACGTGGCACTCCGGGTCAGAGCCGGGGACCCTCTGGGACCGAACGAGAAAGCTGCAAGCATGAGCCTTAGGAATGAGGATTCCTCAGGTAGGAATGAGGGTGAAGAAGGACAGCACCGAGGTGACACGAGCTCTAATAAATAATACTGAAAACTCCTCTTCAGTCCATCATGCTTAAGCTCGGTGACGTGGCGCATCCAGCGGCTATAGGACGGGAATTTCTTTTTCGCATTCCACAGCTCTGACCTACTGGAGACATTATGCATGTGGTCTGATCGCTCCTGGCTTCTAACAACCTGGACGAGTCGCACAATTGACGTCCGCTACCAAGAGAAAGTCCGTTTCCACGACTGGTTAGGAACTATTTTCAGCTAGCGACGGACAAATTCCCGGGAAACAGAAAGGGCAGATGGGAAGGATGGGTGGGCACGAGTACGGTTTTTGCAGACGAGGAGGAAAAGTTACACCCTCTGCTCTCTTCTTGTTTTTTCCAGATGTGCGTAAATACTGAACTATTGGAAAGTGCCTTCAAGTGTTGTGATTTAAGGGTTTTTCTCGCCTCCACCCTTCACATACTTAATAACATCCAAAATATATTGTGACAAAATGTCAAACAGTGGTTATTTCCCTAGCGAGAAACAAAAGCTGTTGAAAGACTGCAAATGTACACAGAAATGAAATGAACCCAGCATTTCCAGATGCAAAAAAAATTCACATGAAATTCTGAACGGCGAGTTAAATCTCGCACAGAGAACGCGAGCAACAAGAGCAAAAAGGTTGGGGGGAGGGAGGGGTGGTGGATAGGGGAAGCATGGAGAAAAAGAGATTAAGAGGGTGAATGAAAGAGAAGACGACAACCGAGCCCGGTCCCCGAGGACTGTGATGGCAGAGAAGACGAGATCAAGATCCTCTAAATGAATTAAGTGAGTGAGCAAGGGAGCAAAAGAGAAAGAGTGACTTGAGAAATCTAGTCAGTTGAACTAATGATGTTTCTTGTCTGACTGAATAATGAAAGCTGAGAGAAAGAGAGGATGTGTGAGCAAAAGCCTACAGTCCTGGGTTAAGCATCTTAAGTGAAAAATCTACCCCAAAGTCTCAAAAAAAAAAATTAATGGGACTACAAAACAGCAGTGCTGTAGACAAAAGGCTGTCGTCGTGATGCACGCGCAACGTTGATGAAGCGTGAAAAAGGTTGAAGAAATCAAACCATTCGAAATGCAATGGGGTAAGTGTACTGGTATTATCACTGTTGTTCGATTTCTCGTACCACAGCAATGCACCAACATTTTTTTTTTTATTATAAAAGAATGACATGCAAGACTTTTATCATATTATAGTTAGCTATATGCATGTTAATTATATGTGAGGTTTCAGGATGGATCATGTGTGTGAGAGATGGAGAAAGAAGGGAAAAAAATAAAACATTTAGTTATGAATCACGATTCTTTTATGTGGCAATTCACATATCGCCAGTATGACTCCAAAAATTGATTTTTTTAAAACATTTATAATAGAGATGTTTTTACGTTTGTAATAAAGATGAACCTGTTAATTGGCCACGGATCAGAATTGGCCTGATTGCAGTGTGGTTGGCCAGTGACCGGTGGTCGTCCCATCAGCCTCAGATATAAAACATTCTTTACCGAGCGCAGAAGCCTCGAAGTGACGCAACAGAAACGCATTTTCACGTCTTAACATTATCAAAACTTGCACACATTAAAAGCCTCCGATCCGCCTTTTTCTACAAACTCTGTGAGCGAATTGTCTCAAACCCCACTCGTTACATAAGTCTCAAAACAGTCAACTGTTACTGTATTTGTACTCGAAAATCATGTGTGTTAGAAGTCCCGTGTGCCCATGTTAGAAGTCACACACACTCAATGTCAAGTTAAGTTTTGAGACTCTGGAAGCGTTTGAGGAAATAAAACATCGCAGTTTCTTTATAATCCTACAGCAGGTACATTCTGAACCATTTCATTACATTCAGAAATTATAAGTATGGCAGATCACAAAGACATGTTATAAGGCTAAATGGAGTCATTAATTGTTTTTTTTTTTTTTTTAAGATTTGAAATTTTATAAAATTGGGGGAAATGAAATATCCCTTCATATGAATCGTCTGCCTGAATAGCCCAAGTATAAAAGAAAAACATTAAACCAAGCGCATTAATATTATCCTTGCAGAACATTAATCGCCACCTATCGAACAATCAGAACCGAGAGTTCAGTATCACTATGGTGTAATCAAAATAAAATATTTAAAAGTATTAAACTCATTGCTTGGGGATTTAGAGTTCAGCATTAATGTGACCGCATTAATGTTTCGTCCATTACGCCTTAAGTGGCTGCCGCTGTAAACGGGAGGCCGTCATTCAGACGATAGTATAACGCTCGATGACACGTTCAGCCATTCTGTGCTTGGTTCGCCCAACTGATTTCATATCCATATGACGAAAATTACGTCTGCTTTTCCGTAGGTCAACAACCTGGACTGAAATCACAGCACTGCATGCAGAATTCAACAGGTGGAACAACAAAGTGTGCCAGGCTGAGAAACAGAAACGGCATTCCTAACCAGAATACAGGGAGGAATATTCATGTTGTTCACTGACTTACTAAAAATAAACAATCTGTTATGAGCTCAGCATAATGAGGCCCCACGCAGTCATTTCAAGTAGTTAATAAAACTAAGTTAAAATCATGATTCCTAATTATCAACAATGCGGGGCTGAGTCATGCTGTTAACTGCACAAAGATTTCTTTTGGGTTTTTTTTAAGTCGGCTATATCCAGTCAAAACAGCACGCGTCAGAAATAGATATGTCTACAGAACAGCTGCATTCTGAGCTCATGTCAGGATGTTAATGTAGGACAGTTCCTTGGAGAGCAACTACCCACGCATCTATTTATCTCTGTATGCAAATCAATGGTACTACCCCTGCAGTCTTTTTTCCATCACAGTGTGGACTTACCGAGTTGATGCATGCAAGTTCCTTGTTCAGTAGCCAAGGCAGAGACAATTTGCCTTCGCCTTTGTAGCAGGACTGGATCCTCTCTTTGATCTTTTCTTTAATGCGTCTCAGTGTGAAGAGGCACAACGCTGACTCTTTTGGGGGCTTGGCCCTGTTTTTCTGGCCCTGAGAAAAGACGGTGAACAGGATGTCCTCATTCTCGGACACCCCCAGAGAGTTAGCCAGCTGTCTGCCTGGCTTGCTCAGGTAGGCGTCCTGGATCAGGCGATATTCCACCCCGTCCTTGGTGCAACCGATGGGGAACTCCACGTAGGAATAGAACTTTGGGTCGTCGACACAAAGCCGCACAATTTTGGACGTGAAGAACTGCTCCCCGCTGGCGTCTGGGGAGGTCAGCTGGGTGTCCAGCTGCAGAGTTAGGTAGTACACAAACTGTTCGCTGCTGAAGCCGTAGATGTAGTAGATGTCGAACGCTGGGAACTTGGACAGTGTGTCTGAAGGGATCTTGAGCTGCGAAGAAACAAACTCATCCTGGTAGACAAAGCTGAACATGTCCGCGTTCTCCTCATTGGCCATTAGTTTGCGGCTCGAGAGGGTCGGGAAGTACTCGGATTTGCCATCGATGGGAGTGCCGATGAAGAGCTTGCTGAGAGTCCCTTCAGAAATAATGACCCCCGACATGGTCCCTGACTCGGCCACGCTGGATAGATAGTGCTCCTTGCGATGGTGGGGTTCACCCAGTTTGAAGAGGTCGTCCAGGCGCAAGAACTGGCAGATGCCTTGTGAGGCACTACCACAGGCGATGAGGCGGTTCTGGCCGTAATCCACCAGCAGCAGCTTGTTGACATTGTTGGTTTGAGCCAGCTCATGGGGGCAGGATTGGACACTCGGAGGAGGGTAACACTTCTCATTGTCCACAACTGGGCCAGTCATGTGATGCCTCAACATGGTCAGGTTGCTTGAGAGTTTGTAGATCCAGTTAACAGCACCAACATACACCTCACCAGTGGTGTTATGGATGGCTAAGTGGGTCAAGCCAGATTCTGCCGGGGAGAAGGTTTGGAAAGGCTCCGTAGCTCTTCCACAAGGAATAAAGATGAAGGAGAGGGTAAGCAGCCCTATGAGGGCACAGTGTGCCCCTGGCTGAGACCACATATCAGCTCTATTCCACACGGGCGAAGATCAGGCTCTGCGTCAGTCTCCTATTGACTACCACTGTACCTTACAGATATAGAGAGAGAAAGAGATATAAATCCAAAACAACAGGAGCGTGCAGAAATAGTGCTCTTATTGATCCGGTGTCCTTTTTTCTCCTCTTCTCAAAGCAGTCATTTAGCGCATCATATGCAACAACTGTACGTTCACAGGGCCTGCAAGACAAGGGGGAAAAAAAAGGAAAAACACATGAGTACAAATGGGACATTTCCTATTGATTATGCATCACACTTGAAAGGCAAGGAGCAGATAGAAGCAACGACACCATCCATGCTAAATAAATGGTTCAAACTAATGTGGTCCAAGGGGGCGAAACCTTGACAACATTTAATTACTAAGACGGATGGTGAAGAGGTTCAAGATGGATTAGGAGACGCACTGTACATAAACTCATCATCGGATACCCCTGCAACACCAGACACACCATGGTGCTATCTTCAATGAATTCATAACACATCCATTATCACAATGTGTCTGAGAGGAGCTTTTTGCAGATTAAGTATTCTCTTTCTCCCTGGCTGCCCCCCCCCATCCCTCTCTCTCAAACCCTTCTCAGGGATATGCAAGCTTACTAAGAAGCTCTTTCACAACTTCTGCACCTTCTTGCGTTGGTCAGCATGTCTAGGACTACCTGCATATGGAATATTTCTTGATTTAAATATTACTATTCCACTGTTTTGAGAATTGAGAGTCTTTTAAAAATGACGTCCCTTAATGTTCAGAAGATCCTGACGCGACAACCGGATGTGGATGCTGACATTTCCAAAAGTCATAGTCTATAGCAAGGGATGAACTCTTACACTAGTCATCC
This sequence comes from Clarias fuscus, assembly GCA_030347435.1. Taxonomy (NCBI): domain Eukaryota; kingdom Metazoa; phylum Chordata; class Actinopteri; order Siluriformes; family Clariidae; genus Clarias; species Clarias fuscus. The sequence goes on along the minus strand of CM059206.1, from coordinate 18,998,997 downwards.
TTTCCCACCATAATTACACGAGTGTTGCATCTTTCCTGAGCAGGAGGATTTCTGAGCTGTGGTTCTGGCTGGAACATGGACGATAGGTTAATATTAATGCCTCGTTGTTTCTATAGTAACAGTTCATACACAGGGGCTTGTACAGCAGACGTTTCGAAGACTAATAATAAACATTTCTTTTTAACGTTCTGTTTAACTTGAATGTGTTCATGTGGTGGCGGTTTGCAAAAGGAATTTCAGTTGCGTTCGCTTTGTAACCATGTCCCGAAACAGAAAGGAGTTTATGCAGAACGCTGCACTATTTGTGCACTATGCATGTCACAGAGGTGAGACAGAATTTAGCACTGCAACCATCAGATAATGCAGAAAATCTGTTTTACACTAGGGCTGGGGAAAAGATTATAAATTAATCACGACCTCGATACATGCAATCTCATTTCTGCATGATTGCGATTCAGTTGCATGCATTTCCCTGCATTCAGGTCATGCTGCATTCATGCGTTCGGCTATTTACTCAACACATTCACACAGTGAAAAACTAAATATTAAAACTATGATCTAGTGAAGTGAATAATTCCGTCATTCAACTCAAAATCACTTCCTCGTTTACGGCGTTCCGATATTATCGGCCGCTCATTATCACAATGCCCGTTCACTCGGTTCCATCCAAATATACGCTAGAGGCGGGGGGCTGGAGGGGGGGGGGGACAACACCAGGCAATCAGAATCTGAAAGAGGAGCAGTTTCTGTTGGGCTGACGACCCGTTTCTGATGGGCTGCTTTTGGAGCTCTCTGTGTCCCTAAATGTGCAGGTGTCAGACCATTACATTTTATTATTCTGTTCTTGCATTTAGCAGTGAGTATATACCTCATCATTGAATACATTAGATTACATTATTTTGATCAAAATTAGATAACTGTCTCGCACACTTATGAACTAAAATACACACTGTTGTCCAAACAGAGACAGGCATGTAAGGCTGTAATAATTGAATGACTACTGTATAACTTACTGTATTAGTTGATTAAACCTGTCGTGTTGATTCTAGCGGTTACACTGAGACTCTAAACAGATAAAAAATTTACCTGCATAGATTTATACTAAAATGTATGGTAGGATTTAGCAATAAAGCTTTTGGCAAATTCTACACTGTAAACTATGTAAACTGTATACAATGAATTCTATACTATAAACTACGTATTTTAATTTCAAACTACCCAGCAAACTGCATCATTTACTTTATGCTGATAAAAATACTAATGATGAAATACTGTAACTGGCTGATTGTCGAGGAAAAAAAAACTACGGGTGCTCTTTAATTATTATTGTTAACATTCTATTCATGTTCCACAGATTTTAAGTTATTCACTTAAAGGCTCTAAAATAAGGAAAAACATTTTTTTTTTAAATGCTGTGCAGACAAGAATTAATTTAATTTAATTTTTATGCATTTATGCAATAAATGTTTTGGTTGAGAATGAGAATTGTGTGCGAGAATCGTGATTATTAATTACAGTGGAGAAAATTCACGATTCACATTTGGGCAAGAATCGCGCAGCCCTAGTTTACAGTACAACCTTTTTTTTCTTAACTAGGTGGAAATCTTGCTGCCTTAATGCCCAAAGAGCAGCGTTAGATCCTGCTAGACAAAAAGGAAGTCATCATAAACCCATGCATTTCTCTTAATCTGTGTTAATACAGTTTTAACTGCCTCGTGGGACTGCAATGGAATGTATGATTTGTTCACTCTTGAACGGGACCAACAAAGCGCATAAAGCACAAAAGGAGGGCTCTGCTGGAGTAAAACACAAGCACTTGACATTATTTTTAAACCGTTTTCGCTGTGAATTGGTTTGATCCATCCAGGCTATGGACACTAATCATTTTGCATGTCAAAAGTGTATAAATGATCCATTAGATTCGGTCTGTATTTTCACGTGTAGCTAAATGCCATGCCTCATATCCTCCATCATATTCAATATCCATGCTAGTGAGCCGAGACTTTTCAGGGGGAGAGGGTCAATGCAGTCTCATTAGATCACTGGGCAAAAAAAAAAAAAAAAAAACTGGACTTTATCCAGAGTAATCTTTTTTTTTTTTTTTTTTTACAGAGGAAACAGTCCAGCAGGCCATCAAGCTCTGATATTCAGGAACAGGGTAATTGTTTTAAGATGAGCGATCCATCTATGTGAAGCAGAAGCTCTAGTGCTGTATTTAACATCAGCGACTCTTCTCAGAAAACGGAACGGACTGAGAAATGGAGAAATTTTAAACTGGTCTAAGAGCTGGGGCGGGAGGAATCTGAGAGATAACGAGACAAATCTGACCAGGAAAAAGAAAGCCGAGAAGAGTTAGGAATGTTTTTTCTTCTTTCTCGCACTTCTTTTCTTTGCCTGTTTCTTATCTCGGAGGCCTCTTTCCCTTCGGCGGCTGATTGAGGGTCTTCTTATCTGTCCATCATCCCCAAGGACGAGACGAGGGGAAGTGGCGTCACTCCATACAGCTCCGGCGAATAAGAGAGAGGAAGAGAGAGAGAGAGAGAGAGAGAGAGAGAGAGAGAGAACGACTGATGGCATTCCTTTAGCGGAAAATGCAGAGGAACACCGGGCCATTGGAGCGCATCACAATAGCGCTTGAGAGGAAGATACAACCTCAAACGACGCACGATAGCCAGCAGGACATATGTCTGAGATTGATGTGAAAAAAAAACAGCATTATTAGAATAGCATTATTTTTAAAATAAAGCTTCAAATGTTTTCTATTAACTCGCTGGTCATTTTAATAGGAACATCAAGTACTCCTAATCTTTCAGACGACTATTTAACCGGACGACCGTGTGACAGCTGTGCAGTGCAGGAAATCATGCGGATACAGGTTCAAAAGCTGAAGATGGGAAACGATAAGAGGAGAACGTCCGGAGTACTTCACAGGAACTCACTCACTCTTTAGAAAAAGTGCATGCATCTTCTGAGGTCTGTTTCGGATTCCTATTCTGTGTGCTCTATGCTAGAGATGGGGAAATAAAAGAAAATAATTTTTTTTTTTTTTAATCGATTCAGTTACGTTCTGTGTTTCTATTGTGTTATGCATCATCACCATACTGAATCCAAAGTTGAAATATATTTATGAAAATATATGAAATATAAAATATATATGAAATCTATATAATATATACATGTATGCTCCAAACTATTCACGCACTGTCAGGGATTGGGATATTTATAAAATGGTGTTATATACACAGTCGCAATACCAATTGTATCGGCACCTAAGTATCGTCGTATTGCAGGGTCCAGGGTGATTCCCATCCCTATCGTACACTCCAAGACACGTTTCTGCTCACCACTGCTGGGAAGAGCAAGTTACCGCAACATGTGCAACCGATGGGATTAAGATTTTAATCCAAAGAACCTGACTATACGCTTTTCACTGCGAATTACTGAGCGACATGTTATCCAAATCGATTTAAGATCAGTAAATACATTCTTGATACAAGCAGACACAACTACAATCAAATAATGGGCTCGCCAGGAAGAAAAAAAAAAAAACTAAACACACACAATGTAATTTTGCTCTCAACTGTACAAATCACATCATGCACTGAGAACAGATGTCAATTTAAAAACAACAGTAGAGCACGGAGACAGCAAGCTCATTTAGGCATGCCATTTGCGCACTGAACGTGACTGTGCGAATATGTGCATAAGCGTGCAAGAGAGAGAGAGAGAGAAAATGGGGAGAGGCAGAAACCTGTAGGAGATTGTCTCAACACTCATTTCTCTTCATTTGAGAGGATCAGTCTTGACGTAGCAGACCGTAAATTTCACAACAAATTGCATCTGCGCACTCGCGTTGTTATCTGGCACAGTAATGGGCGAAATGCTATCAGCGCTCGAGCCCAACACACACACACGACCATTTATACCGAGCGGAGTTAGTGCACAATGGTGTGCAGAGAGAAACGGATTCGGGGTAGTTATCAAACCCGCGCTATGCTACAGTGCCTGGAGAATGACTGACAGCTGGGAAAATGGTCAATTCTCTTCCCTGGATAGAATTTATATATATATATATATAAATTCTCCTTCTTCAATTTCCATAAAGGCATTCTTGCTTCTTCAGACTCGCCAAATTTCAATTTCCGTCCTCTTTTTTTTTAAGCACTTTTTATTTGCAAGTCTAGATGGGAGTCAAAAACACAAATCAAATTTCATACAAAGCAGAAAGGTAGTAGGGGTGGAGGGGCGGGGGGTGTTGGCTGATGAAAAGAAAAAAAGATAATAGATGACAAGGGCACAAATTGGAGGACGAAGGACAGGGGACGGGAAACACTGAAATTTGGCAGGGAACGATTTTATTTCGCCTCCTTTCCCCTTTCCTCCATTTGTTTGACCCTAAGGACGTCGCCCTGGCTCAACATCCAGGTACTCTCGCAAGCACTCGACCCCCCCTCCCAACACACACGCATCCGCGCACACTCACAAAAACTCCTCATATACCCAGACGGAGCCCCTGGACAGGCCGCTAAACCTGTCTCCTTAGATAATGGGGTGTGGTGGCACGGCCGGCTGCTGATTTATTGCTTGTGGCATATCAATTACAGCACTCGCTTCAGAGAGAGAGAGAGAGAGAGAGAGGGAGAGGGAGGGAGGGAGAGAGAGAGAGGGAAGAAAAAATACTGCTCAAAAACACACATACTGTAACACTATATGCTATGCACACACACAGGGCTATATAGATAAACAATGTGTTTTTCCACACTCACACACACACTCGCACTCCAATTGAAAACAGTTCAAACCTCAAAGACAAACAGAAATGCAAACACACTTCTATATATGCGCGTGCACACACACACACACACAGTTAATAAGGTTGTAAACCTCTGCAGCATTCCACAGGCCTGATAAGATTCACAACATCTCGATCGAACGATGAGGAAGAAAGGGAGGGAGACGGACGTAGCGAACGCAGAAAGTGGCTGGTCAGCAATGAGACGGTCGTTACACAGCTCACTATCCCGGTAATTAAACTAAACGAGCGCAGGGGAGAAACACACAAAAATACTGAACACTGTCCTCATCTGTCACGCAGAGAGATTTCTCCAGGGTACAACTACTGTATACCTTCCGGCATGACCGGCGTGTGTGCGTGTGTGTGTGTGTGTGAGAAGCGTTGATGATGGGGAGTCACATGGAACAAAACATCAGTGCATCTGTTTGGGGGTATTTATTCTGCCTACACACACACACACACACACACACACACACACACACACACACACTTGAGTAGTAGCACTTGTGTTTGCAGCCGTAAACTGGATTACACTGTGACACACAGCGTGTCGCAGATCAGACCGTGTGCCCTGTGTACATACACAAGAGCTGAACGATATCTTGTACAGTATTAACTGCAGTAATACAGGCCTGCTGATCCATCTCTTTGACGAGAAGGGTGAGGGGGGACAAATCAGGGCTGGGACGGACAGACGCTTCTGAATATGCAGAACTGAAAATAAAGAATGAATAAATACTGGGTCAAAATATGTTACTTGCCTGTTTTTAAGCATTTATACACGGTTTGGTCTGAGAAAACATAAGTGCTGGAAGTTTGAATATTCACCATTACAGTCACCGTTATACACCGTTACCTCTTTAACTCAGATTTAATCCGTTCCGGGCGCCAGTTCTAAAGGTGAAAGTTCATATTGCAGAACGTATTTTCCCATAGGAAATAATATAAACGGAGATAATCCGTTCCAAAAAATATATTTCCAATTTCCAACCCTATGATAATATTTTTGCATGTGAAACACTCACAACTAAGGTTTACTTCACTTGCATGTCTTTTCTATATGTTTTGAGGGGCTCCAGGCATATGTGCGACTTACAGTAGGCAGCGTCCGGTTCGGTCACTTGTATGCCAAAAATGCTTTGTATGCCGAGGCAAATGTTTTCGATAAATTTCACTTGCTAAGGTGAAAGTCTGTATGCCGAGGTACCACTGTACCTAGACCGTGAACCTAGAGACGAGACTGTTAAGATTTGTACCGAGAGATTTTATGTTTTGTTTTTTGTTTTTTTAAATAAAGCAAGGGTATGACTACTTGATTTTACTAACACTCCGGTCTAGTGAAATAAATCAACTTCACCTGTGGTTGTTGCAACACAAAGTCTCAGTCAAAAACGTCAAATCTATAAAATATATATATATATATTTTTTTTTTTTTATCGATGCTGTACAATACACCTTGTGCATTTTGTGTGTGTCATGAACACCACTGCTCATGCTGGCAAATGTCTTGCTGATTATTTTCACAGAGAAAGCAAACACAACCTACCACACTAGGAACTCCGTGAGAAGAGGATGATAATAAAAAAAATAATAATAATAATAATAATCATCCTCGTCATTATCATGTACTCAACTGTAATATTTCACTTCACTAGATCACCAAGCGTCATTATATTAAGTGAGCCATCAAGGTTATTAGTAGTGTAATGAATCGGATTTGATTTGCCATATCTGTACGGATCGCTCCACAACTTTCTAACTTTCTATGTAAACCACAGGTTAAGTGCCAAGTTTAACCATTATAGCATGAAATAATAGAGGGCCCGAAAACGTATACACAAACAAATCAACATGAAAAATATATGCAGAATGGTGCGACGGTCCGACTACTGACATCTTCAGAGTAACATAATACTACACGTTGCTGCCATAATTCAATTAGAGTTTTTAAAAAGGGCAAAGATGACACCTTTTGAGGTGTGTACACATTGTTTTCGGCCCCTCTGCATTACTCTCGCTGTTTGGCATTACATTTGGGCCCATCCCACATTATATTTCCGCTAACACGAGGATTAATTTGTTGCATTTATTGGTTGTTCAAACTCCCTTGCACAGGGTTGCCAGATCTTACGGACAAATCCCCCTTGTGAATAGTAAAACTCCAATAAAAATCAAGTACCAAAAATTATTTATGGTTCATCTGTACTAGAACTCGTAACCTACTGGAACACAATCATATGCATTAAGTCTTTGATGAAGATAAAAAGCCCTCAAATTATTATTTGTCATTCATTATTCTTCAAAGAAAAAATGTAATAAAGAAAAAAAAAATGTATGCCTTGTATCACACTTTGAATATTTTATTTAAACTTCAGACATGTTGGATATTTTTATTTATTTAAGATGAAAAGTGAGAATAATTTACTTTATGCGCTTTTTTTTATTGAAGTTCTACAACCACCACATGTGGCACAGTTGAACTTTTCCTAGTCCAGTAGATTGCTAATAAATTCAGTGAAATCCAGATCACTCGCGTGTGTGAACATGGTGTCCTCAAGATGAACAGAGAAACAAAGATCTACAGAGACAGAGATGGAGCTGGAGGCTATGAGAAGACTCAAACAGGTGTGCCTCCCTCGATCTCCTCTTTCTTTCTCTGCCCGCTACAGAGCGCCTCCACTCCTCTGCGCTCCCTCCATACACTACGGAGGAACAGCTCCCACATCAAATATGCACAAGAGCAAGAAAACCAACAATGAGACTGCAAGCGTGCGCCTGGTTCGACGAAATTATCCTCTATTCGTGAACTTGCACAAGCACACACAAATAGGACATGCATACTTTGTTTGTGTGCCCCGCAAACCACTGTATACCCACGCCGGCCCACGCCGGCATACATATATGCACTGAACCTCACTCTCTTTATAGAATTGTTTTTTTTTGTCTTTGTCCTCTCATGAATTTACGTTACATGAGTGTGCCTTTCTGTGTTTGTGTGTGTGCGCTTATAGAGTGCCTGCGTTACAGCTGCTTGAACTCTCTTTTTTTTATTCTGCGGACAGAAATGCCGGAGCATAAGGAGTGCACTATTCATCCTGACCCTTCAAATCTGTATAATATCATTATCTCACTCAGATATCATGTGCATCACGCTCAAGGCTTTCATTCATTGCTGGCGAACAAAGCTGCTTTCGTCCGGGCTCTAGAAGCCGCTCTTTATGGACATGTGGTGCAGAAGAGACACAAGGCCCGAGGGGAGTGAGGACAGGACCGTCAGAGAGTGGGAAACGCATAAAGAATGTGATGTGAACGCTGCCGCTGGGGTGCAGATCTGCAAACCGCAGCCTACCCCACACACACACACACACACACACACACACACACACACACACACACACACACACACACACACACAAATACACACTTTCCTTACAGTAAACTCATACCATGTGTTTGTGTATGTGGCACAGAGGGGGGGGGGGGGGGACTAAGAAACAGACAGAGCGAAAGAAATTTGAATTTGAGACACAGAGAGACACACACACTGTGAGGGTGAGTGAGAGAGATACAGACACCCTCTAAAAATCAATCTTAGGGGTGACCCTAGCATTTACTCTGTTATCACTGCTCCATTGCCTCTCCTGTCATTTTGGTCAATCTATAAAACCTTCTCTCTCTCTCTCTCTCACACACATATGTACACATGACCTCATCGAGGCACATGCATCACCGTCCAGATCATCCGTAGACGAGAGATTTGAATTTCCACCACGGAACGGTGACCGTGTTAAACACAACACACACATTCAGGCATCATTTGCATTCCGTGGCTTATCTCCACCACTTCGGCTCGAAGCCAGGCCAGTTATGCACCTCTGTCTCTCGCGCTCGGAACGCAGCACAGGCCTGGTGCAGGGCCGGGAATAAATATGACAAAAAGCCCTCAATCATCATGAAACTGTCCCACTGAGCGCCGATCAATCAGCCTCATCCCTCTGGAACTCCCTGAGCTGTGGACCTGACTTCCGTACCTGCCGCGGCGGATCTGTCTGAAAGAAAGCAAAAGGAATGGAGGGAGGAGAGGACGGGAGACGGGTGAAGGAGTGGCCTGTCTGAATGCTCACTCGCGTAGACACAAGCGCACGCATTCTTCTCCGGGTTTCCTGTTTTGCGCGGACGGACGGACAGACGGTCGATACGCGAGCGGTAAAGCATTTCAGACACGTACGCATGCGCGTGAGAAAGGCAGAGGAGGACACAGAGGCGACTCCTATTTTCTGTGCCGAGGCCTACGAACTGAAAGGGTCTTTCTTCATTGGATAGCAGAAAGGGGTGGGTGATGAGAGAGGGAGAGAGAAACATGAGCTGAGAGATAAGCAAAGAGGGGACTGATGGAACACCGCTGGGAATGAAGATGGACAAGAATTCAGAGGGAGACGCAGAAGGGAAAAAAAAAAAGAAAAAAAAAATCAAACAAGCCAAACCTGTTATGTCTATTTCAGCGTAATCAGTCCATTTGAAGGGATAGTTCGGGTTTTTTTTTTTTCAAGTCTGTCTTCAAATCAAAAGTGAGATGTATCCAAGTACATTTCCATAGCTCTTGGTTGTTACAAGTTTCCTGTTCGGCACATGAAGTGTGTCACCCGGAACGCGAGTACAATGCAGGTAATCAGGGTCGCATTCCACAACCCTCGTTTCATGCAAAAATGCATTCCAAAGTACAGCTGAAACTCATGAAGCATCCGCAGGCGCACTGAAGCACGTCATCTTGAGCTCTGTGCATTTCGTTCACGTTTAACTCTTTCCTTTCCGCAAGCTAGCCGGAACTAGCCATATGGATGGATGGAAAAAAAAGATTTTTACTTGTGGAATTTGACCATGATTACGGCTGACAAACTTCGCAGTCGGTGTGCAGAACAGTTAAATTTACAAATCACCAGGATCTACTGTAAACATACAGAGCAAACATGAACAATTCAACACGGTACTTGATTGCTAATAAACGCTAGATTTGGTACTCCGACATGCACGCGTACCAACGTTAATAGGAGCCAAGTTACTTGGAAAAGTCCGAAAGCTCATTTATTTATTTATTTATTTTCTTTGGTTGCTGAAAGAGCCATGCAGTCGAGGACACTGCAGTGTTCCAGACAGAGATTAATTCTGCATTTAATCATATTTCATCAGCTTTGATGTATTACCTGACTTTGCAACTACTAGGTTAAGACATTTACTGTACCAGGAACTGATGCAATAGAAACTCATGTAGCGTTACTAAGTATAGTCTCCATCCTCCCTCTCCTCAGCGTGTTTACACTCTGGCCATCAACAAGTCATGCGTCTCTTTTCTTTCACTTTTCAGATGTAATTTCAGTCCAAAGTATTAAAATAATAAAAAAAAAGTTTTTGAAAAACGCACTAAATGCTTCCAGGGGAGTAGTGAACTGAGAACAGGCACAAAATAAAAGAAATGAAGAAGCAGCATGTTTGGTTTGTCACATGCACTTCATTCCTTCGCATATGCCAACTTGTTAGGAAGCTGGCGTCAAGAGCGCGAGGTCGGCCAGCGTATAGCGTCCCTGGAGCTGTGAAGGTTAACGGCCTTATTCAGGGGTCCAAGAGCGCCAGTGCGGAAGTGATGGAACCCCGACCTTCTGATCAGTAACCCCGAACCTCAGCCATTAAGCCACCGCGGGTGAGATTTGAGCCATTACATAGCCATTTCCTTCTTTTTTTTTTTTTTTTTAACTGAGCCTGCAGAATTTGACTTAAAATAATTTAAATAAATAATTTTTTTTTAAAATCCAATTCATTTTGACACAGCGATTACGATGTAAACTACAAGATGTAACTATTAAATAGCTAACACCAGTTAATGGAAGAAATCCTGTTAAGAGGATGTTTGTCAATATTTATTTATTTAAAAATATAAACAAATACTTAAATTATCGACAAAGCTCTATATAAATGTACAAAAATGCATATATTAGCTGCAATAAATTTCAGTTTTTTAGTAGTTAAATTGCAATGCGGCGGCACGGTGGTGTAGTGGTTAGCACTGTCGCCTTGCACCGCCAGGGTCCGGGTTTGATCCCCGGCCAGGCTCGATTCCCGTCTCTGTGTGCATGGAGTTTGCATGTTCTCCCCGTGCTTGGTGGGTTTCCTCCGGGTACTCCGGTTTCCTCCCACAGTCCAAAGACATATAGGTTAGGCTAATTGGCTATCCCAAATTGTCCGTAATGTGTGTGTATCTGTGCCCTGCAATGGATTGGCACCCTGTCCAGGGTGTACCCTGCCATGTGCCCTAAGCCTCCTGGGATAGGCTCCAGGCCCCCGTGAACCTGAATACAGGATAAAGCGGTATAGATGAGTGAGTGAGTGAGTAATTGCAATGCCTTTTTTTTTTCTTTTTTTCTTTAAACATACCATGACTTCCACACCCAGCAGACCACACGGCCTAATCAAATTGGCTTTTTTTACACCTGATGCATACGGCACAGCTGAAGTGTGCACTTTTTTATTTCTCGGCGTTTGTGATTTCTTGCTACGGCCTGTATAAATGTTATATAGTGCGGCGGAAATCCATTAAGTAAACACTGCCGCGTTGTACTGCTGCAGTGTGCGCCGTGGAGTCGATGAAACTAATGAACCCAGCTGTTCAAACGGTACCATTTGCTAGCACTTATTGTTGTGAAGCAGGTTCACTAGATGTGTATGCTGATGCAGGTCGGCTGAAACAGTGGAGATGAAAATGCGCGCTATAAACGCAGTCTCGTGACTTCAATAAGCTATAGCGAGACACGAATTTGGCCCAGCTTTCTCATTACATGCCGCGAGTAGAGTAAAGAGCTAGATTGTGCCAGCCACATTCATAAACATTGTTAAATGTGTGTTTAAAAGAAGAAAAACTAATATATATATATATAGAGAGAGAGAGAGAGAGAGAGAGAGAGATAAGCTTTTCCTTTTTTGATGAATGAAATCTATGTAGGAGGAAAACGTATTCCTTGTTGACACAAAACGTCTGTACATTTCTTTGCAGCAACACATTGAGAGTTGTCTATTAAAATCGTTCCAGGTTCACGAGAAAAACCCTGGTTTCGGTTCTCACACAGATCTTAAATCATGTTGAAAAGGTGTTAATGAGACCCCCCTCAATATTGCTCGACTTTCCCGTGTTGTGTAATTCACACAGAACCCACGGATTCGGTGCCAAGCCGCTTCTGGGTTCGCATTCGAGCGGTGTGTGGAATTCCGCTATTACAGTGAGTGTGGCGTTTAAACAACAGCAGCAGCGTCTAGTGCGACAAGTACGTACCGAGTGTGTCAGGAATCCGGTGCACATCCCTGCTTTCAGAACAACAAGGGCAGGTGAGCCAAGTGTTCACATTTACATCGCTCACCGAGCACAGCGTTCCGCTCGGAGCTCGCCGCCATTTCTCACTGGCGGGACGCTTAACTGAGCTGCCTTTAAGTCCCGCCTTCAGACTCTATGGTTGGCTCCTATGTCCCATGCCTAACCAATCACAGATGAAGCTGAATTCTTGTAACTGATCACAGTGCAGGATTTGTTGAAACAAGGTTTTTTTTACATCTCACTGTATCTCTTAATAGTAGAAAAAGTCCCGTGATGTCACTTGCATGTAAAAAAAAAAAAAGAAAAAAAAAGAGATGTTTTTATTGCAATACAAAATAAAAGCCTGGCCCCGGCTGATCACTCTCAACCTCGGCTGATCTTTCAGTTCGTTGTTTTTGGTGCACTAAAGTTTTAGCACTAATTAAGTGCAGTGACTACTACTCTATATAAAAGATAGCCGTTGATCTGCTGCTAACTGTTTGCTGTTTTCATCACACGGATCTTTTCTCACCTCTCATGACCTCAATTAAAAGCGAGTCAGGAGTTACCCCGATTCTGCCTCTGTTTCCTTTCATACAGTCGACCAAGCTGGAGCGATGACGCAATATTCCCGTGTGACCGGGTCCACGAATGTGTGTGTGTGTGTGTGTGTGTGTGTGTGTGTGTGTGTGTCCAAATCGTACAAGAAGAACGAATTTCCCCGATTCTTCCTGCACCAATCTTAAAACTTTCTTTTCTGACCTTTACAGACAAATAATTTAATTTCCTGTGTGCATGTGTGTGTTGACAAAGCGAGACTCAGATAATGAATAAGTGCACTAACACACCAAATATGCCCTCTGTCACTCTTTAGCATTCTCATTATTAGAAAGGGTACATTTGCATCTTAAACACAAATTAATCTCTTAATTGAATTGCAGATTTTGGGCTTTTGTAGATTCTGTGTGGGTATGTCTGAGAGAGAGAGAGAGAGAGAGAGAGAGAGAGAGAGAAAGGGAGGGAGGGAGTGGAAATGCTTTTCTATTTCACAGAACTGGAGGAACTTTCGCTTTTTCACACAGTAGGAGCTGACTGGTTCATCAAGGCGGATCATGATGTCCTTGGGTAAGAAAACAAAATCATTTTCTCCATCGTTCTTCTCGGCCCGTTCGCTCTCGCGCTGCGCCGTCCCAGTAGATTTTACAGAATTATTATGAATAAGAGCACGGAAATGGAGAAGAGCTACAAATGTACCACAGGATCACTTTGCGCCCATACCGAGCAGGAAGAATGTAAAACACCAAGGTGTACATTAACCTTGTGCCGTGTAATCTGTAAGTAGCACTCAGTAACATCGTCTACTACACTTTTCTCATATAAAATCAACAATACATTCATCTCCATTTCGACTTCCCTACATGCAGGGCTTGCCCACGACCTTGCTTTGAACCCATCCTCTACGACCATAATTGCGGGTCAGAAAATTGCACACCAATGTCAGTAGATGTCAAAGGGAAAGCTGTTCTTAGTGCATACTTGTACAAAAACATCATCTACAGCAAGGAAAATTCCATAATTTGCTACAAAGAGCCAAAAAAAGCATATGTAAATCCCTGTTCAAGTAAAATACTGGTTTATATACACACACACACACACACACACACACAAATGTATATACACACATGTAGTCTTATGCAAAAGTTTAGGCACCCCTTGATAAATAACAGATTTAATTGAAAAGATGTTAAAAAGTCATAACTATGCATCAATGTTTGCTGAAAATATTGTTTCCATTTTTTCCATTTCCAAGAGAGACTGTGTTATGTCATAAATTGAACAAAGATTTTAAAAAAAAGAAATACATTATTGTGGCACTGTGCAAAAGTTTGGCCACCCTACATAATCAGTACTTAGTAACACCTCTTCTGGCAGATATCACAGCTTGCAAACGCTTTTTATAGCCAGCTACAAGTCTTTCAGTTCTTGTACTTCCTTGCAAAAGGCTTCTAGTTCTGTAATATTCTTTGGTCATCTTGCATGCACAGCTCTTTTAAGATCTACCCACGAATTTTCAATGATGTTTAAATCAGAGGACTGTGATGGCCATTCAAAAACCTTCAGCTTGTGTCTCTTGAGGTATTCCTTTGTGGATTTCGAGGTATGTTTAGGATCATTGTCCTGTTGTAGAAGCCATCCTCTGTTCAGCTTCAGCTTTTTTTTTTTTTTTTTTTTTACAGATGGTGTGATGTTATGGAATAAAATCGTGCGTAAAAAAAAAAAAAAAAAGGTGTGTGTGTAATTCTGTGTTTTTTGTCCAAGCTGGAATCTACGGCCACGACAGTTTACAGATACGACATTTTGTGTTTGTTACAGTACAACTCTGAAATATACTCTGACAAAAACCAGAATTACACACAAAAATTTTTTCTACGCAAGATTATTTTTGACAGTGATTTTATTCCATATGACGTTTGCTTCCAGAATTTGCTGGAATTTATAAACGACTAAATTCAAGCAATTTCTGTTTGTGCCTAACTTTTGCATAAGACTGTATGTATACACACACACACACACACACACACACACACACACACACACACACACACACACACACACACACACACACACACACAGCTCCATAGCAAAAGTCCTATTTCTATAACAAATAAACCGAGACGGAGTGTGGCCTTTAAAGGACACGAGGTAACAAGTGAATGTGTGTTTTGCCGCCTTACCTCTCCCAGAGCAGTACGGTCCTGATTAGTAGGTTAGGGGTGAGTTATCCTGACTATGAGCTCTTCAGCAGCCGCTAAAACAACATGCTACGTCTCACACACACATACACGCTACATCACAGGGTAGACACGTTCGCCTTGTTTACAGTCGTCTGTATATACAGTACACGCAAGCCTTCGCGGCAAACCATGTACCAAACATGGCATATTCCAATGTTAAAGAAAGCCACCTGCGATCCATGCTCACACACACAAGGAGAAGTAGTGACAGGCTATAATTTGTGACTCAGGCATGACAGGCAAGCATTACTGTTGTTACCCCTAGGACAAAACACACGCGTACGACTCTGAACACTAAATTTCATTGTTGGTTAGAGTATCATAGGACTGGCTCCAGGTGTAACAGCTCCTGCCACACACACGCTGAGATGGAGCCGGATGCAGACGGAAGCGGTGTCTGCAACGCGCCTTCTTTCTCAGGAGGCAGACTCCGCGGCCCTCCGCACGTCTCTGCCAATCAGATGATTGACAGCGGTGCAATCAGGAAGCTGATTTTTCACTGCAATCTCCAGCAGAGAAATGCAACCTGCGCTCTGATTGGCCAGCTCCCTGGAGCCATAGCAACACATCCATTTCAATAAAAACAGCCAGGAGGAAAGTAAACAAGAGACCGATGTTAAGAGTGAAAAACCCACACGCAAACATGTGCATGTCGGAAATTATTTATGATGTGTGTACTGGAGTGTATGTAGTGTAGCGCACGATAGATAGGTGCATGTAACTGGAAAGTTCAAATGACAATATTACAACAGTCTCAAGGAGCCACAGATACATAAACAATGGGGAGAAGGGATGGATACATCCCTCTTTTGTTAGCCAAATCCTAACCAGCTAGCTAAATGTAATGAGTGATATCCGTTTACTACTACTTCTTTTCTGATCACCATACGCCAAGTTCGATAGGATACAATGATTGCAAAATACAAAATTACATAATCCCCTTTCCCAACTGTGTTTGACTGGTGGCACGTAATTAGTAACCTAGTAACCCAGTGTAAGTATCTATTCAATGGCGAAAACTTCAAAGCACTCTCTGGATAAGAGCGTCTGCCAAATGCCTAAATGTAAATACTAGTGATCTAGTCCCATTCCCTGGCATTGGTTTGGGTAAATTATTAAATTACCACCATATATGCAACAATGGATTTTTCCCCCGTTTGGTTTTTCTGTAATGGCTGATCGGCGCATCTCTCTGTAGCTTTAGATGTCATTCTACACATAATTGATGAGTTCAACAAAATGTAAAGTTTCAGATCCACAAGCGTTAATCTTAATAATAAACTCTTAATAAGGAGCTCATAAGAAACGTATCGCAATACATACAATATGTCCTTATTTCACGATCTAGCATATTCCGATATCTCCCCGTCCCTAAACAATACTAATGTGAAAGACGACCGGCTGGGAAATGTCGAGGGAGCAATCGTACTCGGGCACGTTACTAAGCAATTACACCCGATCTGGAAACGCCTCGGAGCATCAGAGCCGCCTCGTGCCAAAACAGAGCTCCTGATCTCCGAGTACGTTCTTTAAAAGCCGGCTCAATAGGCGTGCAGAGTGTCAACACAAGGGGCGGGTCAGAGAGAGGGGGCTGGGGGTTAAGGATGGATATCCATCCTTAACCCCCACAAAGGGCCCTAAAAATTACAAAAGTGCACCCTGAAAGCGAATGGAGACAGCTTTATTTCAACAGTAACAAACACACCGGGTGCACTGTAGCGCGATCACAAGCACTTTTACACATCGCTGCCAAACACCATGAAAGAAATGAATGATGTGTAGTATTTGCTTGCATATACTTTGCGGGACACTAATTTCCATGGCTGCAAACATCGCCGGTTCCTGTATGTGTGTTTGCTGATCAAGTTCTACACAGTCGGTTCAGTCGATTGTCATTTCCTGCTATTTTCAGACTTGACTAGAGAATAAAGGAAACTCCATTAAAAAGGGCATTTTTAGTGGCAGGTGTCAAGAACACATTCTTTCCGGATAAAAAAAAACAAACAAACAAACACTTAAATAGCAGTTTGTATTCAAGACCTCAAGCATTTCAAGTCACTGTCTTAATGCAATGCCATCTAGTGAATTTTATGTACCTGGGCAGCTTATAAAACATCAATCAATAATATTTCACCATTTCAAATTAAATCTGATGTTCTGCACTTTATCTTCATATGCACTGTTCTAGCTTTCACTTCCAATCTAACATGCTGAAGTACAGAGTCACAGATCAATTACTTACTGACCACACTTAGGGTATGTACACACACACACACACACACACACACACACACACACACACACACACACACACACTCCGAGCAGGTAAAGAGCTGTTAGATAGCTCTCGTCGGCGAGATGAAAAATGTAATGCGGGTCTGGTTTTGAAATGATATATTTATATTATGCTAATCGTTGCCTCTGGAGCGCAGGCTGCCATCCCCATGCTGCACACACACACACACACACACACACACACACACACAGAGTTCCTCAGAACGAGAACGTCTTTAACACGGCTCATTCTGAGATCTATGTGCACGCGCTGAGCTTATGATGAAGCCCAGATCTTCAGTAATCAGCAGTCTAAGCTACAAAATTAAACTCTAATTCCTTGAAATCAGCATCAACCGAGCCATATGCCGTTCTGCTAAAGGAGGCCGAAAGAGTGATGAAAAGAGAAGAGGGCATGGGGATGAAGAAAAAGACAGACAAAGGAAAAAAAAGAGAGATAAAGAGAGATAAAGAGAGAGAGAGAGAGAGAGAGAGAGAGAGAGAGAGGTAAACCCAAAACAGCTGTTTGGCTTCTAGAACACCGAGAGTCACAGAACAAGAATGAGTGCGCAAAAAAAAAAAAAAAGTGTGTGTGAGCAAGTGAGAGTGTGAGAGAGAGATACAGTGACACGAGGAGTTTAATTTAAATCTAAGTCAGCTCAATCACTCACTCTCTCCCTCAATCGCTCATTCCAGCTATCTTCCTCTGCAGCCTATGAGTCCATAAAACACATGTTTAGCAATAAACAGACGCGCACACACACACACACACACACACACACACACACACACACACAGCTGTTCCCCCTCCCCTGTTCGCCTCAGCTCTCCTCTGGCAGAGAAAGCAAGGGCGTAGGTTTGGTAAATTCCTCACTGTCCGTCCTGCGAGCAGAGCAGAGGAACTCTGCACACCCGAGCAGAGACAGACGAGAGGCAGATCGTGACCCGGTCTCGCACCCTATCCTCTTTATACATCATCGGCACGTCGCTTTTCGTTTGGGGTCACGGTGAAGCCAGACGTTGTGATTTCTCTGTGTTAATTCGCATGATGTTGGCAGGACGGGAAAAAAAACACACACACACACAGAATGTGGAGGACACGGGTCTCCAGGATGTCGTTTTAGAGCCAGAAAAAAAAAAAGAGAGAGGGAGAGAGAAATAGAGAAGCACATACAGGGACACAAAAGAAAACAAACACACACACACACACACACACACACACACACACACACACACACACACACACACACACACACACGCAGATGTAACAGCATATGTAGCAGGTATGTAACAAGCTTGAAAGCAACATAAACCGATACTGTTAAGAGCTGGACGTAAACCTGTTTCGCCATCTGCTTTCAACACTAACTACAACCTTAACTGAATTACCCCACCAGAAACAGTCAAACTGAATTACTCTTAAAGCAGGAGCTTATTTTTACCGCGCGCTTTAGCAAAAAAAATAAATACGTCGTCTAACCGGATTTGGAGCGCAGTTAGCGAGGGTAGCGCCGGTTTCCTCCACAAGAACATTGTATCAGTTCTGAAAACCTTATATGGGATTATTGCCAGGAACTAAAAGGATTAGCCTTGATCTCCGCTTGACTCCGGTCGGACTAGTTCATCCAGTTCACGATGGCGAGAGGAAAAAAAAAAACAGGGGGGGGGGGGGGGGGGGGGAACCTGTCAGACTGTTAACAAGAAGGGGGAAGGAGGGACTGAGTCATCAAGTCATCAGGAAACGGGCAGAGAATAAAATAAACGTGCGACGATCCGACAAGATCCGCGAGATTCCACAGCGCTAAACTCCTGCGCAAGCCAGAAACAAAGAGGCCGGGATTCTTTTATCGCTCACTCACACTCGGGCAAATGCATTTAATTATTCATCAATGACTCGAGACTTGTCAGCGCTTGATAAATCCTCAGACAATTAGGTGAGCCCAGAGTACGTTTCAGTACCGATGTTTATGGCGCTGAAAGATTTACGATCGATCTTTTTAATCTTCCGGTTCTTTCTCGATGAACATCAAAACCTTCGCAGAGCTACTGAAGTGTTATCTTTAATAACCTCGGCTAATTTAGGATCGGTATCACGGCCGCGCATTTTCGTTTTCCCGGCTACGGCGATAAATTAAGAAGGCCACAGACTCCTCGTTCGGGTTCGAGCGGCGCCTGCGTCTTATCTTTACGAACATGACGACGGCGACGCTGAAGGTGATCTCGACTGCGACGGTAGATAGTTTCTAAAAAGACTAAACACAAGCACTCGGTTTGAACAATACGGAAACTGAATTACAAATCACTCGGCGTCTGACATAAAAGGTAATGAAGTACCAGAACGAGGAAGAAGCACTGCCGCAAAACAAAAAAGAAAAAAAGCAAAAGCTCGCAGTCGTGACGCCCCAACGCCGGCTCTCTGTGATCACGTGTCCTCTCAGATCTAATCTCATCTCCATAAAAATTCACTCTGTATCATTGTCGCTACACGCTCTTTATCAGATTGGTACAGTCATGGCCTGCTTTTCAGACTGCACAAGTAGATTACTCTATTCAGAGAGGGGCCGCAGGGGGGGGTTGACAGGTCAAAGTGCAAAACGCTGGGCCGTAAAAGCAGAGATGAAGACAGGAAGCCCCCTGCTCAGGTTCTAAACAAGGAAGAAATAGAAAAGAAAAAAAAAAAAGGGCTTCGCATGCAGACTTGCAGAGTACCATTTATAACATGGAGGGATCTTTTTTTAGGCTGTGAAAATCGCCTCGAACGAAAAGCACAGCGCAGCAATTAGAATTTAATTAGTCAATAATGTTATTAAAACTTTTTTGATTTGCCCAGCAGGGAAGGAATCTAAAGTGGGGGATGACTTAACCTCTGGCACACAAAACCTCCCCTCCCCCCTCCAAAACTAAGCACATGGGGTGCAGTGGTGTTTGGTCGGCTGGAATTGTTCCCCTTTAGCCCATCGCCCGTACGCGGGTGCCACGAGAGAGAGAGAGAGAGAAAGAAAGAGCGTGCATGCAGACGAAAGCTGGAGGGAAGACTCTGGTGCCGTGCATACCGACAAACCCGGCAATGTCTGCTCCATACATCACGGTTTCGAGCATACACGTGTGTTTCTACTTAAAATGGAAGA
Source organism: Clarias fuscus (assembly GCA_030347435.1). Lineage (NCBI taxonomy): Eukaryota > Metazoa > Chordata > Actinopteri > Siluriformes > Clariidae > Clarias > Clarias fuscus. The sequence continues at coordinate 18,978,669 of CM059206.1, read as the reverse complement.
CACGCAGTGTGCAAAAATGAGAGAGAAAAAAATGTTCGTCTTTAACATTCGTTGTCGAGAGACTAGAGCAGAGGTCATCAGCTGGTGAGCCACAGTCCAGATGTGAGGATTTCAGTGGACTAAACCGAGCGCTGAGAAAAATATACATTATATCAGGTTATAAACGCAAGAAAAACAAGTTAGATGTCTACGTGTGAATCGGCTCGACTCGTGTAGCAGATCCTCTGTGGCGCTTGATCCGATCAAACGCGTTTATGATAATACATGTATAAAACCCGCGGCAGCTCGCTGAACTGGAAGCTAGCTTCAGGGTAGAGATGTTTACTACGATTCAAGATCTATACAGTCATATAATCATATATAATCATATGAAGAAAAAATAAAGTAGATGTATATAAATATACATGAAGGGGCGTTCAAGTCAAACCGATACACAGTTATGAGAGTAAAAACACCTTTCGTTTCTCTATATAATCTACACTAATACATTTATTTCAGCATTGCACTAGTGCTAGTGCACCGTTCAAATGTTTTCCTGTGTCCAAGAGTCACATCGCCGTACTATGCTTGAAGTAAATGTTAAATAATTTCTCACACTTCAATCACAAGAAATTTAATCATGAGTCCCGGTTTGACTTGAACGAGCCTCGTTCTTATTTAGAATTCTTATTTATAGCCAATAACTTTAAGCAGTAACTGGCATCTTGTGGCAGGTCAGTCATGCTAGCTAAAAGGTACTGAAGAAAACATTCCTGATTATACACACATCTTATACTTACACATGACTAGGCCTATCCCTCTTCCTAGACCATTATGCCCCAAAACCTCAAACAGACCTAATGGAACAAATTAGCCCTAAAAAGTCATCATAAACTATATCCAGCACATTACCATCAGGGATCCTGATTATTACAGCTGATTAGGACAAGACAGAAGCACTTAGCATGGTTAAATAAGTTATGCCTCGTAGCGAAACATGGATACAGCAATTAGGTTTTAGCTCCTAGCTTTGGATAATGGGGTCTGATTAACACGTACCAAAGGCTAATCTACACTCATTCACGACGGGGGACAAAGCCCACCATCATCGAACGCTGGCCCAGTTACTGATACAAAAAGAGCTGAGAACAAGGGGACAGCCAGAGAGAGAGAGCCTGAAAGATGGATGAGGTTGAGGTTTTGGAGGGGTCAAAGGCGTAGCAGATGGGGCACGGGGCACGGCCAAGATGGCGTGGGTGCTGCTGCATTCCAGTGGGATTTGCATATGCTCCGATTCTCCTTTCGAAAGCCCGCAGCGACTCTGCGACTCCTACACCCACCTCCCTCCCTCTCTCTTTCTCTCTCTCACACACACACACACACCTTCAATAACTCTGTTCCTAAGACAAGCTAGGAGATTGGACCTAGATAACATTAAAGGGCAGGAATTTCAGATTAAACTACTCACTGACACTACCGGCATTGAGATTACGCCGGATTACGTCCAGACTAAGTTCCTACAATTTGATCCGAGTGCCAAATCGACTTTAGGGACATATACACCCCAGCTCATTAAATAGGATTACTATCCCGATATATATTATGTACACACATTCTTGATCCTCCTACACACACACACACACACACAATCCCATATGTAAAGGTCTGTGAGTGGGCAAGCTAGAAGCATACTGCAGAAAAACTGCCAGTCCACTCTGCAAGCACAAGGTAAACAAGCTAAATAAATGAAGAAAGAAAGGCAGCTGGAGCTCACACACTTGTTCCAGTGCCACTTAGAGACTGCGCATGAATCGAAATCCGGGCTAATACTGAGCGTGATCGCGTGCACGTGCACACATCTCACCAACAACAACAGAAAAAGAAACCCCTAAAGGAAAGATGGAGCGTGTTCGCACACCCATTCGTGTGCGCCTCATCAGTCAGAGCTAAAGCAACGACCTTTCACCTCGGCCTAAATACCCTGGCCAGCTCCGTGGCAACCAGTGACATCACTAATGAGCCAGTGAATTCCTTTCAGACAAAGCGGATATCTTAAGGTCACTACGTAATTGCTACGCGCGCAGAATCGTAGCTGGAATCCGGAATTCTAAACGAGATACAATACATTACCGAAAGAGGCGTTCGGAGCAAATTAATGCTGCGCATCGTTCTCCCTCTGTCACTATTCCAGTGCGTAATCATATGCATGCTCAATTGATTTGGTTATTCATAGCCATGAGGTTTGCATCTGTCACATTTCAGCAGGTTTCTATCAGTCTGTCTGCTGCGCAAGAGGCCACTGGTGAGCTAGCAGCATTCCCACGCTGGAGTCAAGCTGCTGAATTATTCACTTCAAGACTCGCTACACACTGCAGGAGAAGTGCACAACAGTGCACAACAGAGATCGTTGTGGAGAGAAAAAGTGTGTGCGAGATGCTAAACGAGATAGGCTGTGAAACCGGGGCTCGGAGCGTGTGCTGGTGTTGTAATGGCGTGCACTCGTTCCGTGGATAACATCAGCCTCTCACTTACTGATCAATTCGGCTCGAGACTCGCACACACGCCGTGCCCGGAAAACATGTCCTCGAACGACAAGACGACGACCTGGATCAACCCAAGACGTTGTCGTATGAATAAAAGAAGGATAGTAGAGATGGAAAAGATTGATGGAGGGACAGTTAAGAGAATGAATGAGGCTTTCTGCTGTGCGCTATTGTGAGCTGGGGTGATTCAGCAGTGAAGTGTGTGTGTGTGTGTCACTGTTAGGGCTAGGTAGTGAAACTCTTCATAACAAGGGAAGCCAAGGTACTACTGGATTGAAACTAGGGCTGGGTGATATGGCCTTCAGGTATCCTCACAATAATCCACTGAATACTTTGAAAGCTTTCAAAACGTTTATTTCAACTCAAAACACAATTATTTCTTAGCTCAACCAGACTGCAACTATTCTGTAGCTACGAGTCAAAGTCTTCCCATGTGTTCACCCTGACTTGGATACGCGTTTTACATACCAGTCAATTTATGAACCTGCTGAATTGTATGTCCACTAGTGACGTGATGAGTTTCCGAGGGGGAAATTTTGCTTCCATTCTCAGTCAATTCTGGCTGAAGCACTCTCTCTTTACAGTCTTCAGTTTCATCCTCCACTTCTCTCTCTGGCTGAGAAAGGAGATCTGATTGGCTCAACATCACACGTAGTGAAGCATCAAACCAATCATAGATGTGACTGAATTCCTGCCGCCCATCATGAAGCAGAAGGCAGGATTTGGTGAAAAAGGACGAAACATCACTTCAAAGTCATACATTAAATGCTTCATAGCGGGCAGAACCACTCTGTCAAAAAAAAAGTTATATTTTGATTGAATGCTTTAAACATGCAAGTACACATCTTATCACATCGGATAATTTGGAAACCGTTCATTTGGAATCTCTAATGTGAATGATTTCAATCGGGTTGAAGTTTTGGAATACTGTCTGTGTACACATTGCTAGGGTTTTTATTTTTTTTTTTTAAATCAGTGAATAATTGGTCCCATACCGCAGCAAACTCTGACAAACTACCTGACGAAAGCCTGGCGAGCCCGAGATCACGCCAGTTTGAGATCAAATTCAGGAATGTAGGAAAAACAGCAATCTCAGAACAGAAGCCTACAAATCTATGAGAGAAAATCTAATAACTGCTTATTAATTAGAATGTATGCTACTAAACAATCATTTCAAAAGTTTTTAGAGAATAACTGAGTCCAGCTTGTAACTACATTGTGGCATAAGTTCGACTCCAAGCACCACTTGGTTGCCACTGATGCGCCTTTAACCCAATGCCCATATATAATACTCAGCCACTGGACAAGCAGTGCATCCTCAGTGCCAGTCACTACCCTGGAGAAATGGGCGTGCTATGGCAGGAAAGGCATCTGGCATAAAACCCTGTGCCAATAACCCATAGAAAAGGGGAAAGCTCTAGAAGAAAAAAAAAAAAAAAAAACACTTCAATTTTGATTGGACAAAGCATGCGCATTTTCTATAACGGCAGCTCCGGCTGCAAGGCTTATATTAAGGCGCTCATTCTTGAACGTTTCTATAGTAACATTTTACACGGGGACTTTAATAGTGGTGGACGTTCCACATAAACGGATTAAAAACGTGCGTAATGGTTAATGTAGAGCTTTTTGTGCGAAGACGTCTTTAGCGTCAGTCAGAGTTAAAGCTGTAACTAAAAAGACAGTCTTCAGGATGGACAGATTTGCAGTTACATGACATGCCTTATTAAATTCACAAGAGAGCCCAAGCGATAGATTGTTGACGGAGTGACTGTTTATAGAAATAACCGGCAAAAAAAAAAAAAAGGAAGAAGACATTAGGCATAAAATAACAGCAGAAGCAGCTCAAGCCAGAACATGCTTCACCCAGACACACACTTACTTTACTTCAATAGCCTGTGTCATCTCTTCAAATGTGACATTTGCTCATATCTTTTGAATCTTCTCTTAAGCCCCCCTACACACACACCACTTGTTGAGTGAGGCATATGTTTAAGTGCTAGTCACAGTCACTCTGCACTCTGAACCTCTCCAACTATTTAAACCAAATTCTTTTGACCTCCCCCTTGCCCCCCCCCCCCAAAAAAACACTACTTAACAGCCTCTACTTAATAATTCTAATCTCCACTCCTGAGTGCTGATAGCTGAACTGCGGAAGCGTCCGTTCCTCAAGCGCTCTTTCAAACACGTGGACTTCATCAAACATATTTCCTCAACGCCTGCTGGACGACAGAACGGCAGGGAGTCTTTTGAAGAATGGGAAAATGTGTAACAGCTAAAAATAACGGCAGAGAAAGCCGGGTATTAATAATACATAACTACTACGAGCGCTGTCATGGCAGCGGGCGAGCTGGCACAGGTGTCCAGAGCTCCATCCTACTCATCCCCGCACTCGAGCACTGAACACTTCGCCGGAGAGTGTTATTTTAACGCTTTGCAGGGCTGTGGATCCTAGATTGTCTTGGTTTGTTTTACATGGTTTTGTGAAAATGCAGCCCTTGCGCGGCCTCTGCACCGCAGAGCACTAAATGATAAACATGCTTATTGCGGTAAAAGGCTAAATTCTTTCACAGTCGCCGCATTGTAAAACCTCCTGTGTTCCACGTAACCTGTCCATTCAGCATGTGTGAATAAAGTGAGCTTGTTGTATGCGTCTGCAGTGCCGGTGTTTTTGAACATGTGCCCTCATGGGAGGTCAATCTCCCTGCATCGCGAGCGCCTCGGGGAGAAGCACAGTTGGCGTTATACACATGTGTACGCATGTGTGCTGATGCGTATGCTCGGGAACTCTTGTTTGCTTTTTATGACCCAGCACTTCACACTGGAAGCCGCAGTCCTCTTAAATGTGTTTTAATATCACTACATGCCTAAGGACAAAGAAAGCGAGAGAGAGAGAGAATGAATGTGTGGTATGAGGGAGAGAAAGTGGTAGCTTCTCCATAAACATCTGACATGATGATGAGAAGCTCTCACCTCACAGTATACTACCAATATTAGATTCTATGCTAGGAGCTAAACGAAAGGGAAAATTCAATAAGGTTTTTATTTGATCACAGTCCCTCCATACAGCCTTAAAGGAGATGGGCTATGACCCAATTAATCCAATAAAAGAGATTTTGTTAGATAATCAAGCTGCTCTGAATAAAAAGACGCCTCTTCGTTTAAACACTAATCTTAAAACAAATAAAATCTCTCCATAGAAACTCACAAACCATTCATCCATTCTTTCATCCACATTAATTTCCTGTTCAGAGTAGAAGTGAATGCAGAGTCGGTCCCAGGGAATACCAGCCACGGCGAGGACGGATACAGCCTGGATAGGATGTGTCTCATTGCTTCACTTAACACGATTCAAAATAGGTTATATACTAGAATGCCAAATACATAGCATACACGTACACATCACCCTTTATGCAAAATAAACTGACCAGGAGTAAAACCGACTGCAGTTGCAAAACTGGTGCCGCGTGATGTAATTTCTTGTGAATGAAGGCGTAAAACTGATTGACATTTATAGAAGACTTCGAGCACAGAACTGTGATGAGACTCTTAGCTGCAGTAAAACATCTGAATGTGGCAAATCTTTTAAAGAAGCCCATAAGTCTGTGAATGACGATCTGACTCGGATCCCACTGCAGTAGCTCTTGAGAACATTCAATGAATGAAACGCTCTCAAGAAAAAAACATCCTGGCTTGATCACTGTAGGCGTTCTGTTTTTGCAGGACAACGCAGGACATCTCATACTGCCCACTGCATCACTTGCACGTTACTGGAACTCGGTTGAGAGTTTCCGTCACGTCTTCCCTAGAGTTCGGTGTTAGCTCCAATCCATTTCCACATGTTTGGGCCATTTAGGGCATTTTTACATTAGGCACGATTGATTTTTTTGCTGTTACCACAGTCCTCCCCCTCCTCACTCGCCAACTGGCCAGCGTTCACATTATTTTTGTACTCTTTACTCTGGTACACTTGAGTATTGTACGCTCACAGATTCAGCAGGTGGTATGCACCCACATGGTTTGTGAGCCACGATATTATCCTTCGTGGTATGCCTACTAATAAAGATGTTTCTAAAAAAAAAAAAAAGGTCATCAGAAGATAACAGCACGGATAATGTCGCATTTAAACAGCGATCTACTTTCAGTGTTCAGGTACAATTGGCCTCCACATATGATTCGATCTGTGCCCGGGTTTGTTGTGCCCAAGACCACTTATTTTCCACCGATTTTCACAATCCTGGAACGATCGTTCTCACTGATCAAAATGAACTAGACTTTGGGGTCAAGCGTTCTCTGAAATGATCCTAGAGCCCTAATGTAAAAGCGCCCTAAAGGAGTTCCTGGGACGCCAGTGTTTCAGACGTGAAGCGGGCTGACCGATCATGGCCCCGGTCCAAGTACTAGTGAAACACTGCTTGCATTAGTTCAAGAAATTATTTAGAGAAATAAAGGGAGGTTTTAAAACTCATCACTTTGTTCTGTTTTTCTGCACAACCAAAATTTCCTGTCTGACTTGAATGCACAACAGTGAAATAGTGAAATACACTAGACAAACAGGAGGAGTTTTCCACCATCCTGTTCAGTTTATTGTTTTCACATTCCTTTCCTCAGGGAGCCAGAGTACATCTGGCAGGTTCTTACCCTCAACCTGGTCTTAGATTACACATAATATGTTATCAGGTCAGCTTCCACACCTTACGATGGTGAAAAATCTCACTTTGTGGCTTCCACATGGTACTTTCCCTGGCTTCATCATATGCCATCACAGGGCTTGCTATCAACTCCAGATCTGCCAGTACAGAAAACTTAAAAATGACCTTCATACAAGCGTAATACAACGCCACTCTCTAGATCTGTATCTTTTTTGTTTCTCACATCTGTATCCAGATTTAACCTTGCAGTGGGCATGGCTTTAACTGGAAGCAGTTTCCTTTTACTGAAAGGTAGTAGCATAGTGTGGGAATTCTGCCTTCGAGTTTCTCAACCGCAGCTCAAAGTGAACTATTTTAAAAGGCCATTAAGGTTCTTGATCTTTGGCTCTACCTGCTTGCAAACTGTTGCAACAAACTAAATCTGTTCTACTTCGTGATAATAAATTTTTTTTTAAATAGCCTAAGTTAAACCATCAATGCCTGGACCTCACTTTAGGAATGAAGAGAATAGTATATGCATTACATAGACACTCACATTGACATTAATTCATGTTTTACCTTTATAACTGAGCAATCAGCCAACCAACAAGTCTTTACCACCTACATAAACTATAAAAATAAAAAAATCACCCATCCAAAACAAGCCCATCAATGTTACTGCTGTAAGACGGTATATGTAACATACTACAGGCACACTCCCAGTGCACACTATGATGTTTCTACTCTTACTATTTCTAAATTAAGAAATCTATGCTCATTCATTCATACATCCTCAATAACCAGTTAATCAGGTATGAGGTGGAGCCTAAGAAATACTTTTTTTTTCTTTCTTTCTTTCTTGAGCTTAGTGAGCTCATTAAGAAAGCAGGAACCCATTGGCAATTAAATAAACAGAATTTATGTAAGCATGTATCATCTTCATAATGAAAAAAATACATTATTTTACAACTTATGCTCTTTATTGTTGGACAAACAGACTAATTACTTCACTGGCAATAGGCTTTCTCTGCTACTGTTCCTTTTAAATGCCTCTTCTCAACAGTTTTATTATTTACATATTTACATTAGAATAATGAAGAAGCAGTTAGCACGGAGAAAACAAAAAAAGATTATAAGCTGCTAAATTTACAGGTCAATTCACTTATTTTCTTGTTCTATAGCATCCAACATGTTTAATATTACTTGAACAATGCCTCATGATTCGTTTAGAAACGTAAACCACTGCTTATAAACCAGGAAAATACAATAAAAATACAAAAACTTACTCAGGTTTTCAACTGTGGTTATTATGTTTCCGTAAAAACAGTTTATCAGGACTAGGGATGCACTGATACCACTTTTTTGGAAAACGAGTATGAGTACTTGCATTTCAGTACTCGCCGATACCGATACCAAGTACTTAATAAAAACATGATTTTTAAATTAAATTTTAAAGAGGTTGCTGCAGCGTGGATTGTGTTGGTTTAGAAGCGTGGGTAAACTCTTTGTACTCGTTGTCGTGTTGGGATTTTAGGTGCTTGATTAATTTACTTGTGTTAAATGCGCTACCTTTTGAGCCTCCTCTGGACAATTTCACTGAGCACAATTTGCAGTCCGCCTTTGTTTTGTCGTCTTCATTCACTTTTAAATAATTCCACACGGCTGACGTCTCGTTTCGCCTCGCCTTCTCCCCGCTCTGAGCTGCAGCCGGGGCCTGGGGACGGGCACTTGGCGCTTGTGATTAACCCCTTACACGCCGCTCAAACATAGACATTTCTCGGACCGTGTAATCGGTCCCTGGTATCGGGGGACTTTTAACGAGTACGAGTACTTTAGAAAATGTGGTATTGAGGCCGATACCAGATACCGGTATCGGTGCATCCCTAATCGGGACATTCCTTATAACGTGACAGATCACCAAGGACTAGATACAATATCATGATACTTAAGTGTTGATTCGTTTTTTATAAATATCCCAATTTGATATCTCTCTTTTTGGGGGGGATTTTTTTGTAATTCTAAACAAACTTAGTAAATAATTTGATCCTGCCACACAGGATGCTGTGCTACCTGCTGATGTTTGAATAGTTTAGAGCATACCACCAGTAAGATTATAGAGGCACTCAAATGCAAATGTTACCAACTTAAATGCAAACATATAATTTTTTTAAATACATATTGAAGCATCTATTTTGGAGTCATTGTGGAGTTACAAGAACTGCCACACAAAAGAATGGTGATAGGTTACCGAATAGTCCCCCCCCCTCACCATTTCATAAACAAGTGACATTGTTATTCTAAGTTACAAGGTCTAGGTTGGTAAACTCACCACCACCCTGTCAGTGGCAGCTCCACCTGTGCTTTACAAATATTTCCGAGCTCTCTGTATCTTTAAACTTAAACGTAGCTTACGATAACGATAACTGCATTATTTTTTTAAATAGCTTATCCAACACTGAGCTGATATCAATTTATTTTCACTCATGCATTAAATCAAAAGATTCTGCTTTATATAACTTGCCATTTGATTCTAAAATGTGTTGGTGATCAGAGGTACACTGGAGTTTTCTCCTTGCCAGGTGCGCTATCTGTTCAAGTTATCGGGGGTAAGCAACCTGTTATTCAGACATAGATGACTATCACTTTAATGTTCCTCATGACTGCATTCAGACATAACCATGACTGCGACAGATAAAGCCGTGGTGACAGGAATACAGTCTGGTTTATGATTGGTTAGATTTTTCCAGAACGTGAAATGCCAGCCAGGCCTAGAGCATGAAGGCGGGATTTAAGCTCTAGTGTCTCCAACACTTTTTAGCAAGTGCCCTGTCGTAAATACTTATTTATTATTAAATAGCCGTTTCAGTCTAAAACACTTTTTTTTTTCAATTGATGTCCGTCTGTCCAACATCAGCGTGCTGTAATCTTCTGCATGCTTAATGCAGTTCAGACTTGTGATTGCCATGTCGCCTTTTACGTCACCAGGGTGACCATCACGTTTATTCAGACGCGACACCAAAACGTTGAGATGCCATTAGATTAATTCATGGAAAGCAGTGCATATCTGAAAGGGGCTTGATGTGCTTGTGTCTATATATACTTCATAACAGATTAAGTGGCCTAGAGCTAGTGCTGCTTTAGAGAAACATAAGGCAAGAACTTTCTGTACTTTTTTTTGCGAATGTTTGTTTAATTCTGTCCTGATTTGAGTTGCTAGACTTGTATACAGACCAAAGTGAACCAAACAAGCTGAAATAGGAAAATACAGACCGCAGAATGTGACAACAGGGATTTTTGAAGGTTGCATGTGCAGTAAAGTGAGGGAAGAAAAGGATGGAGCTGGAGGAGGTGTAGGAGGAGGAGGAGGGAGAAGACGAGGGAGAGAGAAATGCTTGAAGGAGGACACTGTCATAGCAGTTAGAAATGTCTGCCAATCAAGCCAGCCGTAACAGCAGCCATCTTGCCAAGATCTTCCTCCCACATAAGGCAGGAAGACACACACAGTCTGGCTTAGTCAACAACCAAAGAGACTCTGAGGCGTTCAATTAATCCACGAAAGAAAGAAAAAAACACTAACTTTTTGGACAAGGATTGTGTCAGCCGTTAAAATCACCTCTGGAGGACGCAGCTTAGGGTCTGATAGGGAAATTAAGCGCAGTGTCAGAGTTGGAAGAACACAAATAATCTTCATTTCGCCCACATCCTGTCGTTTCTTCTCTCATAAGCATTTAGGCCTGAGTCAAAACAAAAGCCTAATCTTCTCCCTTTGTGGCCAATTTATAGCAATGCCCATATCTCGGTTTCGCCGTAATTACGTCCCACTTGAGCAATTTCTTTCCAATCATTTTCTTCTGTCGCAGAGATAAATGAGTTTTGGCCGGGGATAAGCTCGAGCTCTGCCCGGCGGTTAGTTAGCGTTTGGCCGCCGTTTAGCCACGACACCATGGCCAACTACCAGCGGCTGTGCGCATGCGCAACTGAACAAACTTCACACATTTATCCTGTCCGTCCCCTGGAATTCAGGCCTGAAGTAGCGCTGATACGGCAGGACGTGGACATTAATGACTCATTCTCTCTAGACGTCGTGACCACACCAATTACGCTCTGGACGCCGAAGGAAGGTCGAGCCGACGCGACGTGGCCTGAATATCATTTCTTTCGGAGTGTGCGCCGCCAAGCTCAGTGGAGATATACATGCGTGTATATAATTATTATTATGATTAGTATTTTGTTTATTTGTGTGTCCACCGTGACCACCGAGAGATTTCCGTTAGTCTCGTGCCTCGTGCAGAACAAACCATTCAGTCACGCATGAGCGCGCGCTTTCTTCTCTCCCCGCTGCGTGAATGGCGGTGAGTGCGGGACCAGAGCCGCTCCGGGGGCAGGAGGGACTGAACATGTCGAGGCCAATCGGTTTTCAACGGCTGTGTTTCATTAAACATTGAGCGTGTGAGAGAACGCAGCTTCACACCATCCTGAATGGCTGAGAGGAAGGGCTTGGAAAAAAGAGCAGCCACACACACACACACACCAACAAAACAGCACACCACCTCCGTGCAACTTTTTCTTCTTGTTTCTATTCAGCCAGGGCTGATATTTCACATCCTCACTCACTATGGCATCCAGGAATTCTGTCGAGGAGAATGTGTGTGTGAGGCGGCTTAGATCTTCCCAAACACACAAGTCAGGCATTTCTAAAACCGCAGAGCCTCCTTCCACACACTAATCGTTTTTTTTTTTTTTTTTTTAATTCTGGTATTTTATTTCAGACCAATGCGAACCCCCAGAAGATAACTTCTCCCCTTAGTCGGGTTAAGTAGTAGAGGCTGTTGGAGGGAGGGGGGGGGGGGGTTATAAAGGGGAAAAAGCCCCTTCAGACAACATATGGCCGCGAGAAGTGTTCCCTGTAACTGCCTGCTGGAGAGGAGAGCATTCCCACAGCAATATTCTCAACAAGCACTGCCCTTACACACACACACACCTTCGGGAGTTGCCTTTTCATCTTTCGCATTTTCTCTTGCACTGAATAATACTTGCTGGTGAATTTCTTCTATTCTATTCCGTTCGATCCGCCTTTGCAGGATTTCCACGAGAACAAAAACATTCCTAAATACTGTATAAGGTCACGTTTTTAATCAGTGTTACGCGTTGTATGCACTGCGGCTTGATGACCGGAGACCTGGACACAACACAAGGACACAGTGTTACAAGTTGCATGCTTTTCTCTCAGCACTTCAAGCAATGTGAACAACATTCCGCTCGAGCTCAACTCCCTTTCTCTGCGTGTGTGTGTGTGTGTGTGTGCATACAGATATTTCCAACCTTTACCACCTTCAGTCTCCATAAGCAGCAACTTCACCTTCTTCAATAATAGCACTGGGGCATCATGAAACTTTCTGGTGTAGTCCGACTAATATACACACACACACACCGTGAAAGCCAATGGGTTATGCCTAGCGTTAAATACATAAAGATCCACGAGAGCAATGCAGACAGGGAAACGCGCGCGCGCGCTCACATACACACCAAACCAAACCAAACCAAACTCTCCCGATGAAAAGGCACATACACTCCGGTTCCTCGTCGATCCCGTGTTTCTCAATCCTCTATCGTTTGTAAATGAAATCGAAAAAAGCAAACAACAAGCGCGGTGAATGAACTTACTTTCTTTGAAATGATCCTCAGAGCGCGCGTCCTCGCCATAGCTAAAATTCCCTCAAACCTCGAGAGCGTATCCGCCGTGCTGAGCGCGTGCTAGCTCGGCTCCCCGCCGTAATGAACGGGCTGGAATGCGGCTCTGGCTGGCGGAAAGGGGGCAGAGCCTCGATCCTGGCCGCGCGCCTGCGCACTAACATGCGCGTCCACTAGAGAGCGCTGCAAAGACGCCACTAAACGAGTGCTTCCCAAACCTGGTCCTGGAGTGCCCCCGTTCTGCACTTCTCTCTCTCTCTCTCTCTCTCTCTCTCCTCTAACACACCTGATACAACTAATCAGATAATTAAAAGTCGACGTGGGTGTATTAGAGAAGAGAAAATAACAAGCTGTGCAACAGCATGGTTAGGGTTAGAGGTAGGTACTGCACCAAAGCTTTTATCTGTCAGGTATACATTAAATAATAGTGAAATGATTATATATTTTTGCATAGCACATCTTTTTAGGAAACTGGGGTTGGAGCACTGGGTAAGGTATGATACATGGACAAATGTTTAAATCTTGCTCGAGCGCCCAACAGTGGCAGCATTAAGCCACCACTGTGCCAGCATGCAGGGTCAGCCTTGATACACTATAGTGCCCCTAGAGCACAGAGTGGTAAGAGACTTGCTCAAGGGCTGAACAGTGACAGTGCCGGGGCTCGAATCCCCCACCCCTGTGATTCAGTGTGTTAAGGACCTGAGTTACTGATTTCTGAGGCCCTTAACCCTGTCTGCTCCAGGGCCACTGTGTAATGGCTGACACGGCACTCTGACCCCAGGATACTAACAAAAGCTGGGATATGCAAAGAATAAAGAATTTCACTGTGCAGTTATATATGTGTTACGAATAAAGCCTGAACTTAACATATTAAAATATTCACAAGTTTTAATCCAGGGCTTCTGTGGCTCCTTGAACTCTGTCAACCAACTCCCTAACCACCTGCAGGTTCCCTACACTGCAGTGCCTCCTGTCTTCCACATATTAATGTTTTCCCTGCCCTAACACACCTAATCTAACTCTCTCTCTCTCTCTCTCTCTCCCACTCTCTCTCACTAACAGCTTTATCATGCTCAGGGTCGCATTGGATCTGGGGTCTATGCTAGGGGACACTCAGCACGAGTCTGGAATACATCCTGGATGGGATGCCAGTCAGTTGCAGGACATTATGCACATACACTTTCACAACCTGGGCAATTAATCATATTTAATCCAGCTACTGGCATGTTATTGGGAAGTGGGAGGAAACCGATGCAGAGACAGGTGACCACGCAGAAACAGAAAGTCCAAACAGACGGTAACCCAAAATCAGGACTGAACCAGTGACCCTGGAGCAGTGAGGCGGCAACATTACCAGCTGTACCACTGTGCTACCCCTGATGCAGCAAATCAGCTAATTAACAGCGCTTCCTGAGTTACCATGAGTGCGTTAGAGCAGTGGAACCACTTAAATTTGTAGGACAGAGTACAGCAGGACTGAGGTTTGTGTAGTGTGGTGAAATGTCTAAAATTGTTTTGCACAAAAATGACAACTTACCACACCATACAGCACAATAGCACTGTCCACCTTACACTTACAAGTCTCCTATCTTGCATTTGCAGGCCCCCTCCTTCACCACTACATAGACTGAGCTATGGCAGCTGAGAACAAAAAGCACCCAGCATTTTCAAAGTTTCTACGTACATGATCCAAGTATTTATAGCATATAGCATTTTGTTGGCTTTGCATGGTGGAACAGCAGGTAGCATGGCTGCCTTACAGTTCCAACTTGGGCTACTCTTTCTGAGCATGTTCTTTTCATGTCCCTGTGGATTCTGTTCAGGTTCTTCCATTTCTTCTGCCTGGTAGGTGGATTAGTAGTGTGATTGAGTGCGTGCACCATACCCTGACATCTTATCCACAGTGTATTCCCAACTCATCCCCATTGCTCCTGGAATAGGCTCAGCATCTGTTGCAAGCCTGACCAGAATCAAGTGGTTGCTCAAAGTGAGAACATTTTGTTGAATTTCTACAGTAGTGTGAACATTTTTCAGTACCACTATGGTGCATTGCTCATATTCAAACAAAAGCAGTTTTTTAAACAAGCTGCATGTGGCAAGTAGCACATGAACAGTGAAGCACACACAAAACACAGTTTCATAATTTATAATTTATTTATTTTTTGCCAAAAGCACTCAATGTATGTGGAAAACTAAGGGTATAACAGGTATAGCATAAATCAAGTTTCACAGTTACACTGGGGGACGCTTAACGCTCCTATGTGGACCTGTAAAAGGTTTCCCTTTTTAGAGATAACCACAAGAAATGAACACACACACACATATATATATATATATTACATTCTGGTCTCCACAGAATACAATTCACAATACCTTTTTATATACTAAAACAGTCCTATCTGAAACTTAATCTGCTAACAGTGTCATAACTACGGAGTAAACCATGATGGGGCCTGCTGTTTCAGGAAAATAATCACCAGCTGGACAGCCTGATGTATAACAGCATATTCTGAAATGTTTTATTTCTTTTATATTACATTAATTTGTCACGGTTAACATTATATTACCTGTTTTAAAAATGACATTTATGTGTACACAGGTACATTTGGGACTTCCACATGACAAATAAGTCCCAGTTCTCAGTTAGATTATAGCAAATAATGTAATCGTTCCCCAGTCAGCTTCTCTCTTTTTTCTCCTCGCTCTTGAAGTTAATAAGGAAAAAAATGCAGCTTGTCACAAAAACGAGAAACTGTGTGTCTATATGTGCTGAAGACTTTCCTGTGAAGGAACACACTTGAAGGAGCAGCTGTACTGTATCTCTCGCTATAACAAATCACTGATGATGGAGACCAAAAATGCTAAATAAATGTCCACTGACAGAATTCTTTACCATATCAGCATGTACAAACATTTTGTTATTGGTTTATATGGCCTGTCGACCGTAGACTAATTGTTAGGTAGTGCTGCTAATAAATAATAATTGAAGTAGATGTTAAGGATAGAGTATTCATACAGTATACTACCACAATACCCTGCATGTGTATCAAAGGGCTTTGAATTACCGTATGCGTATTCATTATATATAATAATGTATATTGTTATATTAATAATGTTATAACATAATATCATATATAACATGATAACATTAATGTATATCAATAGTTTATATTATTAGTCAGGTATCCCCCCCCCCCCCCCCCCCCCCCCCCAAAAAAAAAAAAAAGCACCCATCCCATGTACATACTACTAGCAGAAAGCGCTTCAATACTCCTAAAATGCATTTAGGCATGTTCCCTATTTTATCTTTGGCAATACGTTCAGTGTATATGATTAATATACTAGACTACTGTAGTAGTCTCCACTATAATAAATATAAAATATGACAAAAAATGTATTATTTATTATCTAAACTTATTGCATCTGTACAATCTTAGCTGCAGGGATTCTGTTAAAGTAAAAGTAAATAGCCTAATCATGCTAAGACCATTGAGCTAATGAATTTATCCCAATTTTAAACACAGAACTCACATGTGTGTTTGATCTTTGCATAATTAGTCTCACATTATTAATGCATCAAAGTCCACAGAACAAAGTGAGTGCATACAAAGCTTGGCCGTTCATGATGGATGGAAAACTGCTATCTCAAAGTATTGAGATATATTACTGCTTATCGCATTTTAAGTGTACTGTAAGACAGTGTTATACGCTATGCAATGCTATCAAGTCTTTGGACTCCAGGATATGGGTAAAATTTTTACAAATAATATATAATTAAATAAAAACCAAAGAAAGAAATCTATTGGTAAGGTCTGTCATGGCAAACATAGTCAAAGCATTAGAATTCAGCAATGAACGTGGCATGTTCCTCTGAATCAAAGTCATCTCTTTATTATGAAGCATGCAAGGCAGAAAAGAGAATTTTTCAACACAGGCTTTTGCATGCTTTGTGTGAGTGAGCACTCATACACTATTAATGCAAAGAGGTTTGGGAACAGAACAAACACCGCCTTATGCCAGGGAGGGAATGAGAGCTGAGTGATCATCTGGGGGCTGCGGAGATATCCCCTCCTGCTGCAACATGGCACCCTTGGCAACACCCACAACTCCCTGTTCTCCTGTATTTAAGCGTTTATGCTATTAGGGCTGTCCAAGCCTAGTGATAAATGGTGTTACGGCAGAAGATACCACCCAAAACCATCTACACTTCACTGTCATGAACAGTTATACCATCTGCAATAATGTCTGTGTGTTGATAATGCTGTAGTCTGGTCCTGAAATCATTGATGGCAAGTAGAGATTAAGGAATATAATATATTCTTAGATTCATCAGGCTTTCTCGTAACCTCAATTCTTGAAAAAAGTCACATAGTACAGCCTATTATTTTACTGATATTTAGTGATATGAATGAGGTCATAATGTATGATGGCTTAACAGGGATAAATAACATGAGCATAGCATTACCGTTTCATTATCTGTATACAAAGAGGTCAATGTTATAATAAACCTTGTTTTATTGTGTCATATTAATGTGTTTGTCTTGTTACTGATATTTAGCCAAATGTTGCACTTTCAGGCAAATCCATCTGCTGTCTTTGTTATTCATTCTACACTCATCAACATAGGACTCCATTTGTTCAAATTTAATAACTGAATTCATAATTCCATTTTGGCGAAATCCTAATTGGCTTCCTAGATTTGTTCGCTAAATAGAATATGACATCGAGTTGCAAATGCAGTTTAAAATTACATTTAAAAAGCATGGCACAAAGGGTACATGTTGTAATTACACATAATATATGCATTTTGATGCATCACAATTTTTCTTTATTACTATGGCCTAGACTATATGTAGTGATTAGTTTTCTACCATGACCACAACAGTGTTCTAATATTCATTCATCATGGATAACACTGTTCATGATTGATGAAAACAATAAAATTATTGTGCTCATACATTAGAACAAATTCAACTGATTAAATATTAACAACAATTCTCATAATATTTACTGTATATATTCCATAGTAACTGGTCTAAATGATTAAAATCCCTGTATAAGGTTACTGGGAAGGCCCGGAGGGTGTGGGTCATTATACACATCTAATGTTTTAATTAATTAAAAAGATCTTTTTCTAATTATAAAATGAAATCTGTACTAAAACATGACACCATATGACATCATTTGTAACATGAACTGTTTAAAAAGACATGCTATCTAGAACTGGAACAAAAATCACTGAACATGAAAAACCCAACAAGAGGGAAATGCAGAGACCTGAATATGAAAACTAGAAAATGTGACCGAACTGTCCTGCACATATAAATGGAGCTGTATATGTAAGGATGCTTGAATTAATCTCAATTTATCGATGCTGTTAGGGAACATTATAATATAGTAGAAGAACTATTTTATATTGTATATAGTATAATGTGCAAAAGTCCAGAGACTTTTAAAACATGGCAATTTTGTCATGAAGTTAGATTTTTCACTCTTTTTCAATAAATATGAAGGTGAGTCAAAAATTAATCGCACTCTGGCTGTAGGATTTATTTGTATTTAATTTTTACAAAAGACAAATACATAATTTGTCGGCCTGATCTCCTTGCTTTTCAATACAGTACATTTTGTTCATCTCTCAACAAGCTTTTGCTTGTCTTGTCTGAGCTGCGAGCCACGAATGCACCGTTGTCTTCACTTCTTCATCAGAAGTGAGTCTTCGTTCTCATAGGGTTGCTTTCAGGGGAGCAAACAGGTAAAAGTCAGATGGGCAAGATCAGGACTATAGGGAGGATGATTTAATCCTCAAAACAAAGTTATCACATAGTGTCGACTGTGTGAGCAGAAGTCTGCAGATGTGCATTGTCATGCAAGATCGCAGTGTCCTGTGATCAATAAGCATCTGACTGTAATGAGCACTGTTGCTTGTTGAATCTTTTTCCTGATAATGTTCCACTACTGGCCTATGATGTATGCATGGTTGACTTTTGAGCTTTTTCTTGGTCGGCGATTGGGGATGTTTGCATTTCATACTCTGCTGTTTACTCTCAGTCTCGTAGTGATGAATCCATGTTGCATCACCAGTAATAATTCTCTTTAAGAAACTTTCACCTTCCTTAGAGTATCGGTCCAAATTTTGTTTGCAGATATCCAAACACTTTCTCTCCTTGTTGCGATACATCCTCAGACCACAAAAAAAAAAAAAAAAAAAAAAAAAACACGAATCACTGCACGCTGCTCTTCTTTTGTGCAAATCACAAGTGGGGCATCCATTTTTGCTCACACCGCAGTTACAAATGAACTGATGTAACACCTTCACACCTGCACAGCAGTGACTGGGGAGACAGTAGCCTTGAACGGAAAGCGCTGATCAGACCAAGAGAAGTTTTAAAACCACCGGAGTGCTGATCATTTTTAACTCACTCTCATACAAAGTAGCCTTTTGTGTTAACCTGCCTCTTAGCACTCATCCTTCTGAATAAGAAACACACATTATCTTAAATTTGCTTTTTTCTCTTTTTTTTAAACAAACATCTTACCATGGGTATCTACTGTACGTATGTTAAAGCCAGATGGTAGTGGAAGTGCCTTGGATCAACATGCTAGTAGCAGAATCAAGATTTTTTTTGAAGCTTTCCTCATGAATACGTTAAAGCATATTGTACATTTACAGTACAGTGGTGACTCGACAAAGACACATTCTCATTAGCTCCATTATTGCTCTCGGTGCATTGCTGAAGTCGCCTTCAAGGTTGCAACATTTGTTTGACAAGAGCAGCACAATGGCTGATCAAAATCAATCCAAAGAAACCGCCTAGTACAACCAATAAAAATGTGCTCTCGATAGTAGAGCACTCCGTAGACTCTCTTTAATAATTATGGAAATTGTTAGCTTTCTATTTCATATTTTGTATTTATATTTTAATTGGTTTGACAAACTTATAATTTAATGCACAGTGAACTTTACCAGTTCCCAAATATAACTGTGAAAAATTGGCATCCCATCCAGAGTGTATTCCCACCTCAGGTCGTGTTTCAAGCCTCAGATTCCACACATTCTTGACTAGAATAAAGAGGCAACTGAAGATGGATGAATGAAAGTGAATGAATGTGGTAAATATGCTCACGTGTTAATGAATATTGACTTTCGTTGTCCTGTGAGCTTCATGTCTGACCACCCACTCCCACAGGCATGAAAGCGAAAAGAGTCAGTGTGATGAAGCTGTCTAAATAATATCATATAATGTATGTTAAGCACTTAACCTCCACCCCACTGCCCAAAGCATCAATTTAATCAGCAGTTCAAAGTAGCCCAATTCCAATGGATCACTGAGGGGTTGGTAACTCTGTCATATGTCCTTTGATAAACAAGAAGGAAGAGGAGGTTGTGGTTGAGGAGAGGGCGAACACACATGCCAAGCAGGGTCAAAGTGAAGAAATTCTCCACCTTAATCTACTCTATTTCCGGGATACTGCTGCGTCTGATACACTAGAGGTGTAACCAAATACCAATACGTTATTCAGATTGAATGTGTACTACATGAATATAAATGCCGACACGAAAAACAGCATTGAGTATTTGATCTCTCCTTCTTTTCTTCGTAGGGCTTTCTGTTAAAGAAACCGCTCACTTAAGTTTATGCGGTAGGTTACCAGGTTTCAGCAAATTTTCTGATATGCAATACACGGTCATTACACATCCATGAACCTGGCAAGCCTGCTCACAAAACCTCAAAAAGCAAGCTGTACTATGCACAAAATGTTTTTGTCCCTACGTTTTGAACATATTATGGACTTAATGTTCATATGTATTGTCAAAAGTCACCAAAAACAGAGTTAAACATTTAACTCTGTAAAACTGCATCATCATAAAGTAGAATTATTATTTTTATTATTACTTATTATGTTATATATTAACATAATGTTATATATTAACATTAGTAAAAATCACACCTATGTTTAATAGTATTAAAAGTAAGAGCATTTTCACACAAACACACACATACTGTACACACACACACACACACACACACACACACACACACACACACACACACACACACACACAATGTTGCAAGAACTTACAGGATTGTAACTAAACAGCTGTGTGTCAATCACAAAACCAAGCAAGTCTTTAGTCTGCGAGAGAGCATAAAAATTGGACTTTGGAGCATTGGAAAAAGGTCATGATTGTCTGATGAGTCCAATTTGACCCTCTTCCAGAGTAATGGACACATCAGGGTAAGAAGGGAAGAACATGAAGCGATGCACACATCAGGCATAGGACTCAGCGTACAAGCCCCTGGAGGCAGTGCTATGATCTGGGGTTGCTTCATTTGGTCAGGTCTAGGCTCAACAACGTTGTGTGGCAATTAAATGGAGTCAGCGGATGACCCGAATGTACTGAATGACTCATGTGTCCCATCAATGGAGATGGCACAGGTATATGCCAGGACTCAGACTGTTAAAGAGTGGTTCTGGGAGCATGAGCGAGAGCTTTTTTCACAAATGACAAGGCCACTACACTGCATGATGTAATCAAAGCTAAAGGCGCTCAAACAAAATCTAAGAGTATGCAACATTATTTTTTTTTTTGGCCTGGTAGTGTATAAGGTATGCATTAAATAAATAAACAGTTTCTGTTGGTTGTAACGGATAATTATCCATGGTTATTAAATTGAGTTCCGAAAAAACAAAAAAAAAACATTTAGACCTTATAATGAGATGGAGCTTAAAGGATCTACCCCAGTTTGATTCTCAGCAGGACTGTAAATGCATCTTAGTTTGGTAATCAATTCAGATAACGTGTTCTGCAAACTTTTCTGATCTTTCTGGAATATATCAAGTCTAAAAACAAAAGTAAATCCTATAAGAAAGACATTAACTATTTATTTGCTTACTCAATCACACTGCACAGAAAATGGGAGGCTTTCTAGAAAGTTGCGGACGGTGGCTAACAAAGAAATGTCGTTATAATTTGTTGTAATTGCCGTGGTTTTAAATCTAAGAAAAAACTTCTGTGATACAGCTAATATCTGGTGAGTGATGTGTGGCCGCTAAAATGCTTCTGGTCAGTAGTTCTATCTGTTTGTGTGTGTGCGTTTTAGGGACAAACTCGTCTGATCTGTACAGACGGATGAAGAAATGCACAGTGCACAGTGTGTAACATGATTTAATGGGCAAACCGTGAAACATGTTCAAGGTGTCCTCCCTGACAATGCCCTTAACATGCTGTGTTTCCTCGACCATTTGAAGTCTAATCAACCCGTTAATTCTAGCAGCATGCGAGGCTTGCATTTGGGAGCGAAGCACCGTTAACTTTGTAAAACCGGCACGTCGCATAATCTATTAGACATGCATCCTCTCATTTTCTATATTCCTTTGACTTTGATGATGTTATAGGCATGTTTTCATGAACAGTAATAACCTTGGCCCATACCAGCAGGCATTTCACTTAAAATCAGCAGAAAAATGCAACACAATCACAGCAGCAAGTCATTATTGAACAACACACACACACACACACACACACACACACACACACACACACACACACACACACACACACACACACACACACACACACACACACACACAGAGGTCATCGTTCAGCTAAGACTGCTCTGCTCTGTGAAATCCTGTTAGTGGAGACAGAGCCACAAAGCTAGGCTCAGATCTGAAAAGAGAGACTGTCTGGGCCTGCTGGGATTAAACCAGGTATTAAACACACACACACACACACACACACACACACACACACACACACACACACACACACACACACACACACACACACACACACACACACACACACACACACACACAAATATGTATGTGTTTGTTGGATGCAGAGTTCTGAGATATCAGAAATAGAGGCAAAGTATTTCTAAAATACTGAAATATAGCATCACTATCATACTTTAACAGGTGAGATTAAAACCAGTAAGAAAACTATCATTGTTCCCATAGTCATTCTGAAACATATAGTATTTCTTATATTATAATATAGATATAATGCAAAAAAAAAAAATAAAAATAAAAAATAAATAAACATTATACATACAACTATATAAACATCCAATCATATAAAAATCTAAATTAAAAAAATGACCAGTGTTGTAATAATTAAACTGAAGTATTCATTGCATGGCAGCACGGTGGTGTAGTGGTTAGCACTGTCGCCTTGCACCGCCAGGGTGCGGGTTCGATCCCCGGCCAGGCTCGATTCCCGTCTCTGTGTGCATGGAGTTTGCATGTTCTCCCCGTGCTTGGTGGGTTTCCTCCCCCAGTCCAAAGACATGTAAGTTAGGCTAATTGGCGTTCCCAAATTGCCCATAGTGTGTGAATGAGTGAGTGTGTGTGTCTGCGCCCTGCGATGGATTGGCACCCTGTCCAGGGTGTACCCTGCCATGTGCCCCAAGTCTCCTGAGATAGGCTCCAGGCCCCCCGTGACCCTGAATACAGGATTAAGCGGTATAGATGATGAGTGAGTGAGTGAGAGTATTCATTGCATGTATTAGGACTAAGCCTCAGGCACGCTTTTATAAGTGTAAGGCTCTTCAGGTTTGCAATAATTAAACAAGACAACCAGTGTGCTTTAAAAATTGTGTGTATTTTCAAACTGTTAGCTGCTCTGTTTTAATGGAGTAGTGCTAAGCTTTTAAAGCAGGGTTATTCTTCAGCAAGTTTAATTATGCATTACAAGGATTTATTATACACCAACAGCCCCCGCTAATCGCAAACATTGAGAGTATCTCTCTGAGGTTAATGCTCAATGGAAGGCACAGGACGCAAGAACATAGAGTCGATGTTGTGTTTACTGAGCACAGTATGATAATCTTGGTTCTGGAACATAGCAAGATTGAAAATGCAAATAGGCATGGGTTATGATAGGCATGTACTCCGTGTAATCCAGACTTGGGTCCGACAGGCATGGGTCATAATCACAAAGCACAATGCACTGAGATATTATGGGCAAATCTCCAAAATTGACTGGACAAGGAATTACACAGATATGAACTGCAGGATATGATAAACTTTCATGCAGAAAACAAGAAGAGGAAACGAACAAGTTCCAGGAAACAAAAAGGAAACAATGTTGTGAAAAAAGTTGTTGTCCAAGGCAAAACACTCTTTAAAAAAACAATAATAATAAATTAATAAAATAAAAAAATAAATAAATGTACCTTTCCTGGTCACAGGGTGAGCTGCATGTATTTTTGTGTATGTTATTATTTTAAAAGCTTATTAAAGCTCCAAAAATGGTCCATAAGAATAAATGATAAAACCTTACATAATTTTAAATATGATCATTGTATTCACATTAACTTGTAAAATATTACCTTAGGAAAAAAAAAAGTCAAAAAGATACCTTTAACACTAGTGATAAAGTACAGTGTAGTATTTGTACTGAGTGTACACCGATAAGCCATAAGGTTAAAACCACCCAGGTCGTGGGTTCCCCTTGTGCCGCCAGGGCAGCTCTGGCACCTCAGGGGTTGGCTCCTCGTGCTTTGGTGTCTGGCAATACGATGTTGATAGTAGATTCTGTGGATTCTGTGGATTATGGGGTGGAGCCTCCATAGATTGCACTTTTTTCCAGGGTATTCCATGGGTACATGGGTACTTAATCAGATTGGAATGTAGGAAGGTTGGAGCAGCATTGACTGTTTTGGCTATTTTGGTATTGGACAGGATGAGTTGGACTTTGGTCCCCGCGGACATGGGTGAGCCTTGGGTGCCCATGATCCTGTTACCAGTTTATTGGTAAATAATTGATAATCAGTGTTTATGTTATGTGGTGTTAATGTTATGGCTGATCAGTGTGTTCTGTCTGTCTGTCTAGCTATCTATCCAGAAACATTATTTAAATCTTAGCATAATTACATTTTGTTGTGTCCTCTTGGGGCCAACTCCTTAAAGTGTTTCTAAAGCCTACTCAAGCATAAGCCATCTCCCAGAAGGTCAGTTTTAGAAACAAAGTGCTTTTGTCTCAGGTTACACCACATGCTTTTAACAGGTGGAATATTTGAACAGCTGTGGTCTTAAGAGGACACGTGTTGAAGAATCTCATTGGGACTAAGCCCAGTGATTCTATTAAGACTCAGTCATTGAGAAAAGAGCAAGTGTTCAAAGGCTAAGTACTGGTTTGAGACTGACCCCTGCATGTTAGTGCACAAAAGACCTTTTTATAGCCCACTCATCAAATATTTCTTGACTGATGATAAGATCCAAGCAGATCTGTTGTTGGAACAGTCAAATATTCAAGCCCCCAAAGTGTCTTTTGTAATGGATTACAATATTGTAATCTTCTTCCCTGCCCTACCCTGTGACGCAGTGAGACTCAGTTCCCAGGCTTCTGACTCACTCACTCACACCTACTCACCATTATTTTTTGCCTTCCTCGCTCGACTGTTTACTTTGAGCTTCCTAGAAACAGTAATGATGTTCACAAGGCAAAGAACAAAAGAGAACACAACACATGTAAAAAGTCAGAATGATCATATTTCATACACCATCGCTGCGGTTAGGAGTTGGCTTTTGGCCCTGGGCCATGACTGTTTCCCCCAGAGATTTGTCCCACCAAGATTTATTAAAATAGGCTCTCCTTTTTTTCTCCTCGCTTCACTCACTTTAAAAACTCCAGTATGTCACAGTAAGTCGTAAGGAGTAGCAACACAGGTATTTAAATGCTTTTATATATGGTATATATTTATTTGCTTTAAACATATATGTTTAAAAAGAGGAAGCAGCTTTTCCACAGGAAGATGAGTCTCTACCTAACTAGCAACTAAGTGTTTGCCCATATGGACCACACTTTCCACTTTCATCTGACCCACATACTGCTATGGAACAACAGTAATGAATCCAACTGAATACGACTCAACCTTGACGAGATCATCTCTCAGATATGATATGGTCCAGAACTAACAGTCAGGCTAACTTTGGCACCAAAGTGAAATTCTGCACAAGCATTAGACACGGTTGATCGCATTTGGACAACATTTGGCCAAACGCCATAAAAACCATGACAAAGTTGTGCTATTGGCTCATAATACATTAGTCCCTAATACATTAGTCCCTTATGTTCCTGAGGACAATAAAGACTATAGCTGTCAATATTTATATTTATTTGTTAACTTTTTTTACAAAAGAAAAAAGTATCATGAATTGTGGTCTTTTTTGTTTGAATACATTCTTTGGCCCATATTGATATTTAAATTTGCTCATTTTTATTAAGAGTGCCTTTGAAAGTTTATAAAAATGAGCAAATTTAAATATATAAAAAGAATTTGATGAAATAAGTTATATTTCGAGTTCATATATACAGATATTATATGACTTTACTTAGAAAAACTATTTTCAGATGGTGCCATTGTTTCTACAAAAGTGCATGGCTAAGAGGAAAGTGCTAGTTTGAGACTGAGCTATGTGTCTTCACAACTGAAGCCCAAGTTGCTGAGGACAGAAAGATTTGCTGTTGGAACGGACAAATATTTTAGCATCATCAGTCGTTTCTCTAACAATCTATGCTACTGCTAAATGTAAAAAGTGTTTACAGTTAGGCCACTTTTGGCCACATTACAAAGGCGAACCTTACAGGTAAAGTAACATTACCTGTTCCAAGAGATTGATGTGTAAGGCCAGGGTACGTAAGCACTGTGAATGTAATGTTAAATTAGTGGAATACAAGTGTTGAGGAAATCCTCTCATTCTTAAGTTAGCCAGGTAATTTATATAGCTTTCTTTGGCTAATGTTTTGTTGATCTTTGGTTGGTTGGTTGGTTTTACTTTTGCTGAAAAGTGGTCTGCATGGTCAGAAGATTTTCAGCTGTAGCTTCTTACTTACTTGTGTTTAAAATAATTAAATATTTTATAACTTCTGCACAATTGTGTTTAAAAGCTTTCTCTTCCATATTCAATGTGATATTTGATCATTTGCTCCTAACAAAAATATGGTTTCTAATAAAAATGTAGCAAAACTTTTTTTGATTTTGTGTTTCTTATATTTGATTAAAAAAAAAAACATTTTAATAAATAAATAAATAAATACATCTATCCAAATTAGTAGATATCAGTACTTGTTGCACATCCAATTCTTCTGGAAAGGCTTGCCCTCAGATTTTGGGACATGGCTAAAAGATTTGCCCATTTGGACAACAAAACATTTGAATTTGGCTGAGCTAGGAAGCCTAGGGTGAACTCAATATTATACTCAACTTTAGCCATACAGTGTATCCCAACCAGTGATTATCACCACTGAACTACTAGGTACCAAATTAGCCCAAAATATTAATGACCACAACCACAAGTTACAATGGGTATCAGTTTCTTTTTCTTTTTTTTTGTATGCAGTCCCACAATGTGACTAAATATATTGATGCCAGTCTGCATGACCCAAGGTTCTGATCTCATTTCCCTAAAATACCCAATTCAAATTCTAGTTCTAATGATGCTTGGTGAATAGCCTGACAGTATTAAGGAAACTTGACAAATAAAATAATGGACTAAACTGTTAATTTTGGGCTCTTGTTTCTCTACTTCACCCTCGTAGTCACTGTGTGGGTTTATAATGTGCTTATGGGCCAATTCCTGAAAACTTTTTCATACATGTATAAAAAAAAAATTGACCTTAATTGAGCTTAAAAGTACTTATTTATATACAACATTGTCTACAGTGAGCAAGTGATTATCAGAACTGGACCATAGAGCAAAGGTAGTGTGGTCTGATGAATCATGTGGATAGCTGGATGTGTGCATCACTTACCTGGGGAAGAGATGGCACCCAGGTGAATGCTTTGAGCAATGTTCCGCTGGGACACCTTGGGTCCTGCCATTCATGGGAATGTTACATTGTTACATACCATCTACCTAAACTCTGCTGCAGACCAAGTACATCTATTCATGGTAGCAGTTTTCCCTAATGGCAGTGCTCTCTTTCAACAGACTAATAGGCCCTGTCACTGTTCAAAATGGTCTTAGGAACACTAAAAAGAGTTCAAGGTGCTGACCTGGCTTCCATATTCTCCAGATCTCAATCTGATTGATCATCTATGGGATGTGCTGGATAAACAAGTTCAATCCATGGAGACCTGCCTCACATCTTACAGGACTTAAAGGATTTGGAGCTAAAGTCTTGATCCTAGATACTACATCACACCTTCAGAGGTGGTGTTTATGCCTCGATGACTCAGAGCTGTTCTGGTCAAGACAAAATTAGGCAGATGGTTTATATCCTATGACTAATCGGTTTAGATATATAAATAATTAGATAGATAATTAATTAAATAGATCAATATTACAGTATATAATACAGTATATAATATTAGTATTGCTATTTTTATTGTTTACTTTTAACATGGGTACCAGTGATTCTGCAGTAACAACCAGTCAAGTTATTTGGTGCCCAAGCCAGGAGTTCTCACACATCATGCAGTTTCAGTTCACTCATCCGAAACCCCAGATCACCAGATAACTTTTTCAACCAGGTTTCAATGTTGTGAGAACCAAATATCTACATATGTGGACATGACATTTTCTCATAATCACATTGTTTATTTATCCTTGTGCAATCCTCATATGAGGATTATTAATTATTGTTGTTTTGCCAAATATCTTCCAGTTTGAGGACCTTGATTATGTTCATAGCTAACAGGTGTTAATAAAGAAAATCAGTAAGGAGAGTATGCAGTGTACACAACAGTGGAGTTCTCAGGAGGTTATTACAGCTTTTCGCGAGCTCTATAGAACACTCTGTGAATATGTCCTTGAGTTTCATTTTAAAAAGTGAAAAGGTGGAACACTCTAAAGCTAACCAAGTGTAACACCAGTGCTTTCGTAATAGTCATAATGTAGCTATAAGTCCTTCAGTTCTTTGATGTCACGAAATCACTAATGCGAAAGTAGTCTTACACACAGCATATAAGGACATGGCATTGAGCTACGACTGACTAGCCTGCTAGCTTAACCAGTGTTACGAGTTCCTACACCTGCGCTTTTAACATCATTGTCTTAGTTTTAAAAAATATATCTTTTACCAGTAAGGAGGATCTGATTAAAAAAGATATTAAATTAACATCACTAAGATTTTTTTTTTCGTATTATCCTAAAGCAGTGTTTAGATGACTAGATAACAACCTGTTTTATGACTTGAAAGGAATTAATGAAAAGACAGAGTCAGACAGCAATAAAGGAGAAGAGGAAGAAGGGCATGACACAAACTTCATAAGTGAGCGAACAAGAAACTAAACCTGAGGTAATTTTGAATTTTAAATTTGTTTTTAAATGTGGTGTTGTAATTATCACTTGAGGAAGCAGATCGGGGGAGAGACTTTGCTTGAAAATGTTAAAGGAGAGAAGAAGCCTGGAGAGCAATGAGAGAAATGGAGAAACGAAACAGGGAAATGTCAGGACTTGTATACTTATGAATTATTGACCTTTCTTGCTGTGTATCTTTCTGAAGTGATCAGGTCAAAAACTGCTGGCTATACTGTCTTGCTGTGAGATAAATAAATGTGCTATAAATAAATTGGACACGTGTGCTAAAGAGTTTACCGTAACCCTCGAATTGCTTGAAAGTGTTGCACTCAACTGCAAATATGTAGGCTACACATTTCTCCTAGAGATATGATGGATGTTTCCAGATCTTCACACATATAATGTGTTATATAAGTCTGACAGTTTGTCCATATCATATGATTTATAAGTTCAGTTTCCTGAAATCTTGGCTTTATTCTGAGGAGCTAAGGTTCTGCATTGATTTGAAAGCATAGAACATTTCCCCCTTGTAGGCCTGTGTCTAAATTAGTTTGATTAGTAAGGCTTTAATGGATCTAGCGGGACAAGGTCAACTATCGACAGGGTGATGCAATCCAGTACTCATAGATTTCTCCTTACGTATGAAGCTCACTATTGATATTTGAACGATACAGCAACACTATTTCATATATTTATCATCACTTCACTGTATATTGCAAAAGCTACTGAAGCAAGAGCTGAAAACACAGTGAGAGATGCGTTCAACAACATCATAACTGCACATTAAATGATCATACAGTTCTGTATGGCTGTATTTCCTTTGCATTTTTCAAGCTCTTGGATTTGTCCTAGGTGTTCGCTTTCCTAACGCTCCGCAGTCTGCAGTGTATTCCAGATGAAGAAGTCATAAGCGTTAGATATCTGTAATGTCCCGCTGTGCCTGAGAGGCCATATTTGCTTGTGGTTGTAGGCTGCGGACTCATTTGCTGCTTCTCTCCTTCCTCCCAAGGCTCTCAGTGCAGTAATTAAAGCGCAGGGGCCAACTCTCTTTTCAGCTGAATAATTGAAGAGCAGAGCAGGAACAAGAGAAAAGAGGAGAAAGAAAGGAGCTGACATATGCACTTTCATGCTGATGAAGGCCATGGGAGTGTGACCTTGAAATGGATGACATTAAAGCGTACATCTAGTGTCCTACATGACCCAAGTGTTCGGTTTCTCTCTAATGTACATCAAAAACATCGGGACATTTGCATATACTTACAGTATATTAATAATACTAGTACATTTATATCACCATAGATAAACATATATAGATCTCAAA
The DNA here is from genome assembly GCA_030347435.1 of Clarias fuscus. NCBI lineage: Eukaryota > Metazoa > Chordata > Actinopteri > Siluriformes > Clariidae > Clarias > Clarias fuscus. Next base: position 18,948,250 of record CM059206.1, on the reverse strand, counting down.
TAAACAGAAATCCAAATCTTGCAGAGTTTTCATTTAGACCCGAAGTTCTGTGTGTTATAAAAAGCTGCTATTCAGCCCTATGAGTGTGGAAAATAGTCTCATAAAGCCTAAGAGGAGCCATTAGTCAATTGTCTAGAGAACAATTTTGCTAAGCCCACGTAGTCTTCCAGTTATTAATCCTGGACAGCACAATGCGTGAGTGCTCATCACTAATCTTTTGTGCAAATTACACAAATTTTTGTAAAGACATTTCTGGAGGCAAAATGCTGAAACTACTACACTTCAATCAGCAATGTGGGAATCCTATCCATATTTACACACAGCTAGAAGTGTAAGCATAGTAACCCCACCTTTTATAAATATAAACCATCAAAACCAAATAAATCTGCACCCCGCAGCCATCTGTGGCCAGGAGACCCAGAGAGCATAATTGGCCCTGGTCTATGTGTAGGATTGATGGCATTACTATCTCCCCTGTCAATTAGAGCTGCACTAGCCAAATTTCGGCCATCTGTGAGCTCATGTATATAGAACAGGGCAGTTAGAGATTTTCTCCGAGTGCATTCAGCTGTCCTGTATTGCTGCACCAGGAGCAGCTTGAAAAAAAAAAATTCTGTGGCTTCATGTGTCTCGGCGGAAGTATGTGATAGCTTCCACCTTCCCCTGGCGTAGGAGAGAATGAAGGGTGAGTGGGAACTGACATGAACTATTAAAAACAACAATATAATGCCTATTTGTTACTGTTTATGTTACTGTTATGCTGAAATATCCTTTAAATTAACCTGACATTAAATCTTTTTTTTCTTTTCAGGGCCAAAAAACCCTGTGCATTCTAATTTAGCTTTGATTATGCATGTTTGTGACAGTCACGTTGGTGGCTAAGGTCTGGCATTGATGATGACTGTAAAGTCTTCTCCAGCACACAATGAACCTTCAGTGCTGTTGAAGTCAGTTTAAGTGTAAATTTAAACAATTTCTCATGTTTCCAGAACCACTCTTTCCTGGCCCGAACCATTAGGGAATAACAATTCCATTGATGTGATAACCTAGTTATTCATCAGGTCATCATCTGACTTCATTTTATTGCCACATAACGTTGCTGAGCCTAGACCTGACCAATTGAAGCAACCCAAGATCATAACACTGCCTTCAGAGGTTTGTACAGTGGCCTCTATTCATGATGTTTGCATCGCTTCATCAATGTCATGCACACTCGTAACACGACCGGCACTAGGACCCGGAAGTAATTTCAGGAAACATAAAAGGAAACAAGATGGCGCTTCACATTGCTCAGTCATTGAGTTCGCCCATGCTTTGTCTGACGCTTCGCCGACTATTCTGTGAGTACTCACCGATTTGGGTTGCTTCTTTGATTGAGTATGTGTTGCTAGAACGCGGATTTATTTGTGTAGATCCTAGCTCTTCGTGTAAGAGAGTTCTTAGACAAATTGCGTGGTTATCCTGCCTACTCGCGTTGCTTCCGCGTTTGGGTTTACCATCCACGCTACACGGGCTAACTGCTAAGGCTTCTGTGCATACCCTCCGATAGCTCGTGACAATCAACTACCCTGACATACCTGGAATAGGGTCAATCTGGACTCATCAGACAACATGACCTGCACATCTCCTGGACACAAAACCGGATCCTGCAGTGGGGGCTGACCTGCACCGAACTCTGCCTGCGGGCTCCGGCTGGGACGTTTTCTAGGGAGTCCGAGGCACCCAATGTCGACACCAACGCCATCCCCGTCACCTACCGAGACCTGGCTGAAGTATTCTGCAAGAGACACACCTTCCTCCTCATCGCCCCTATGACCTGACGATCGAAGTTCAGCCGGGCTCGGTCCCCCCGCGCGGCCATCTTTACTCCCTCTCCGCCGCTGAGACGCAGGCGATGGAGAGATATGTTTCTGACGCCCTTCGCCACGGCACCATCCGGCCCTCCTCCTCGCCTGCCGCCGCGGGGTTCTTCTTTGTGAAGAAAAAAGGGGGCGACTTACGTCCCTGTGTCGATTATCGGGGGCTTAATAACATCACCATTAAGAACAGACACCCTTTGCCTCTTACCAACTCAGCCCTGGACGCCCTCTCTGGCGCCACCATTTTCACAAAGTTGGACCTCCGGAGCACCTACAACTTGGTGCGCATCTGAGAGGGCGATGAGTGGAAGACGGCTTTCATCACCCCTACTGGACACTACGAGAGCTTGGTCATCCCATTCGGACTCTGCAACGCACCCGCCGCCTTCCAACAGTTCATCAACGATGTCCTTAGGGACATGCTAGGGTGGTGGGTGTTCGTTTACCTAGACGACATCCTTATTTATTCACGCACCGCCGAGGAACACACCCAGCACGTCAGAGCGGTCCTTAAGAGATTACTCGCCCACCAACTGTACTGTAAGTTGGAAAAATGCGCCTTTCACGAGCGCTCCACCACGTTCCTGGGTTTTGTCATCTCGCCCCAGGGTGTGGCCATGGACCCGCAGAAACTGGAAGTTGTGCGTCATTGGCCCCTACCCAAGACCCTCAAGCAACTTCAACGGTTTCTCGGGTTTACGAACTTCTATCGTCGCTTTATCCGGGACTACAGTACGGTTGCCGCCCCTTTAACCGCTCTGACTCAACCCTCTTCTCATGACTTCAGCCTCAATCCCACTGCCATCACCGCCTTTCATGACCTATGCCACCGGTTCACCAACGACCCAATTCTACTGCACCCAGACGCAAGTAAACCATTCGTTGTGGAGATGGACGCTTCGGATGTGGGCGCCGGGGCTGTTCTCTCCCAACGAGGTCCAGACCAGAAGCTACATCCCTGTAGTTTCTTTTCCGAAAAATTTGACCCCACTTAGCACCGATACGGGGTAGGGGACCGCGAGCTGCTGGCCATAAAGTGGGCTTTGGAAGAATGGCGACACTGGCTCCAGGGCGCCAGAGAGCCGTTCATCGTCTGGACCGACCATCAGAACCTGATCACCATCCGCAACTTAAAACAGCTCAACCCGAGACAGGCGCGGTGGCACTATTTTTCGAACATTACAACTTCCACCTATCCTACCGCCCGGGGTCCAAGAACACCAAAGCTGACGCCCTCTCCCGACAACATGAAAAGGACGTTCCCCGGGCGGACCTCGCGCCTGTCATCACACCCACCAAGATCATTGCACCACTTCACTGGGAACTGGAAATGAGGGTTCGCCGTGCACAGGCGACTCTACGTCTCGAACACCGAAAGGACCGAGGTGTTGCGATGGGGTCATTCCTCGCCATTATCCGGACACCCCAGCGCCAACCGCACCCTCCAATTTATCAGACGTGCCTTCTGGTGGCCATCTATGGCGAGTGACGTCAAGGAGTACGTCCAGGCGTGCCCAGTGTGCACCAGGTCCAAGAATACCAACCAACCGACACCGGGGGAACTCCAACCACTCCCCGTTCCCCATCGGCCCTGGACGCACATTGCCGTTGACTTCATCATGGGCCTGCCGGCCTCCGAAGAGAAAAACACCGTCTTAACCATCATCGACCGGTTCTCCAAAGCCGTGCACCTGGTGGCCCTCACCGGACTCCCGTCAGCCAAAAAAACAGCAGAGCTGATTTTAGAACACGTAGTCCGACTGCATGGGTTCCCAAAAGACATCGTCTCGGACAGGGGGCCCCAGTTCACCGCCCGGTTCTAGAAGGCCTTCTGCCGTCTGATCAATTCCACCTGTAGTCTATCTTCTGGTTATCATCCCCAGACTAACGGTCAGACGGAGCGGACCAACCAACAACTGGAGCGCTACCTGAGATGCTTTGTTGCCGATCGCCAGCGCTCCTGGGCCCGCTACCTCCTATGGGCTGAGTTATCTCACAATCTCCATGTCTCTTCAGCCACCAATCTCAGTCCATTTGAGGTATGCCACGGTTTCCAACCTTCGATGTTCGATCATCAAGAACCGGAGGTTGAGGTGCCGTCAGCCCAACAGTTGGTTCGCCGGTGTCGACGGCTGTGGAACCAAGCAAACGCCCCCATCCAACAGGCCAACAACCGCTACGCCACTCAACATCGCCGTTGACACCCGCCAGGACGATTGTACAATGTAGGTGACAAAGTATGGCTTTCAACCAGAAACCTTCACCTTCACACGGAATCCAAGAAGCTATCACCCAGGTTCAACGGTCCATACCGCATCACCCTCCGTTTCAATCCTGTCACCTACCGGCTCCAGCTGATTGCGGCGCTCCGGATCCATCCGGTATTTCACACCTCCCAGCTCAAACCTTTCATCACTTCATCAATGGTTCCCCCCACCCACCCTGCTCCTCCTCCCCGTATCATTAAGGGTGGTCCTGCCTACACCGTCCGCCGGATCCTTGACTCGTCCTAGACCCCGAACTCATCCGGAACTACCGTCGTCGGGTATCCTCCACCCCAGGACCGTCGCGAGTCAGTCCTGGACAGGGGAGTACTGTCATGCACACTCGTAACACGACCGGCACTAGGACCCGGAAGTAATACAGTCGCATTTCAGGAAGCATAAAAGGAAACAAGATGGCGCTTCACATTGCTCAGTCATTGAGTTCGCCCATGCCTTGTCTGACGCTTCGCCGACTATTCTGTGAGTACTCACTATTTGGGTTGCTTCTTTGATTGAGTGTGTGTTGCTAGAACGCGGATTTATTTGTGTAGATCCTAGCTCTTCGTGTAAGAGAGTTCTTAGACAAATTGCGTGGTTATCCTGCCTACTCGCGTTGCTTCCGCGTTTGGGTTTACCATCCACGCTACACGGGCTAACTGCTAAGGCTTCTGTGCATACCCTCCGATAGCTCGTGACAATCAACTACCCTGACATACCTGGAATAGGGTCAATCTGGACTCATCAGACAACATGACCTGCAGTATTTCTATTTCTTCAAACTCCAATCTTTATGCTATCTATCAATCTGAAGACTTTTTCTGATTAGTCTTATTAACAAGTGGTTTTCTTACGGCCACACAGCTGTTTAGTCGCAATCCTGGATGTTCTAGTCACATTATACATGCAAAATTTCCTTTTTTGCCTCTCAACTTCACCAAGCACTTGACTCTTCTGCAAAACAATAACATCTCGTCCACAACCATGGGATAAGACTTCTGAAGAAATAAGAAGCTACTCATGTAAAAGTATTTTTTGCAAGCTAAAACATTCATCAATGCCGTGATTATCTAAATAATGAAGCATTTGCTTATTTAAATCCAACCAGCAACTTTTTTTTTTTTTATTGGCTGTGCAGCATATATTTTGCGTAAATGTTTTATTGTACTAGTTTCCTTTTAATAAGATAATAAATGAGGCACTTGATTATTCTATAATACTACAAGAGTTTTAGTATGTTTCACTCAAACCAGGTTAAAAGACCAATATTTCTGATGTTATACTGCATAAAAAACTTTTGGATGTTTCACCTAAAAATTTCATTATATAACAGAAATACATACTGAAATGTATCCATCATTCCAATGTATCCAATCATGATTAAAATGAAAGCATCCCTAACTCTACACACATGTAGTTCACCACCTACAGTATAGCTGTGCTGTATTATCTGCATTTGCATGTGGACTACAGTAGTTTATAATACACTAATGCTTGTCATGTGTTTAATCCTACATAAGATTTTTGTATTTTTTTTTTAAGTGAGAGTTTTACCTCCCTCAGTTGCCGAAAAAAACATGATAAGTCTTCTCAAGGATTTAACTTCAAAAGGATTAAAAAAAGGGTTTTATAAAGTTTAGAGTGACTCGTCCAATCTTCTAAAAAGGAGGTCACTACCATTTTTTGTTCATTTACTTGTATGAAACTATTATAGCCTTCAAACATTTATTGAAAGCCTGCTGATCTGCTAACAGCATGTCTAGCTGTGCGTGTTTATTGTGTAGGTCATTATTATGGTCTGTTGTAGTTGGTTTGTGAAATGAAGCTGTCGCATTGCTCGCTTTCAGCTGCTGTTTACTTGTTGCTTCGCTGCTTCTGAAATTGTCAGGATATGGGAGTATACGCACTTTCAAATTGTGCATTTAATTTCGAGAGGCGGGTGGGAAGGACCCCGAAGTAATGCTGGCACAGGGGCCGTCATGACAGACTTCCAGCGCTGTGCGGACACCATGCCAAATTACTGTGTGAAATAAACGTGTCAGGGCTGAAGATGAAGTGGTGCTGCTTAGTCCTAGAGAAATTCTTGGGATGTGTTGATGAAATATGAAACGGATGTGATAGGTGGAGCGGCCCCATGAGAACACAAGACAAAGTACCTGAGTATCTGAGATCAGGAGAACCAGGGCATCTAATGCACACTTGTATGCAAGCAAAATGGAAAATCAGGATGAGTGTATTGTGAACAATCAATCAAGCGGGAAGGAGGGTAGGGAGAGAAAGAAAGAAAAAAAAAACGTGTGAAAAATGGAATGCTAAAATAGAAAGTTTGTAATTGAGTGGTAGAGAGGAAGCGAGTGCCGTGCGAGAGCTGGGGTAATGATGAAAAGAAACATGCCTTTGATCTGATCAGAGCTACAAGACAATCATACTGATGAACTTCAGCAGCCCTTATTCGCATGCCAAATAGAGCACACACACATACACACACACACACACACAGAAAGGTTGCTCATTAATACTCATCATCTGCTTGCCGACACATCACATCCCCAATGAGGCAAGACATTACACCAATCTGCACTCTCTCTCTGCATCTTTTCATATATATACACACACAAACACACACACACACACACACACACACACACACACACACACACACACACACACACACACAAAATGTATGAATCTCGGGATATAAGCACGTTTTAGTACACTGTCATCTACCTACTCTTTATCCTGCTAGTCTGAAAGGTGGCAATGAACACACAGCAGCACACACACACACATCACAAAAATGACAAACAGTCAAGGTCTATAACGCTTTAATAATCTTCCATTTCTCTGATCAGCTCTTTTGGGCGCTCCTGTCCTATTAGAGAGGATTAATTTTGGGATGAAGTCAGGGAAAACGAGTCTGATTTCCCTTGGGCCATTGCAACTATAGAGGGTAGGGTTTACTCAGAAAAGGTGAGCTCTGCCTAAGGTAGAAAACACACTTGAGCCCTCTACCTAGAAGAGGCGAGAAGCACTAACACTGTGGGAATGACTTAATCTCAAAATAACTTCCTATAACGATATGGGGAAGAGATGTATCAGGTAGCTTAGGTGTGTGTGTGTGAAGAGGCGCTTACAGTGAGTTAGATGTTTGTACAGCCCTCAGGCTGTGTAATCATACCCACCAAAGAGTTAGAAGAAGGACAAACTCTCCTCTTTTCTCTCTCTTTTACACACACCACACACGCTCGCTCAGAAGAAAAGTGACAGATGATCACACTCGTATACACGTTCACAAGCAGTGCTGGGGGCCACAGGTTAATGTCTTTTCCACGCTTTTCTTCCAGTGGTAAGGTACGAACTCTGCTCCAACCTGAACTGATCAAGAGGAATGACAGCCGTCCCTAATGGCCCCCTCAGGCCACCGTAACACTATCAGCACCAGAACACTCGTGCTAAGCTAGCGCTAAACTTCCCAGAGTGCCTCTCTACCAAACGCATTCTTAATGTTCAGTTTCACTATAATTGATTAGAAACAATAATATTTTATTTATCATATGATTCATTTACAGTTATAAAATTAGTTACTGAGTGAAGTGTACACGATTTGTTTTAAAAAGCACAATGTCCTAAATCAATGATTTTTTATTCAGTTACATCAATAACAACAGTGGATGGCCGAGTCATTTCTAATTCTCCTAAAATGACCAGGATTCGGCTTTTGCTTTCTAAAGTCGCCATGACTTGTATTCGTTTTTGCATTAATTTTGCTATGCCTTTGGTCGGTCATGTACGTACGTAAACATTGGCCAGTGCGTCTCAGTCCCTCAGCACCACTAGTGATGGGAAGTTTGGATCATTTTAGTGACTCGGTTCTTTGAATCTTGTTCTTCAAAATGAATGAATCTTTTTTTGAGTCATTTAGTTCATTTCGTTCTTTTGATCAGAAATAAAATAAAATGTTACATTTTCAATAAACAGACCCACAATACATCTACATATACAGATGTTATATATATAATAGATATAGTTCCAGTAATGGAAATATTACAATGCAGCTAAATACATATTATGATAAACAGAATGAGCAGCTCACCTCTCACATCTTCTGGTCCGAATCGTTCGTTCTTTTGTCATGTGACTCTCATAGACGCTATGCAGTGTATTACACGGGAAACAGAATTGAGCGGTTCTTCTCACGAGTCTTCTAGTCCGAGTCATTCGTTCTTTTGAATCTATTGCACTGCATAGCGTCTATGGGAGTCACGTGACAAAAGAACGAACGACTCGGACTAGAAGACTCAAAGGTAACTACTCATTTCTGTTTCCTGAACATAACCGACGGAGGTTTTGCAAATGCTTTGCGCATACGCGGCCAGTAAAAAATGAAAACGAAGAACTACTCATTCTTCTGTGTCACATTAAAGACTCGTTCAAAAAGAACGAACGACCCATCACTAAGCACAACAGCAACAGCCAGGCAGCTTACCTGTCAGTAGGTGGCACATGGCTCCTGAATAGCGTAAAAGATGCCCAAACGCAAATGTAAGGTTACAGATGAGTTACAAAGAAAATTCCTGCGTTTTCGTCTCGGTCGGGATCCGTTTGAAGCAGAATGCGTGACCTGCTGGCACGTTCATTACGTGTCAGTGTCGAATAAAGGTGCTAGCGACCTACTGTAGAAACCCACATAAGCTCTGCAAAACACAAAATTGCAGCTAAGGGAGAGAGCTCTTCAGGTAAATGAACTGATTATTTCGAGAGACCAGGTAAAACAGATGATTTAATCTATGAATTTAAGTTATGAAATACAACATACTGTAGAACATTCTGTTCTGCTGATTATTCTCATATGCAGTATGTTGTGGTGTATTTCATAATTCATTCACTTATTAAAAAGACAAACAAGCATGTAAAAATGAATGAAGAAGGTTAATAAGGGTATTAATTTGCAAAAGTTTGATTTGTTATCATAATCCGATTTCCTCAGATGGTGTACAATTATGTGATTCCTTCTGGATTTGGTGGCTTTTGGTAGCATTATCTTGTTCAGTGTTTCTGTTGCAAGTGAGATGGAACATGCTGCACATTATGCTTCATAATATGATGTGCGAATAACGTTAACTAATACTGACATTTCAAGCTTTCTAATAACAGCTGAATAACTGTTCTGAGGATAAATCCCAAATAGCATAAAATGGAAAACTAACGCATTACATAGGGTGTCATTTACAATCCTTTGTTCCACACACCAAGTAGTGCCTTTAATCAGGAATTAGATAGGGATTTAGAATTCAGTCGAAACTAGTTAGCTCTGTACCTCATGTAAGCTAGGACACACAACACAGACGTTTCAAAGGTAATTTGCAACAACTTAGTAGCAATTACTAAGGAGACAAAGTGTTGCAAAAGATGACATAACATTATCAGATGTGTTTCCTTGCTGAAAGTGCTTTCGTGATTGCTTTTGAATGTGGGCTTTGGCACCGGCATCTGGTAATTAACGACCCTATTGCCATCCAGAAGTCAGCAGGACTGGCGTCATGATGTCACCTGCAAAAGGTCCACATGATGTCATCAATTTGTCCCTTTTTCCTGTTTCTACTCAGACGTTCCTTAGTTCCTCCAAGTCACATCAGTCAGCTTTCAGACTGGAAACCTATTATGCAGTTTCACATTAAAGCTAAACCAAATGTGCCATTCACGTTACATTAAACATTAAATTTCGACTTTCATAATACATTTAAATGAAAAACACCAAGGTCTTTGGTGTCCATAGCTACTGTTAGTACACCGTTATTACCACAGTGCCACTGTACGAGTCTAGTCTAATCATGCTTCATTTCTGATACCTGATTATAATACCCATTTTTAATTATTGAAGATCCCATTCCAAATTTGCTTCTGGACTTGATTACTGCTCGATTTTGGAACATGGCTGTGTCATTTTCTCATATAGCTACAACAACATTAGTGAGATTGGCTAAGGAAATTCAATTCAATTCAATTTTATTTGTATAGCGCTTTTAACAATTGACATTGTCGCAAAGCAGCTTTACAAAATCAAAGGAATTATTGAAATTATTCATGCTATATATATATATATATATTTTAACAATTCAATTATTATTTTGGGGAAAACCTGGCTAAGGTATGCGCTTGTGGTCGACATCGGCTTGATGGAGTGGACGTACTGTCGGGAAGTGACAGGGGGATGTTTTAAAAAGAAAATCATATTTGCACAGCTTGTCGACTCATCATCTGTGGAAGATCAAAGGCAGGGTAATTTTGCCACTCAAGCTTGGCTCTAGAGCAACACCACAACCATCCAACAGTGGAAGCATTAGACAAACAGAAATTATCTGTATTTGTGTTGGTTTTGAGCATTTTTCATTTCAAATGCTCAGGTACAGTACATCCCTAATGCATATAAACTAATAAAGCTGTATCTGGAATAGATTAGTTTTGCATGGGAGGGTGGTTAACGTAATTATTAATAAATAAGTATCTTTGGGATTACATTTTTGTCCCATCTGAATCCATCAGGTCAGTAATATATACAGAAATGTTGGCAAAGACTGCATTATATCCTGTGGGAAAAGGGATTTGTGCCAGAAAGACTCATCACACAAGCAAGGTTCATTTGGGTTCTAGGTCAATTATTGAGTTTCAGGCACAGACTCAGCCTACAAGCAGGATATATATATATATATATATATATATATAACAGGAATCTTCAATTCCAGTGGTTTATGGCTAGTGTCCAAGACAGTTTGGTGATTCTTCTGCTCAACAACAGCTGAAGTAATCTGTTAATTGCTAGGTTCAGTCAGTGTTTTAGGTGTTGATGACAAACACCAATGTTTAAATGACAGTTTGTTATGCAAAATAGAATGGGATTTAGAGCTACCTGTGACAATTACAGAAGTCAGATAAGAACACAGAAGGGGAATCAAGAAGTGCAAGTACTATTAGTGCAGGTAGACTTTTCACTCCAAGTTTATAAAGGAACCAAAGCCAAGCTCCCATCAGAGGCCAGAGCCAGAGCCTCCAATGCCAAGTTCATCCAAGTCGCTGGCATCCTCCCCAGAATCTGGTAATAGAGCGACTATTTCTTCAAACACACCCGAATAAATGGCATCTGCCCATAGGATGATGCAGCCACCACCATGTTCTTTGGGTGTCTTTTTTGCATCACACATACCTTTCTGATTCATGCCTAAAAAAAATCAAACTTTTTGTTTTGTTATTATTTCTCCATGAGAATGTGCATGACCAGTACGTGCCATACTGTATATTCCAACAACTTCTTCAATGTTTTTTTTATCGATGATAGGTGTATACTAACAAGTTTTTTTTTTTTTCAAATAGAACCATTTCTATTTGCTTTCCACTTGAATTTAGTTGAAATATAACATTATACAGCACCTAGTTCCTAACAAGTAATTTGACTGAACGGGGCATAAGTACAGGGTGGGTGAAAAGTAACTAGGCATTACAAATTGGTAATAAAGTCCATATTTCTAATACAAATTTATTGAAATAAATTGTACATGCACAGCCTCCAAGTCCTCCAGTGTGCAAGGCTTTGTCCTGTACACCTCCTGCATTGCTGGAAAAAAAAAATAACATGGAGTGAGATCTGAAGGTCTTGGAGGCCAATCATGAGGTCTGTGTCGTCCCAGCCAACGTTCTGGAAAATGCTGGAGGACACACAAGAGGACACTAGAGGATTTGCTTTAATATTCCTATGTAACAAAGTACAAGTACAATTTGTTTGAACAAGTTTCTATTAGAAATATGGACATTCTTACCAATTTTTATTTCCTAGTTACTTTTCACGCACCCTGTACAGTAGAACTTTACAAAAAGCTCTGTGACGTTCAACTACATGCATCACTCCACTTCACACTGAAGTAATACTTTTGAGAACTGAAATATGGTCACCCAAATTTTTTTGCGCTATTTGATATTCAACCCTGGAACAGTAAGTTAGCTGAGGCTATTCGAAAAAGTGGAATATGTGGAGACATAAAGAGAAACTTAACAAGATTTACAGGACTGCCTGCGGCCTGCATGGATTATTTTCTTCATCTTTTGGCTACATAGTACCAGTAAGAATTGAAAACTTCTTTCACTCCCGTTAATGACACTAACTGTCAAGTTTCTAACTGGCGGTTGCTAGCTCAATACTAGTTTCATCAGTCGTGGAAGGATGTATGTTGGCAGAGCAAAATAAGTGCCTGAATAAACAAACAAATCATCAACAGGAGGTCTGGAGGCTATCCCAGGGGACACAGGTGCAGCGGGGGGTACACCCCAGACAGGGTGCTAATCAATCGCAGGACACACAAGCACACATACTACAGGCAATCTGGAAACATCAATTCGAGTACACTGAATGTCTTTGTACTGTGGGAATAAACCAGAGGAGTATCCAGAGGAAACCCACCAAGTATGAGGAGAACATTCAAACTCCACACACGCGCACGCACGCACGCCCTAAATGGGAACAAACCATCGAGAATCATAAACTGTTGTTAATAAATGGTAAAAATGTTTTCTTTTTACAATAAAATGTCATGTTATTGTACGCTCCCTGCGCCCTGATGCCCACGACCCCTTTACAGCTGTGCTGATATTCAGAAAACAGCACTCCTTCTGCAGATTTTTACGCATCTTACAAAGATATTGCTTTGTTAAAGATGCATGCAAAAAATCCGACATACATATGGAAGAGTCTGCTGTACTTTACAGTCATGTGACCTACCAGAAATCTTGCACAAATTCTGAAATTCTTGAAACTTGATTTTTTTTTTGTCCACACAACCAGTTTGCTTATTCCATGTAAACGAGAAATATTTACTAAAGAAATTATCAGCCAACATCACATTTATACTTGAAAATAATGGAATTATATCTCATCCAAATAGCACTGAAGGGTGTTTGTTCTGGGGTAAAGATTTGTCTGATACATATCACAAATAGAGTAATGTTTAGTATCTGACCGTTGTTCCAGGAACATGCTGCTGAAACTGGTTTTTAACTGAAGGGTGTGTGTGTTAGTGATAGTATACATAATCTGGTTGATTTATGGTACTAATAGAGGAATGTAATGCAACCAAGTGGGTTGAAAAGTAGTAATTGAAACAGAAAACCACAGAGGAAAAAAAAAACTGTGAGATCAGGTATCGGACGATGCCAGTTCCAAGCAGGTGGTACATAAAAAACCCACACACTTGCACACACAGAAATACAGGTGTTACTGTGAGTGTGCAGATCAGATGTCCTCTGAGGGTCCACCTGCTTTCTCCTCCTCTCTTCTCCAGATGTCTCTTGCTCTCACTCTGTCGCTGGGTGTGTTTGTGGTTGTGGTTTGCAGTCCATACTTAGCACCCAACTCTCAGCTATAGCATACCTTGCAGCACAAGGTGTGTCAGCCAAGGTGTCAACCATACAAGAGATTCCTGTCACTTGAAACAGAATACTTCTGCGTTTTATCTCACCCTTAATGTGAGCCTTCTCTCACCTCTTCTTATCCTCAGAGGAAACCTGCGCAAGATCATTCCCCATTTCTACAATCCCACTGAGCATTACAGAAGATAAATCTGTCACACCTTTGAGTAGGTATGACCTGAAGGTGAGTGAAAACACAAAAACAAAACATGAGGTCAGGGTTGGTGGCAGAATTCACACTTATACACACACACACACACACACACACACACACACACACACACACACACACACACACACACACACACACACACACACACACACACACACACACACACACACACACACACACACACACACGCACACACACACACACTCTTTAGGACATTATACATTCTTATGCAAATACATGCAGTGCCAATGAACTCGTATTCAAAACCCTGCAGAGTGAATCTGAGCTTAAAAGCAGGATTTTTTTCTCTAATCAATTGTAATCTAATTTACTGCCATCTGGTTTTACAGTAGATTAAAAAGATAATCGCCTTTTGATTAAATCAGATTAGCTCTGATTATGTGATGTTTCATCAAACGGATTAAAGGTGTATGTGTCTGATTCCTAAAATCTCTGTACGCTTTCACTCAGCTACGAATGAACGATAGGCTGTGCCATTGCATTTAGCAGCTGATGAGAGACACACACACACACACACACACACACACACACACACACACACACACACACACACACACACACACATGCACTATGATCACAGGGACACTTCCAATAAAATAATTAATAATGCAGCTCATTATTAATTAATTCAATGACTACACCTAACTCTAAATTTAACCTCATCTTCATTAACCAAACACTAACACTTTGGCTCTTCTAGCTTTTTGTTTTGTTTGGGACAAGCAAAATGTTAAAAATGATCAAATGATGTAGCAGTTTGGTCCACACCAAGGACCTTAACTTACTGTGAAACTGCATACAGACCTGGGATGCAAAAAAAAGTCCTTCATGAAACCTGTTGAACTATTCCTCAAGACTACATTAAAAAAGACAAGAAAGGCTGGCTCTTTGGAAGCAAAATATAAGGAAATGAGAGATGGCTCAAGACTTTGGCCATTGCCCTGAGTGGGACCCTGGTCATGGTGGTGAGATGCTGAGTGCTTACTAATGGTCCACCAGGAACATGTTACTGCAAATAATAATATAATATAATATAATATAATATAATATAATATAATATAATATAATAGGACATTACAGTTTGGACACTGTGAGAAGACCACATTACAGTCATATGACTAAAGCCTGAGCAATTTCATCAACTGATTTTCCTTGTTCGTGTTGTTTAATAACCTTTTGTTTCACATGTCACCCTCTTGCTGCGGTCACTAGCTTTGGTTTTGCTGCGTTTGGGAGCCATGATGCACTTGATAATATTTTCTTTTACACTCATGTAAAAGAGACATGCGATACATGCGCTGTGCTGTGCACCGCGACCGGCACGAGGACTCGGAAGTAAGACGGTCGCGCTTTCAGAAAGCATAAAAGGAAACAAGATGGCGCTTCACATCGCTCAGTTATTGAGTTCATTCATGCCTTCGCTATCGCTTCACCAACGATTTCGTGAGTACTCACCTAATCAGGTTGCTTCCTTGATTGAGTGTGTGTTGCCAGAACGCGGGTTTATTTGTGTAGCTCCTTGATCTTTAAAAAATGCATGGTTATCCTGCCGACTCGCGCTACTTCCGCGTTTGGGTTTACCATCCACGCAACACGGGCTAACTGCTAAGGCTGTTGTGTTCGTCCCTCGGTTGCTGGTGACAGAATGACTGAGCCTAAAGCAGTAAACCCAGCGGAGATTGCTCGCCTCTGCGCTGTGGTTGACCAGCATGCCGAGCTGATCAATGAGCTCCGTGGTGAAGTCACGTCCCTCTGAAAGGAGCTCCAAGACGTCGCGGTTTTGCACCGCCAGGTGGCGGAGCTACGGTAGGAGAACGCGACCCTCCGCGGGGCGGCTTTCAGTCGGCTGTTACCACGTCCCTCGCAGCGGCTGCGGCGCTGCCGCCCCCCCCCTTCCTCTGACATTTTCATAGCTTTACCAGATAAGTGGGATGGCACAAATGGGAAGTGCAGTGTGTTTTTAACAGCATTAGATCTTGTGTTTGAGTTTAATTCCACCAGATACTCCACAGACCGACTGCGCATTGCACTCCTCATCTCATTGCTATCCGGGCAGGCAGCTGAGTGGGCCACGGCGGTTCTCAGGGCAGATTCAGATATGGCCTACTCCTATGGAGAATTCAATCGCCAACTGAAATTGATGTTCGAACATCCTGCTGCTGAGGTGGAGACCGACAGCAAACTGTACCATCTGCGGCAGGGTGGGTCGTCTGTGAGCCGCTACAGATTTCCATACCCTCGCCATGCAGACCACCTGGGGAGACGCGGCTCTCCGGACGGCCTACTACGAGGGGCTGGCTTCCCGCATTAAGGACGAGCTCGCCGGACGAGAGCTCCCAGCTACGCTGGAGGGCCTGGTCCAGCTCGCCCTCCGGATTGACCAGCGCCTGCTCTTTCGCCCTAAGCCAGCCCCCCGAACTCTGTCGCCCATCACGCCCCCTTTTTCACATCCCATGCCCCGATCACCGGCTTTCACCACCACCGCTCGGGCCTCTGCCGGATCTCCACCACTCGCCGTGGTAGTGGATCGGTTCTCCAAAGCTGTGCACCTGGTGGCCCTCACCGGACTCCCGTCAGCTAAAAGGACAGCCGAGCTGATATTAGAGCACATAGTTCGTCTGCATGGGTTCCCTAAGGATATCGTCTCGGACAGGGGGCCCCAGTTCACTGCACGGTTCTGGAAGGCCTTCTGCCGTCTGATCGATTCTACCTGCAGTCTCTCCTCGGGCTACCACCCCCAAACGAATGGTCAGACGGAACGGGCCAACCAATAACTGGAGCGCTACGTAAGTTGTTTCGTTGCCTACTGCCAGCGCTCCTGGGCTTGATACTTCATTTGGGCTGAGTCCATTTGAGGTATGCCAGGGTTTCCAACCTCTGATGTTCGAACACCAAGAACCGGAGGTTGAAGTTGGTTCGAAGGTGTCGACGGTCCTGGATTCAAGCCAAGGAGGCCATCCAGCGCGCAAACACCCGCTACACCTCACAACATCGCCGTTGACACACTCCGGGACGAATGTTCCGCACAGGTGACAAGGTGTGGCTGTCCACGAAAAATCTACACCTCCGCACGGAGTCCAAAAAGCTTTCACCCAGATTCATCGGTCCATATCGCATCACCCTCCGTGTCAATCCTGTCACCTACCGGCTCCAGCTGCCTGCGGCGCTCCGGATCCACCCGATATTCCACATCTCCCAGCTCAAACCTTTCATCACTTCACCAATGAAATGATTTCGTGAGTACTCACCTATTCAGGTTGCTTCCTTGATTGAGGAAGCGTGTTTATTTGTGTAGATCCTTGCTCTTTTTGTAAGAGAGTTCTAAGAGTAAACGCGTGGTTATCCTGCCGACTATCGCTACTTCCGCGTTTGGGTTTACCATCCACGAAACACGGGCTAACTGCTAAGGCTGTTGTGTTCGTCCCTCGGTTGCTCGTGACATTCTGAACTCTGTTACAAACTATTCTGTATATAGTTATTCTGTTATAAACTATATAAATAATATATTACTATTCTGTTATAAACTTAAGGGACCATTCATACATACTATTGTTAGATCTTGTGCCAAATAATGTTAAGTGACATTATTGCTGTAACTACAGGTAGGTATTTTGTCGTTTTAAGGTTATATTTGCATAGTATTGGGGTTATTAATTCAGCATAATCCCAACATTATGCTATCAGCAAGGAATTCTTAATGAAACATTCAACAACAGTGTTGTCCTGATGTTATGGTGTACATTACAATCCTAATTACAACTATATGATGAATAACATTTTATCAAATTAATTTTAGTATTGGGGTTTATTACTTACCAAAATCACAAGAAACATCAGTTTGACGTACTATGAGAATGTTCTACATTTCTTAATATACTACTACTGCTAATAATAATAATCAATATAATTTTGGGTTTTCATTAGCTGTAAGCTATAATCATTAAAATGAAAAAAAAAAATTAAGAATATATTTCAAAAAATTTAAATATATCATACTGTGTGTAATGAACCTATATAACATACATTCAAGTTTCACTTTTTGAATTGAATGAATAAAATAAATCAACTTTTCAATGATATTCTAATATATATATATATATATATATATATATATATATAGAGAGAGAGAGAGAGAGAGAGAGAGAGAGAGAGATCTCAAAGCTAACAGAAATCTCCATAATTACGCTCAGCCCAAAAACGTCTAGTATCCCACTGACCTAGTGTAACATTCCTGCACAGGACAATGTCACCCCTCAATCTGTGAGCTTCTTGTTAAGAGACTGGCTCATTACTCAGAGGCAGTTGAACAGCATGCTCACCCCTCAGGAAGTCAAATAAGCAACATGTCTTACCACAGACTTTTACCTTGCCTGGGAACCAGATATAACTCTGAAATATTGAGTTCTAGATCTCTCACCACAATCATCTTAAGCAGATAGACATTAAGCATGCACAAAAATAAACCTTAAGGTGCATGGGCTATAGCAACAACAACAAAAATACATCACGGTTCAGTTCCGTCAGCCAAGAACTAGGATCAGTGGACAGACTTACCTACTGTATGTGCACATGGCCAGTTAACTAAAGATTATTAAAAAAAAAAAAAAAAAAAATCATCGTGTTTTTTTTTTTCTTCTTCTGTCTTCAAGTGTCTGATTTGGGTAAGCCTGTGCTTGTGAAAGCTTCAGATTCTTGTTACTGCCTGACAGGAATGAGACCTTATGTGATATTTGGCTGTTGTAGCCCATCGAAGATTTTAATGTGTTGTGCATTCTTAGATGCTTTTTTTGTTCTCCATTCTTGTAAAACGTGATCATTTGAGTTATTATAGGCTTCCAAATCAGCTTGGTGATCCTCCTGTAAGTTCTCTCATCAACAAGTTGTTTCAGCCTGCACACTCTCCACACAAAGAATAGCTTTTTATTACTTTTTTTCTTTTTTGGTACCATTCTGTGTAAACTCTAGAGACTGTTCTGTGTAAAAATCCCAGGAGATCAGCAGTTTATGAAATACTCAAACCAGCCCATCTGGAACCAACAACCATGCCAAGGTTAAAAAACATTTGCAATTTGCACATTCATGGGTAAAAGTGTTGGTGTTTCTCTGCCTCTCTTATAATGGCATTTTTAATGTGACATGTCAAGCAATTTATCATTCTAAAAAAAGAAAACAAGTTTAATAAGTTTTTCATTTACAAGTATTGAATGATTAAAACTATCAACAAAAAGTTGAATTGCTTTAATCATGTATGGTTTACAGTATGATTAACGCAATTATGAGCTATTAAAGCCAAACACTGCAGGTAGAAACAAGAATTTAAGTCATGTCATGCATTTTATTTTCAACGAACTGGATCTAGAAAGCCATGAACTGCTATAAAATCTATAGTATCATAAGATGGCTATTATATTGTCATTATCCGAAACTTTCAAGGCGGCTTGAGCTCCACCCAGTTTGTGCATTCACATTAAACCTTAGTTTATCGATTGAAGTATCTTATCTAAAATATACAGTACTGTGTATACACTGATCAGTTATAACGTTAAAATCACCTAGGTTTTGTGTTCCCCTTGTGCCAGATAAGCGTCCACAGGGCTTGAGGAGGTGTGCTGTGGTGAGGGGTGTCAGGGCACTGGCAGCGGATCCTTTAGATGTTGTGGGCTGTGAGGTGGGGCCTCTGTACACTTGTTTTTTTTTTGGGAGTTTGGAGGCCAGGTCAGTGACTTAAAGCTCTTTGCCTGCTGAACCCTGTGCATAGTGCAATGTGCTACATTGGATGCTCTAAAGTGGTCTAACTGGGTGTCTTGGCAATTATTGGCTTTTTTGTTGGAATGGACTGGACAGGCTGACCGTTGATCCCCATGAGCCTTGGTTTATAATTGATAATCAGTGTTATTCAATCACCTTGCAGAAAACTGTGGCAGATTCTCCAAGATACTCAGTAAAACTTACCAGCTTATTTTTTTTATAAAAGCAGCACAGAATGTACACAAGACTTCTGATGTCACACTTATTATTAACTTTTTTTTTTATTATGGATTACTACTCAAGTAAAATAAAATGTGTAAAAATATAAAATTTCATTATATTTTAAAAGCATTTACAAATAAATACATATTCTATTAATTACACTCACTACAGTAGAGTGGAAACACATGAAATTGCATGTATTTTTAAGACCACACACACACACACACACACACACACACACAGAACAAACATACATATATAGTTTTATATTATGTTTAAAAAAATACTGTACTTCTAACGATATCAGCAATCCTCTTATTATTTTTAAAGACCTTGTTCTACAGCAATCTTGCCTTAATTACTAAACAAGTTTAGATCATTAAAAATAATAATCAGATTTTCGAAATTCCTTTTTTTCGTCCAAATTTAACTCATCCTGGCTTGTATCCACCCACTGCTCCTTTCGCTGCAATTGCATCGCAGCTACTGTTCCAAATTGGTGTGGGCTAACAACTGCTTCTTCTGGGACACCATAGCTTTTCAAACTGATGCTTATGCAATGTCATGAGACAGACATGCATGATCGGCTAGTGTCGTTCTAACCGATAGAGGACAGAGTGATGCCACCCTTTCCGAGTGACCAGGGCCAATTATGGTCTCTCGGACTCGAATGGCTATGACATTGTTGGGATCCAAACACATCATTTCCAACCAATTTTAACACAGAGGGTGAATCAGGATTTGTACTGGAAAATGCACAATTCCTAAAGACTTCACTCATTCTCACTCAGCATCAACAAAAATGTCTGCTTTTTAAAAAAACTGCCAGATTTTACAACGTTTTCTTATGACATGATCAATCCAGGGATTTTTTTTTTTTATAATGAGTTTTTTTTTATAGCCACAAACAGGCTTCAAATCACACTGCAGCATCCAGTTTGAACAGTTTAGTTCCCTCAAATAGCTAATAAAAAGAAGGATTTTAATCTCAGACCTACTGTTTTCTCAGGACCGGTGATCAATCTGAGCGTTCTCTATGATCGTTTCTCTTCGGCATGAAATCGCTTCAGGGTGAACCTCTGTGTCCATGAAGGTCAGCGTTCCTGCATTGCTCCAGCCTCTTCAGATTCTACATGGAAGACTATTATCTTTTTAATAATAGTCAAACAAAATCAAAGAGACTGTCTGATCTGTTAGAAGGCGTAGAGATGCCCAGTCGTTTAATGTCTTAGTAAAAGCAAAAATACTAAGCAATTGTAATAACAGTGTGACACTTTCAGCTTCTCATCACTCTCTCTCTCTCAAGCCTCTCCTCTCTCGGGTTTTTATAGTTTTCACTATAACCTTGATGACAGCTTCCTTTGAGATCATGCCTCTTTCTTCACCAGCATTAGCAGAGCCTGCATTTCCTCTTCAGTCTCATATTTACACACGGCCGACTTTCTCTGTGTATTTAATTGATAGATCTTGAAAATACTCTAGTGCTTTTACATATTCTTCATCCTTTCTACCCTATAACCTTCTAACGATCTGGCTCTTCTTTGGTGTGATCCTTTATAGGATGGCATGGGTTGTGTTTTTATAGCAGATAGCAGTGCAGGTCCAGAGTGACTATCAATGTCACTAATAGCCTGAGCTATGCCAAGTGGCACTTAGAAAACAAGCTGCGTACCTGAAATGTTTATACAACCTGTGTGTATGGTACATGCAGACATGGAAACACACGCACACACACACACGATTGTGATTGGCATATAGTCACTCTGCCTGTAGGCACATGCCTTACAGCACTCGGCCATGAGCTGGCACACTCATTACAGACATTCTCACACACCTGCTTGTTCCTCAGTATAGGCACACACTTGTGGCAACATCCACCATCCAAATGCAATACAGCTTCAGGTAAAAAGCTCCAATTAAAATTGGCCAGGATCGATTTATTAGGGCTGTTAGTTGTTTTGCATAGATAAGCCATATGAGTGGATCCATTCTGATTTGTTCACTGTAAAAATGTGGTTAAAAACACACACCTGTAGCTACGCTTGGTTATTTACCAGTTTCCTTGTTTTCTGTCTCTCAACTCCTGTCGCTCACTTCTTTTATCTTTGCCTCACTGCTTTCTCCTTTTCACTCTTTCTCTCGCACATTCTCGCTGTCGTCTCCTTCTCTCCAGGCTTATCTGATAGAGGGATGTAACGATAAGTCCTCCACTTCAGAGCTTTGCTTTCCCTCAGGCAGGAAGTGTTATCTGTAGTCTGCATGGTGAGCGAGAGAGAGAGAGAGAGAGAGAGAGAGAGAGAGAGAGAGAGTCGCCCTTTTCATCAAGGGCCAATTCCACTGGCAGAAGCTCACCAGTTGTAATGCTGAAACCACTGCATTCCTTTCCTTCATGCTAAAATTCATGTTCATTCCAGTTGTGAATTTCATGACTTTCATGGGTTTATCCTTCTGATCTCGTGTTAAACTCTGATGCGCCATACCTTCTCGATGTCTTGACTAGCGTGGGCTGTGTTATATTTCAGTTATGACCGCACTACTCAACTCCCCTTCACATACTGATCAAGTACCTGCATCATGTTGCCATCGCCGGTGCATACAGACCAGCTGTTTCCAGGAAACTGGTTTCAGCATTCATCCTCCGTATTGGAATCCTGTGATGTTGTCAAGGGTGGGTTTATTAAGAAAACAACTGAATGGTCACGACTGTAACACCAACACCACACACACGCACGCATACAGACAGCCTGAGAGGCTCGAGGCATCAGCATGCGGCACATGCGTTTCCGCAGCACTTTCAAATCACGGTTCGACACACTCCCACAATCACACACGCGCACAGCTGCGGTAATTTTCTGCAATGGGAGATCAATAAAGCACACTGAGGAAAGCGAGATCCCATTTTTTGACCCGTTACCTTCCAGCTGTCTTCGCCAATCAGACGCGCCACCGTTGCCATGACGACGGCTTGCGAAGGCCATCTCTCAGAGCTGCATGAAAGCCCTGCGCATTTACATTTATTTTCAGTGCCTGAGATCTCCGTAAATCAGTTGAAACATTAACTAAGCATCATTAACCGGCATGTGTTAATGTGGCTTAATTAGTTACAGTGCAGACCGTAAGTAATTGGCTGCACGGTTCTTCTAGTTTCTGGCTCTGTCCAGGACGTCGGAAATGAAATCAGACTTCAAAAGATGATCTTGGATCAAGCACATTAATTATGTCACTGTTCAGGTGCTATGTAGAAAAAATGAGCTCCTGTTCAGGCCTCTGCTCATGCTGAGTTTAAGAATTCTCGTGAATGTGTTTGAGCTCTGGCGAAAACGCCAATGTATTGAAGACGAATGTGGAAGAAGTCATTGCAGAGGTGTAAGTGCTCATTACAGAAGTCTAGTTTAGTACTATCAACATTAATAACAAGTTATGGGAGGAAGAGCATGGAGTGCTAGAGTCCATCAATCTGGCATCCCTCTATCCATCATCTATACCACTTATGTATGTTAGTTGGGCGCCTGGGCCCGTATTCACAAAGCTTCTTAAGATTAAAAGTTGGCCCTAGTAATAAAATTCTAAGAAAATTCTTAGAATTATGACATTTTCTTAAAATTTGCCCTTAAATTTAGGACTAAATCTTAGTAAAGATAAAAATGATTCATGAAACATCTTAGCCCAAAACACAACTCCTAAGGTAAAAATAGTTAAGAGTAGAGAGGAGGACAAAATGGTGGAAAGAAGAAATATTCATCAAATGCTGAATTTAAAGCTAAACACCGCTCTTCTGTGCAATTTGGTTTTGTTGTTCTTTTACAGTACTTCCTTCGATCTCTCTTGGATTGTTGGCTACATACCATTTAAAAGTGCAACTTAAACAGACTGTGCTGCAATCATGTAAATTGGTAAAAGGTGAGCTAGTTTGCTCCCATCAATCTGCAGTGGATTCAAGTAATAAAATCAGTTAAGTATGGTAAATTAATGTAAGAACTTAAATATAGTAACTACTGTGTGGAAATTGGTTGCTTCAAAAGTAGATGGGCGGTTTTAATTAACTAAAATATTTAGCCTATAACAGAAATTTTGCATAATGTCACCTTCATTCATGACTATACAGTTTGTTTATATACAAACATTATGATTTCACTGTATTCTATTTTCACAAAGCGCACATTTCAAGAATGTTACAGATTTTTTAGCATCCAAACACACCGCTTGAATTGTTGCGTCATCCCTAGCAACAGCGTCAATCACACCTCCTCACTAAGATAAAGGTTTTTGTACTTTCCTTATTCAGAGCTGCTCCAAGAAGTTTCATAAATCACTTTTAGTCTAGGACACCCTGCTAGGAATTTTTACGCTAAGATAAGAGCTCTCAGAGAATTTAAATACGGGCCCTGGTGTCTATCCCAGGGAACTTTTGCACAACGCAGTGTACAGCCCGGATGGGTCTTTCACCCAGTTGTACAATAGAAGCGATTTGGAACTGCCACTCACCGTATAACAGATGTTTTTCGACTGTGGGAGGAAACCGGTGGACCTGGAGGAAACTCACCAAATATGTGAAGAACATGCACATTTCATGTCTAAAAGGTCTAACCACTAAACCAACATGCCCCCTGGAGTGCTAAAGTAACAGAAAAATAACTAACAACGATTATTTAAAAAAAATACTAGGTGGCGTAATGGCTAGCACAGTAGCCTTGCTTTTCCAGGAATCACGCCACAGGACCGTGTGCATGCTTGCGTCCAGGTATTCCGGTTTCCACCTGCAGTCCCACATGCAGATTAGGCTAATCGCCGTTTCCAAATTGCCTGTAGTGTGCGTTAGTGTGTGACAGAGTGTATGCTAAGCCCTATGATGGACTGGCACCCCATCCAGGGTGTACCCCGCCT
The DNA here is from genome assembly GCA_030347435.1 of Clarias fuscus. Classification (NCBI taxonomy): domain Eukaryota; kingdom Metazoa; phylum Chordata; class Actinopteri; order Siluriformes; family Clariidae; genus Clarias; species Clarias fuscus. The sequence goes on along the minus strand of CM059206.1, from coordinate 18,923,630 downwards.
AGTTACCAGAGTCCCCTGGAATGGGGTATGATGCGACCTTGTACAGGATCAGTGAAATAGAGAACGAGTGAGTGATAATAAATGCAATTTAAAAAAAAGTCAAATTAATTGCATCCCTTCAGTGTTTTCAGTCATAACAATAAGATGTTCGCCTAAGCCTTACCACAGACATCCAAAACAAATTTATATTAATATTGCTAACGTACAGCACCTTTTTTTTTTTTTTTTACCTTTATTGAGTTGTACTTGTGGTCAGGGCAGTGTTAGCAGGCTGCGAAGGTGCCACGGCTCCCTCTCTACATCACTTGGGAGAAGATAGGGGTGTCGCACACGGGGTCTGAAGGGCCAATTCCTTTCATTTATGATGGGGAGAGATTCAATCCTCCATACCAAAGCATGGCTTATTGGGGTCAGAAAACGGATGGGAAAAACTCTCGCTGCCGAACACAGACACAAAGAGAGACGGTGCTTTAGAAAGGTAGAGCGAGAGAGAGCGGGTTGGGAAAGCGGCATTTAATAAAAAGAATCGGTGACTGTGAGAGAGCTGCACTTTCGAGGCTAAAGGTTATCGCACTTCCTCTGAACCCCACTCCTGACAACGCACACACTTCCCTGTTACCATGGCAACATCCGCCGCACAATGATGAGGGGTGTCAAGGCTTGTAGGAGCTACCTGAACATTCTTACAGAGAACATTCCTTAGACAGAGAAGAAATGCAGAACTCAGAAATAGAAGTGTGCGCGTGCGTGTTGGAGAGAGAGAGAACGCAACCGAGTGAGACGAAAAGAGGGAGAGAATGACAGAGCGAGAGACAGCGTAAGATGATAGTGTGTTCAAAGTTACTGCGGAACAGACCTTTGCATGTTCATTAAGGATTTCAGAAGATAATTGGCTTTGGAGATGAGCAAGAGAGAGGGAGAGTAAGAAAGAGTGTGTGCACAGCATGATGACACAAAACACTGTGTACACATGTATGTGTGTGCCTGTGTGTGTTATCCCATTTATTTAAAGAAAATAATAGAAATTCCCACATTTATCACATGTATAGTAATAAGAACATTAGATATGTACTATTAATGTGCACAATGATCGTGTGAGTGTGTGTGTGTGTGTGAATGAAAGAGAGTCACTAAAATAGCAAAAGAGGCTGAACGCTCACAGTGGAGTGACTGGTGTTGCAGATGTTTTATTGTCTGAGATGTGCCACTGTCAAGACAACTATATCCGAGCAAATCAACATCTCTGCACACACATGCCAAGATAATATCCCGCTCGTTCCACGGCAGAAGAGGGACTCCTGTCACACACATGAACATTCTTTATATATATAGTATATATACACGAAAACAAAAGAAATTGTTTGCAGGAATGCACACACACACACATACACTCCTCCACACACTCTCTCTCATAGGTGCACATGAAAAACGATACTGTCGGATTCGACTGGTGAATTATGCTGTCTCTCTGATCCTCTTCCTCATGATCACCGTCTTCATCGTCTTCACCTTCATGATCCATGGTTAACCATTATGTTCTGCAGAGGAGATAGAAAAACAGCCAGCTGTTTACATTTTATCACTCGTTCTCAGCACCTTCTTTACCTTACCTTTCTCTGGAAGCTTTTCTCTTAAAATAGTTACTAGATTCCACTGAAGAATTCATATACTCCCCACACACACATTTTTACGCTTTAAAACATATTAAACCGCAGTGCTGTTAAATTCTTGATTCTGACTGGTCAGAGGGTGTTAAATTTTCAGTAATAGCACGGCTCTGTAGCGACAGCCGCGGGCCAAATCACAGGTTTATACTAATGCGATCCTTTTAATAGGTTATCGTTTCTATAGTAACGGCTAATTTAGAGGGACCGGCATGGTGGACGTTCCACAACAAGCTTAATAATAAGTGGACTCACCCATAGAGTTGTTCATATAGTATAGTTTTCTGTAACGAAGTGTCTATTTAATCCTTCGGGAAAGAATATGTGAGTGTCAGCATTTTAAAACACACTTGTTTCTTTTCACGTTTTCGGAGTCTTCAGGATCAAAGGCCTCGCGGTTATGCAATAACATGACAAGCTGAATTATTTCTCTTAACATAAAGAGAGAGGAAGAGGAAGAGAGTCTGATGTGTCATGTGTACTTTAATAAATAGAAAGAGAACAAGAAAGAGAGAGGAATATTAAATAAAAAGGATCTTTTTTTAAAGTTGCAAATCCAACAAAACAGCATTGATTATTTTCCCATAACAGAATGCCACAACGTGTTTACTTGCGTATTTAATAAAAACAGTCCTTGTGTAAGCTGTGCAATACATAAACTAGCTTAGAAATGCGTAATCCTATGAAAATAATTCATCTAACACTTGAGGACATGGAGGCAGCCTGATGGCACAGTGTGCTGAGAGTTACAGTTACAGCCCCAGGGTAGTCAGCTTGATCTTGACTTTGTGTTACAGTCTGTGCTGAGTTTGGCAAAAAATTTCCCGGTCTTCTCTCCTTCTGGTTTTCCGGTTTCCAAACATGCCAGTGGGTAAATTGGCTACACTAAATTGCTAAGGAAAAAAAAACATGTGTGAATGTCTGTGTAAATATGTGTGTGTGGGTGTGTGTGTGTGTGGGCACACACAAGGTGCCTTGCAGTAGTGTACCATTTCATACCCAGTGTTCCTGGCATAGGCTCCACCACCTTGACTGTGATATAGCTCTTACTAAAGATTGATGAATCAATAATATAGACTATATACAGTAGCATAAAGAATGTGGACACCTGACCATCACGTCACGCTTAACACATCGTTGACCCTCCTTTGTTATTATATTGACCTCCACTCTTCTGGGAAGGCTTTCCACTAGATTCTGGAGCACGTCATTCAGCTACGAGTGCATTAACGAGTACAGGCACATCCCAAAGGTGCTCAGTCATGCCGGGACAGTGTGCTCATGTGCACACAGGGAGGTCCGTAAACATATGCTTCGTCAAAGCTGGAGTGGAACAACTTGAGTGTCCTACACAGAGCCCTGACCTCAACCCCACTGAGTAGCTTCGGGATGTGCCTGAACTCGTTAATACACTCGTGACTGAATGGAATGCTGCAACATCTAGTGGAAAGCCTTCACACAAGATTAAAGGTTAAATATAATGTTTACACAGATGTCTGATTTCTTTAACAACAGTCTATTACAATACGTTTAAAACAAGAGAAAACAAGGCAGAATTGACTTGACGTCTTCTGAGAAGAACGAATAATAAAAGCCACAAAGCGATTTGTTCTCGTCTGCAAGTAACATGCTTCGGAATTGAATTTTTTATTCTCAACTAACAAACAAACGTCTAAGTAACTGATTGACTAAATATACATTTTGTCCCCCTCCTATTTTCTCCCTAATTTGGTCACCTGCCAGCTCTCATTTATAATAGGACAGCTCCCACATGGGAAGAGTAAGGGCTTAAGTAACATGTGCTTCCACCAGGATATGTAAATTGCATCTTTTCTAGCTGCTCCTCATGCTGTGTCACAGGCCAGCATGGCAAAGTCAGGCGGAAGTGAGTTCTAGTCTTTTCAGCGTCCTTGATTGTGATTGACGGGGAATAGAGAAAAGGACAATAATTTCCTTGGCTCCTGGATTTTTTACTTGGGGGGGCTCCTAAGTGTAGGGTAAATGCTTTTCTGTTGGAATATATACACCGATTTACCCCTGTGGTGCACTCTGTGTTCTGGTGTCTTTCTATCATGACCAGCATTTACTTTTTATTTAGCTGCATTGGCTTTTCTGTGGGATCGGGCCAGACGCACTGAGCCTTAGGTGCTCATGATCCTGTCTCCAGTTTGCGATCAGCAGTGTTCAGTTCACCTATCAGTGGTCATAATATTATGGCTGATCGGGGTATGTGCATGTTCCTGGCAGGTCGGAGGAAACCAGATACCTGGAGGAAAATCTCACAAAGGTGAGAAAAGCATGCAAGACTCCCTATAGATAGGAACCTATGCTGAGGATCAAACGGGAGAGCCTTCAGATGCAAGGCGGTAACGCTATCCACTGTGCCATCATGTCTTTTTACAATATAGATTTTATTTTAACAGTTTTTTTATAGGAAGTGTGGAAACTTCCAGAATAAGAAACCTTGTCAGTGAAAATAGCTAGAAGTGAGAGGGAAGGAAAGATGCGCTGTTGATTAAAGGTAGACTAATGGGAATTGGTGCTTTATCACATTTAGTGTGATAACCACAATGTGATTTCTTTGAACGAAAAAAAAAGAAAGAAAAAGTGATTTCATCTCATCGTGCTGCCTAAGAAGAGTGTGTGAGGTGAGTGTGTGCATCTATGTGTGTTACTTATTGCCTGTCTAGGGTCTCTCTGCAGTAACTACGGAGATGTCGAAGGCGCGTTATCGGCAAGCAGAGCTGTGCGGGTATGTCATCCGTTCAGTGGGAGGGGTACTAATGCTGTGTTATAACGACACTGATCAAGCACTCCAATGGAGCGTGTGTGTGTGTGTGTATATGTTTGTCAGGAAGAGACAGAAAGTGAAAGACTGCATGCACACTGTGAAAAAGACAGAAAATGCAAGCGTGTGTTTTATTGTATTCCTAATACCAGTGCCACTTTGCCAGTCACCACCTCTGTGTAAGATTATTCTGAAAAGCTTTCCCTTTTCCTCTTCATCTTTCTCCTGCTCCCTGAAGCCCTTACTCCTATTGTTGTCTCAGTGGCGTGTCCAGGTATTTAGATATTAAGAGACAGCACCACATAAGCGCATATACTGTAGGACCAAGCTGCAATTGTAGAACATCCGATATGTTCCTTAATGCAAAATTAATGACCATGTAATGACTATGCATCAGCTTCATAGTTGCCCTTTAGTTTCTAACACTTAAGAGATTTATTTAAAACACCTACAGCGCTGAAGCGATAATTTGAGTCAAAATGAGCTAGACATAATTCATTATATCTGCAGGAATTGCTGAGAATACCAGACTTCTGTGAATAACCACATGACAGATTGGTTTCGCTGCAGAACCCAGAAATGGTCATGCAGTAGAAAGGATCATATATAGAGCCTAAACAGGTTTTTAATCGCATCTAAACCTTTTTTTCAATACAGCTGGACCGTTCAGAAGGAGACGTGCGTCAATTTAATGCATTCAAAGCTGCAATAATCATGTGGCTGGAAAGCAGTAATGCTTCAATAAAATTCCCATGAAAAACAAGTTTAATCATTAAAGCATTATCTACTAAAATAAAATAATTACCATGAAGAGAACGAATGAAACATTCAGTAGAAAATCTTTAATATATAAACCAAACCGAAATTCTTAACAGACTTACGAAAGTTTCAGTGATGCAGATTTTTCTTTGTGTACATTGATCGATCACAATCGCCCGTAAATTACCAAGCACAGCTGATTTACATTTCATGACGCTCACAGACAGCTGGGAACGACAAAATGACGACTAAATGGTGAAAGAGCACCTGCTAAGCATAATGTGTGCAAAATTTTCCAGTAACACAGCTCGGCTATTGCAGGGCATCAGCAACCACAAACACACGCCAACTTCCTCCTATTATACAGCGCTATTTCAGTTGTCTTAACTGAACAGCTAGCCTTAGGATTTCACCTAGGAATTCGTTTGCCTTTTGAAGTACATCTTTTCTTTGATGTCATTATTGAAAGAAAATTCAACGACTGGCTTAAACAAAAATTTGAAAACTATATTTTAGATTCAACCTGAATTAAAAGTGTGTGCAATTGAAATACGAGGGCCGTTCAAATCACTGTGAATAAAGGTGTAAAACTGATGGACATTTACAGAACCACAGTATAGTGATGAGATAAAACATTTGAGTGGTGCAAACATTTTAAAGGTGGCCAATCCCAGCCAATGTGGCTCAAAGTCACTGCAGCTGTTCTCATGAATGAATGAAATGCCTGATCCATAGTAAAAAAAAAAAAAAGAAAACAATCGATTGTGCATAATTCAAATTTTATAATTTAAATTTATCAAACACCACTTGCACATACAGTAACTCGGCCAGGAGTTATTGCGACATCTCCTGCGCAGTCCTGAACTCTCTCCAGGCGATTTCCACATGTTTGGGCCAATAAAGGAGTTCTGTTATTCTGCACAACCAAAAGTCGCGGCTTGACTTGAAAGCCGCTTGTAAGTATGCTATTTAAACTTGACAACTTAATCCAAATAAAATTGCAGTAACTCATGGCCAAAGATCATGAGTGATCAATCAAGGTAGTGATTAGTGTTGTGTGTATTAGCTATACATACACAGTTTATTTTTTGTAACTGCTCCTGTAAATAGTTTAGAGCTACATTTATTTGTATCAAGCTTGATAAACAAGCCCTAATGTGAGTAACAATCACAGTGTGGCAAAAATATTGACAACAGCAATGCAACCTTGTCATAAAAATATAAGGTGAAATAATTTAGCATATCATCAAAATTATATCGTCATATCACCCAGTCCAATCGCTGACCGATACCTGATCATTCTGCTGTTGTTTTTTCTTAATCCTTCTCTACATTTTTCTCCTTCTCATCTCTGTAAAGTTCACGTTCTAGCCGTTTGGATCACGTGTGAGATGGTGTACAGGGTCTTTACATCGCGATGATGGGCGTTAATGTCACTGGAACTCAATGAAGATGTCTACCTGACAGACAACTGGTCAACCAATTTGCTCCACACGCGGCTATGAGTCCCAACAAGCCTGCTCATTTTATAAAGGCCATTCCCATAACGGAAAGCAAACAGAGAATAAAAAATATATTAAAATAGCCCAGCAGTCGAGAAGTGGAGAGAGCAGGAGTGAATGAATCGAGATCAAAAGACAGACAGAGACAGAATGATAAAAGAAAGATGAACAAGTGAATAAAAATAAGGGACACTTCATTGGATTGACATTTCTCTTTGGTCCTGGCTTTTAAATTAAAAGAAAGCACAACAGCAGTATCCGGTTATAAAAACTGCACTACAGCAGCTCGGAGTGGAAAGGCACAATGAAATACCCTTAAGACAAGGAAGGCACAGGGATGGATGGCAGCCGAGAAGAGATAATACAGTGAGATAATGTCACCGACTGTGCGCCTCACATGGACAGACTTAACATTTCCACAGCTTATAAAGAGGATGGTTTAAACAATGCCTGTCAGACTCACTAAATATATGAGTAAAATCACTAGGCAGGCACCCACACATATGCATGAAATATATGCCCAATATGCCAAGGGAAATGTCACAGACACATTACATTTCAATGTTTATGCTTCTGCTTGTCTTTTTCAGCACTGCTTCTCTTTTTATTGTGCTCACTCACTTAATGACACCTCTTTCTCGTTTAAAAAAAAAAAAAAGAAGAAAAAAAAAGAACGCTCCACAGCTTATCATAATAACAATAATGCCTGTGTGTCTGTAACTAGTCCCTTTTTGGCACCATTATTAGACCAGCAGATGGGGAGCTGGCCTCTCTTTACAAATATCCAATGCTCCTTTAGCTTTGAGGACTATTACCCTGGTCTCATAATATACGGGTAACTCTCTAGCAATAGATTCTGATAGACTGAGCCAGGATGTTTAAAGGGACTCTCAGCGTACAAATTCGGTCTTAGGTAATAAAAACCCTTGACCTAAGAATAAGAGCAAATGTACATATTTTTAAGCCATGACAGTATTCCTAAATGAATAAGTATTTAGTGGAGCTTCAGACGTGCATCAGTCTATTATGAGTAATAAAAGGATCTTCTAAGCTTGGTACTGCAATTGATAAGAAATTCATAAAGGTGTTCCTGGTTATGACAAATTTCTAATTTTTAATTAGTAATGAAAAATAGTCAGCTATAAAAAAATTAATAAATAAAAAATAAAATAAACCACTGTAATAACGGCTGAATGAAAAAGAACCAGATTGTAATAAGAATGCTTATATATTTATTTTATTTTATCTTTTTAACCTAGACGGTCTTCCTGTATGGATCACTGGGTAAGCTTAGAAAATTCACCAGTAAAACCAGTCTGTCTTAAAATGTGTAAGCAAAGGGTGCTTAGCTTTTCACATGCATGAAAGAATGAATGGCTCCCTTTGATAGTACAATGTGGTAGAATGCAAATATCCGAGAGAAAAATCACATACATGCACCGGCCACTTTAATAGGAACACGTGTATGCCTTGCACATTAATAACACAATTGTCCATTCGTGACATGAAACATCAGAACGGGAGAAAAATGTGAGCTCAGCGGCTGTGACCTTTGCACGGTTGTTAGTGCCAGATGAACTGGTTTGAGTATTTTCACGCACAATGGTCTCTAGGGTTTACACAGAACGGCGTGAAAAACAAACAGACATTCAGCGAGCAGCAGTTCTGTGGGTGGAAATGCCCTGAGAGAGGTCAGAGGAGAATGAACAGACTGGTTCGAGCTGAGAGCATGTCTACATTAACCCCACTCCTTACTACTGGGGTAAGCAGAAAAGTATTTCAGGACATACTGATCATTAGGATAGATTGGCTACAACAAGCAGAAGACTACATCAGGTTCCACTCCTAAAAGCCAGCAACATGCCAATGGGTTCTGAATCAGTGAAACATTGCTGCTACTTGAGTAAGAGCCATGAGCTCAGCAGGCCTTATGGTGGTGTAGCAGCGTTTTCCTTTTTGGCCTATATTGCATAAAGTGTGTTCCTACAGAAACTAAATTTTTTTTTTAATCCTTGGATTACGTGAAGCATGAAAGGCATGTTCAAGATTCTGAAAAAGTATGCAAAGGTTGGTTTGTGGTCATCCACATTGTTATATACAAAGCAAACTGTTTCTCAGAAACTGTAAGTCCAATCAAGCTGAAATTTGGTGTCCTGCATCTGTATGCTAATCTGTATGAGAATTTCTAAGGATGTCTTGATTACTTAAAAAACAAGGCCATCATCGGCCATTCAGCGTTCATCAGGGATTTCACAGGGTTGTGATTGAGCTGTCTTCATGAAACAGCACGTTCATCGCTGGTTTCATTGGTGCTCTGTGCAACTTGGCAAGAATGGGCCATTGTGGGCAATACTCACAAAGAATGCATGTTAATATAGTTATTAATATATAATGTAGTGAGGCTGATCGATTATCGTCTGTTAAGATTAATTAGGATTCAATCCTACTGCTTTCTAGAAATGCTCAATAAATTCTAGAACATTTTTACTTCTAAATTTGAAGTACTAGATTTTTAATACTACACATAGGAGTTCTGGTCTCTGTTTACTACTACACATTTGTGTTCTGGTCTCTCTTTAGCACTGCATGCTGGTGTTCTAATTTCTCTTTGTAATACTCTCGGGTGTTTTGCTCCCCGTTACTCTGCATTGGTGTGCTGGTTTCAGTTTATTATTTCTGTGTAGTCTTTCTTTAGAACTACAATTCTGTGTTCTGTTTTTTTCTTTAGCACTATATTCTGCTGTTCTGTTCAGTCTTTTTATAACACTCTGGTATTTTTTTAGCACTACATCTCCTTACAATTGCACACTAATATTTTTTTAATCTTTCTTTTCACCAGACTCTGGTGCACTCTGGTGCCCTGATCTCTCTCCAGAATGAAATGCTGGTGTTCTGTCCTCTCTTTATTACTATATATTGCTGTTCTGGTCTTTCTTTAGCACTACATTCTGCTGTTCTGGTCACTCTTTTTGACTACACTCTGGTATTACAGTATTACTGTTAGCACTAGACTCTGGGTGTTTGATCGGTCCTTACCATTGAACACACACAGACATTTTTTGTCTATTTTTTTTCTTTATAATTTAATGTCATAGTCTCTCTTTAGTACTATATATACTCTTGTGTTCAGATCTTTCTTTATTGCCACATTTTGGTGTTATGACCTCCTGTAGAATGACGTGTGGGTGTTCTGAACTCTCTTAATTACTATCCATTGGTGTTCTCGTCTCTTTTTAATACTACACCTTGGTGTTCTGGTCTATTGTTAGCACCACATTCTGGTATTATATTGATACTTTTAACATTGCATTCTGGATGCTTTGTCTCTCTTAGACTTTACCATTGAACACTTGTCTTTCTTTATTACTACACTTTAAATGTTCTGTTCCCTCTTTAGCACTACACTTTGATTTACCACTCTTTAGCACTTATCCCTTATCCCTCTTTAGCACTGGTGGTCCGGTCTCTCCATCACTACATATTAATATTCTGGTCTCTCTCAGCACATTAAATTGGTTTTCTGCTATCTGTTTATTACTCTACATTATCATTCTAGTCACACTTTATTACACAAATGGTGTTCTGGTCTTTCTTTTGCACCACACTCTGATGTTCTTGTCTCTCTTTATTACTGCACTCTGGTGTGGTCGTCTCTCTTTAAAATTATGTTATGGTGTTTTGATTTTTCTGTAGTACTAAACATTGTGTAATATTAAAGAACAAAAAAAAATTATGCTTTGGTCTCTCTTTCCAACTCTGCTGTTCTGGACAGTCTTCATTACCATATTCTGGTATTTATTTAGCACTGCACTTCAAACATCTGGTCTCTCTTTATGGCTAAAATTTGATGTTTTAGTCTGCCCCTTACTATGATATTCTGGTGCATTTTTAGCATTATACTGGTATTTTGGTCTGGTATGATGGTGTTTAGTTCTATATTTACACTGCAATGATGTTCTGGTCTCTCTTTAACAGAATGCTATGGTAACATTAGTTTGTTTAGCACTAGGTTCTGATATTCCATTCCGTCTTCAGACCTGCACTCTAATGTCCTGGTCTAGATTTAGTATTTTTGCTGGTGTTTTGGTTTCTCTTTAACATCACAGCATGATATTCTGATTTCCTTTTTAGCACGGAGCTCATTTGCAGGTTTAGAGCTGCTACGTCTCTAAAGAGCAGTAATTTGGACCTTTATGTAAAACCGTGTAAGATCTTAATACAGCGTTGAAAGGTTTTGTCACTTCTGTTGAACACCGGGAATTGTCTGGGCTATGGCGATGTCTAGCTGACGGATGAGTGGTCAACCAATTTGTTCCAGATTAGTTGATGTGGTTACTGTTTAGGACTAGGCTCTGATGTTCCGGTTTCTTTTTACCATTGGGCTCTTTTGCAGTTTGGAAGCTGCTGGCAGCCTACACTGTCTAGCTGGCATCATGCCACACCACACGCCAGCATTAGAGCTCAAGGGCTCGACCGCTCACCCGCACACTCTTTGAGATGTGTGTAATAAGTGCGCAGACACACACACATATTCTCACTGTCTTTAATGAAAGCTGTTGTTCCCGTTCATTCTGCAAAATGCATGAGTGAGTCTGTATTAAAAGAAGCTTTGTGTTGTACACACAGATAAAAGGCTTTATGCATTGAACACACAGACACGCGATAATACAAGCCACTGCATTTTAATATCCTGAGTGAAAATTAGCAAAACATGTTTCATGATGCCCAAATATCCTCTTAGACATTAGCACTGGAAAAAAATATTTTTGCATTAGTAGAAGAAGCTTATTTGAGAAGATGCAAAAAAAAAATAAAAAATCAGTTTCAAATATAAATTAAAGTGCAAATATGTATACCGATATTCCCACCAAAACACACATTTTCTGTGAACATTGATGGCATTATTAATTAATTGTATGTCTACATATCACCTACATTTCATTTTAACCTAAGCATCAATAACCTAAACAAATATTTTGGCACTTCTGTTTTTTATTGTATTGTATTTTTATTTATACATTATTTCATTCTCTTTTTTTGGAGCAAAATGTCCCTAAAAAGTCAAACCTGTCAGATATAACTATCCTTGTGGGCACATGTAAACACACTCACCTTCTTGGCCAAGTTAATGCAGTTCATATATTCCTTTGCCAGGCTGGAGCAGTGCAGAGTCTGATGTCTGTTCTCTTTAAAACAGTTCAGCACCTGAGACTGCATCTCTGAACAAATGGGAACTGTATTCTTCGGCCTAAGAGGAAAGGTAGAAAAACAACGTAAACCTACATTTTTTTTTTACATAAATATAAAAATATAAAAATGAATAACACTGTGCTGCAACAATGCAATAGAGTGGTAAGTTCATGTTGAGGACTCGACTATTGCACTGATTCTTAAATGGCTTGTTTATTTATTTGGACATGTTCATCAATGACTAAACCTTCAACTCGGAGTTGATTTTATCTTAGATTTTAACTTGTAAACGTGAAATTGGCTTTGTGAGTTTCTTTCAAATGAAATAATTTCAAACAACAGTCTACTGCATTTCTTCAAAGTCAAAGTACTTCAACTCATCAGATACTGCTTGTCAGAAATGAAGATGTCTGTGTAGACAATTGTGGTTCTTACATACACACGTGGACAAAATTGTTGGTACCCTTCGGTCAATGAAAGAAAAACTCACAATGGTCACATAAATAACTTTAATCTGACAAAAGTAATAATTTTAAAAAATTCTATGAATGTTAACCAATGAAAGTCAGACATTGCTTTTCAACCATGCTTCAACAGAATTATTTAAAAAAATAAACTCATGGAACAGGCCTGGACAAAAATGATGGTACCCCTAGAAAATACTGAAAATAATGTGACCAAAGGGACATGTTAATTCAAGGTGTGTCCACTAATTAGCATCACAGGTGTCTACAATCTTGTAATCAGTCAGTGGGCCTATATATAGGGCTCCAGGTAGTCACTGTGTTGTTTGGTGACATGGTATGTACTACGCTCAACATGGACCAAAGGAAGCGAAGGAAAGAGTTGTCTCAGAAGATTCGAAAGAAAATTATAGACAAGCATGTTAAAGGTAAAGGCTATAAGACCATTTCCAAGCAACTAGACGTGGCCGTAGGAGGAAAATTGATGACAAATCAAAGAGACGGATAATCCGAATGGTAACAAAAGAGCCCAGAAAGACTTCTAAAGAGATCCAAGGTGAACTTCATGCTCAAGCAACATCAGTGTCAGATCGCACCATCCGTCGTTGTTTGAGCCAAAGTGGACTACATGGGAGACGACTAAGGAGGACACCATTGTTGAAAACAAATCATAAAAAAGCCAGACTGGAATATGCCAAACTACATGTTGACTTCTGGGAGAATGTCCTATGGACAGATGCGACAAAAATGGAACTTTTTGCCAAGGCACATCAGCTCTATGTTCACAGACGGAAAAATGAAGCATATCAAGAAACGAACACTGTCCCTACTGTGAAACATGGAGGAGGCTCTGTTATGTTCTGGGGCTGCTTTGCTGCATCTGGCACAGGGTGTCTTGAATCTGTGCAGGGTACAATGAAATCTCAAGACTATCAAGGGATTCTAGAGAGAAATGTGCTGGCCAGTGTCAGAAAGCTGGGTCTCAGTCGCAGGTCATGGGTCTTGCAACAGGACAATGACCCAAAACACAGCTAAAAACACCCAAGAATGGCTAAGAGGAAAACATTGGACTATTCTAAAGTGGCCTTCTATGAGCCCTGACCTCAATCCTATTGAGCATCTTTGGAAGGAGCTGAAACATGCTGTCTGGAAAAGGCACCCTTCAAACCGGAAACATCTGGAGCAGCTTGCTCATGAGGAGTGGGCCAAAATACCTGCAGAGAGGTGCAGAAGTCTCATTGACAGTTACAGGAATCGTTTGATTGCAGTGATTGCCTCAAAAGGTTGCTCAACAAACTATTAAGTTAGGGGTACCATCATTTTTGTCCAGGCCTGTTCCATGAGTTCATTTTTTAAATAATTCCGTTGAAGCATGGTTGAAAAGCAATGTCTGACTTTCATTGGTTAACATTCATAAAATTCTTATTCATTATTACTTTTGTCAGATTAAAGTTATTTTTGTGACCATTGTGAGTTTTTCTTTCATTGACTGAAGGGTACCAACAATTTTGTCCACGTGTGTAACTGGGATTGTTACACAAATGTTCTTTAATGCTTCTCACAACCCCAGCGGATGCAATTCAAGACATGTTTTTGGATGTTTAACATTAAAAGAAATGCCACCCTGAAACACAATAAACATGTTCATATTACAGTACCGTTTTAATCAGCAGTGTCGTTTTAAAAAAAAAATGTTTTTAGCAGTTCTGTTGCTTTGTGATGTAGTTTTGTACCACTTTGATGACCAAGAGGACATTGCTAATGCAGACACAATGGCTTTCAATAAGAAAAAAGAGCTTTCAGACAACTGAAAAAAACGTGTTAAAAGTCCGGTTTAGTGGTTCACTCTTGAAAACAAAAGAGATAGAACAGAGTACAGTAAAGAGAACAAAAGCTGGACTGCAGATTCCAGAAGGCAATGCAGCGCTGCCATTTTCAATGCATTTTATAATGGATTTCTAAGTGGACTTTTTTTTTTTTTTTGCACTTTTCTCCACTGACATTTTAGTCTATTTTTACTATGGTGAACTGTTTCACTACATTATCTATGAGTTTAATTGAATGGATGCCATACCTCTTGATAGGGTTATAAATAAACAAGGCTTTCATTTAAATTTAAAATAAGTAAAATACTGTTGGATTTTATAGGTCTGTTCACCCTGCTGATCAGAAATAACCGTAACGCAGCCCCATATAACAACGGAAATAGCATATTGCTGGAGTTCTAACTGATATCTACTGCATTCCTTGTAGTGTAAATCCATATGTGCCTTATAGCACATATGCAGCTTAGGTGCAGCTTAGGTGTAACATATACAGCCTTAAGGGCAGGATGAGTACACCATGTCTCTGCCTTTAGATCAGCTTATGGATCAGACTACTAATGTGTGCTTCACTTGGTCTTCAGGGCATCTCGATTGCTACACTATGGAGCAACTCTATAGAGCAACTCATTTGAGCTACGGCAAGCCTATAGATGACTTTGATGCATCAAACTCAATCTCCAGCATGTGCTGAACATAGTCATTAGGAAAGCTCCTGTGCATCGTGGCTGGTACACTGATTTGTGCACTTAAACGCACCACTTGGGCACCCCAAGCCTTTAAACCAGCTTGTAAGTACCACCATAGACAGATTTTATTTTATGCAGATCACATGTTGCTATACCGCTACACACTTCCCAGGATGTTTTTGCACATTCACTGTAGCCTGTTCCGCCAGTCAGGTGCTGAGAGTGAAAGAGCAGATACCTGCTAGATTTGATAAATACACCACTCATTCACCATTGGCACAGAGAGACTGATTAGAGTCTGAGCTGATAGTACTGACGTACTGAGCTCAGCTGCGCCGTGGCACAAGATAAGCAACGCCACACCCTGATGAAGGGTGTCATTCATTATTCTCTCACTCTATCTGAGTGGCTGAATGGTGGATGGAGATCTTAGCACGGAAGGGACAGAGTCTGACAAAGAAACTACAACAGAAAAGGGAAAAGCAGGAGAGACAAAAGCTTGGACAAAGATGGAAAGACAGAGAGTGAAAATGATGGCCAGTGTGGAGGCTGAGAAAAAGTAAAGGGTGAAAAGCACTTTCATATCTGTGTGTGCGCGTGTGAAATGGACAGCCCTGTCGGCTGTAATGAATGTGCTGGTGCAAAGAGAGAGCAGAGTATGTGCAGCCTAATTGGCTTCAGTTATCCATCTCTCCACTGACCAGGAAACTATTGTGCTACACACAGAGCTTGCACACACAAACACACACACACAGTTACAAATATAAAGAATTTTCAAGGAATGTCATAGCAACCAACACATTTAGAAAGTGTTAGCTAGTTCTCAGTTTATCGTCTTAGCTCGTTCTCAGTTTGACTGATTGCTACTTCAAATGTCATTTCAATCAAATGCCCTTTAATGTTGAGTGTGTGAGTGAGTGAGGGAGAAAAAAGGAAAGACACGGGGAAGAAGAGGAGAATGATCCTCAGAGGAAATGCACTCAGAACTTCACCGAACATCTGGCTACACCAGACATTTATGTCAGTGTTAATTAAAATTCTCATCAAAGGGCATCGTCTTCATTTCTCTGCTCAGATGTGCCTCGTGAATCATGAGTGTAAGGGCTCTTGGTGCGCTTATTATAGATTAAAAAGTGTAAGGGTTGTTGGTGAACTTATTATAGAATATAAGTGTATGGGTTCGTACTCGGGACTACACCTACACTGCGATACAGTATGTTATATCATTTTATTAGATACAAGGCTCTTAATATGGCTACATAAAGAACAACACTTCCAACAGACGGCATAAAGTCATCTGCTTGTCATAAAATGTTTATATTACTTATATTAACTGTATAAGGCCTAATAAACATTTTAAACTTTATAAAGCCCAACTTCTAAGCTCTGAAAATTAACTTTCTTCTCAAATCAGGAGACATCACAGGGCTTTAAAGAGTCACACCCCTGTGGATGTATGTTTTTAACCCAGTATGATGGGAAAAGAATGGTGCTGCTTTAACACTGGTACTCTCTGACGTCAGAGCTAAGGTGAAATACACTCATGCCATGTAGAGGTACAGAAAAGGTGACAATGTACTACAGTAAGGTGATGGATAGCAAATATTATTTACAAATAGCCCTACGGTGTGCTGCTAGGGGCTAAAGAGCCTGTCAAAGAGACTTATAGCAAATACACACACAGTGTATACTACATATAAAATTTTATTTTATTTTTTTTAATATGGAAAGATCATGTCGTCATGCAAGTTTGTGATTTTAAATCTGAGGTGCATACCAAACACAACATTACACCCCTAATGTACTCATAATGGGATTAATTATTCATATCATTAATCCCACTGTTCATGACGTCATGAATCCTCTTTTCATGCGATGGGGCTGAATTAAACTTCTATTTGAACATATCACGGTTTTCAAATAAAAGTAAAAAAAAAAAAAAAAAAAAAAAAAGCTGTTATTCATCAGTAATACCACATATCACATGAAACGGTGCTGCTACGCTGCCCATGATTGGCTACAGAAGGTTACCAATTGCTTGCCGAAACTACAGAGGACCTAAGGCAGGAGCGACCATGAGTCATACTCCGACCAGCTAAGCTCCGTCCTTACTGTATGAATAGCTATAGCTCATCACTATTTGTGAATTCACAGAGAGCTGCAAAAATCATAAAAGTGGGACCTTGACTTTTCAACAGAAAAGGAAATAAGGTACTTCATGCCTCATACCCATCCGATCCTCCTTGACAGTGACACCTGCAGGTTTTTTTTTTTTTTTTTTACATATTTTTTATGCCAAATTGGGATCAATTTGAAACAAATCTGAAATTCATGTGTGCGCCACTGTAAACTTTTTTCCAACACAAATACTTAAAAAAAAATAAAATAAAATAAAAAACAGAAAAGAAAAGAAGAATGTGACTTTCTCATCCAATTCCCACATTTAGCTTTTTTTAGTGTACTTTTGAGATACAGGTAGTGTGGAGAATTTTTGCTGAGACGTGGCAACCCTGGAACATCAACATGCTTTTAGAATATTGAACGTTGTACCTGACTGAAAATGCAAACCCTAGAAACATATTCAGACAATGCCTTTTTGACAAACTATATTGTGTTAAGCCACTATCAGGTCATAATGTATTGTACTATTATGCACCTACTGTAGATGTTAGAGCATGTATTATAGATTAATTGCAAAGGCTGTTCTTTTATTTAGTTGAATATATTGTATGGGAGCAGATGTTGTTTATGCAGTTATTCACACTTTTTGTAAGTGTAAAAATTCTGAGTGCACTTATTCTTGTTTTGTTTAAGATGATCATTTATTTCATTATTAAGTGCGTTGTTTTTATGTATTTTCTTATAATAAGTATAAAGATAACAAATAGTGACATTCTGAATCATCAATGTAAAGGATTTGAAAACCATTGTTCTGGATCATAAGTGTACATCTTGTAAATACTGTTATTCTAAATAAGAAGTGTAAAGTTTGTTGAAGCCCTTATTCTAGATTAAAAGTGTAAAACTTCTTGGTACATTGGAATGGTTAAACTAGATGAAAATAAATATATTAAACAGTTTTAATAAAAACATACTTTCTTGGGAACATACTTGCTCTCTTAAAACTTTATCCATCTAATCAGATAATTAACCAATCATTTCTAAGTCCAGATTTGTGAATAAGCGCAGGAAGGTGGCTACCTGGACCAGGTGTGAAAACAAGCAGAAAGGCTGCTGTTCCATTTAAGATTATGAGAGTGTAAATGCACTTACTTGATGTTGGTACTAGCTTTAGTTGCTGCCTCGTTGTACACCTGGGTTGACTGCTGGTAGTATTCTTTATTCTATCAGAGAGAGAGAGAGAGAGAGAGAGAGAGAGAGAGACAGAGAGAAGAAAAACAGCTTCACTTGATTTGTTAGCTAGATGTTAAATCATACCTCTCCAATGCACAAGATAAGATTATTAACAGAACGTTTTGAAATGTTTACTGGCACATGTGCCTCTCCAGTCTTGATGGTAGAGGAGGCTTCGGTTCTCTGATGCAGAAGGCCATGGTTAAATAAAGGCAATAAAAAGCATTTACACCTCCATCAGCTCATCAGTTTGGTGGAACAGACTTTGTGAGGTGCAGTTAAATTTTATTCAGTGAGACAAGCAGTGGCATTCAAACTGCAATTACTGAGAGAGAAGGTGAGACAAAGAGTGTGTGTATGTGTGTGTGAGTGAGAGAGAATAAAGTGAGAGTGATGGAAAAGAGAGAAAGCAGCAAAGAAAAACAGTCATAAAGGATTAAAACAGCAAGGTGGATTAAGATATAGAGAGCAACAAAGACAAGAGAGTCACACAGGTTATTCTTTACCCTTCAATTGACCTCAAAACATCAATGTTTATTTCAATTTAAGTGAACAGAACAAAAAAATATATATAATCAATAATCGCTGTTTGCTGAAAACATTGTGGATCTTTTCCATTTCCAAGAGAGACCGTGTTAACATCTTTTCAATAAAAAATATCACCAAAGTCTGTTATTCATCAAGGGGTGAGTAAACTTTTGCATAAGACTGTGTGTGTGTATGTGTGCGTGTGTGATACGAAGTGTACACATATACACAGACATACACATGGGTTGGACAATGAAACTGAAACGCCTGGTTTTAGACCACAAAGATTTATTAGTATGGTGTAGGGCCTCCTTTTGAGCCCAATACAGAATCTGTTCGTCTTGGGAATGTCCTGCACAGTGGCAGAATAGTGGCCAGGTCACTAATTGATGCTGGTGGAGGAAAACCTTTCCTGACTCACTCCTCCAAAACACCCCAAAGTGGCTCAATAATATTTAGATCTGGTGACTGTGCAGGCCATGGGTGATGTTCAACTTCACTTTCATGTTCATTAAACCACTCTGTCACCAGTCTTGCTGTGTATATTGGTGCATTATCATCCAGATACACGGCACCACCTTTAGGATACAATGTTTGAACCATTGGGTGCACATGGTCCTCCAGAATGGTTCGGTAGTCCAGTGACGTACCCTTCTAGCACAAATATTGGGCCTAGGGAATGCCATGATATTGCAAACCAAACCATCACTGAACCATCCCCATGCATCACTCTGGGCATGCAACAGTCTGAGTGGTACGCTTCTTTGGGGCTTCTCCACACCGTAATGTGAGAAAGACAGTGAAGGTGGACTCATCAGAGAACAATACATGTTACACACTGTCCACAGCCCAAGATTTTCGCTGCTGGCACCATTGAAACTGACGTTTGGCATTGGAACGATGACCAATGGTTTGACTATAGCAGGCCGACCATGTACATTGACCCTGTGGAACTCCCCACGAACAGTTTTGGTGGAAATGGGAGAGTTGAGGTGCACATTTAATTCTGCAGTGAGTTGGGCAGCTGTGGTCTTATGTTTTTTGGATACAATCCGGGTTAGCACCTGGACATCCCTTTCAGACATCTTCCTCTTGCGTCCACAGTTACTCCTGTTGGATGTGGTTCATCCTTCTTGGTGGTATGCTGACATTACCCTGGGTACCGTGGCTCTTGATACATCACAAAGACTTGCTTGTCTTGGTCACAGATGCGCACCAACAATTTGTCCTCTTTTAAACTCTGATACGCTACACATAATGTTGTGTGCATTGCAATATTTCAAGCAAAACTATGCTATTACTCTGCTGGTGAAATGTGCAATCAATGAAGATTGGCCACCAGGCTGGTCAGATTTAGCCATAAAACCTCCAACATTAAATTGGCCAGTGTTTCAGTTTCATTGTCCAACCCCTGTATATATATATATATATATATATATATATATATATATATATACACACACACACACACACACACACACACACACACACACTATATATACAGTTCCAGTAAAAAGTTTAAATACACCACCTAATTTCTTGAGCATTCCTGATGTTTATTTTTGTTCTAAAATGCTGAAAGCTTGCAATATATGCAATGATCTCCTTTGCGTGGATATTGAGATGTTTCTGCTACTTATACTCTGTAAAGCCTTCATAACAGCTCTAATCTGAGGTGCTGTTAATTGGTGGTTTTTGAGGCTGGTAACTCTAAATGAACTTCTCTGCAGCAGAGGTAATGTTTGGTCTTGCTTTCCTGGGACAGTCTTCATGAAAGCCAGTTTCATCATGGTGCTTGATGGGTTTTGTAAATGCACTTGACAAAACTGTTCTTGAAAGAACCGTTACAGAACAGCTGACCTTTTTGCCTTAAAATAACAACTGACGGATAATAATGTTACTTAATTACATAAATTCATGTGTGTTAATTCACATATGTGAAACCTCTAGTATTGTTCTAGAATGTAGCCAATAAATCACTGAACTAGAAGATGTCCAAACTTTTGACTGGTACAGTATATATATATATATATATATATATATATATATATATATATATATATATATATATATATATAATAAAGAGAAAAAACTTTTCTACATTATGAACCCTCCAATTGCCAGTACTAAATCTTCTCCTATCATGCTCGAAGAGATTGGAGAATGCAGAGGAATGAATAGTTGACCCTCTAAATTCATAATCTCTCTAAATCCCTCAGAGTTCTCTGCTCTTCAGCTCACACCACCTGTTACTCTGAGGTTCTGTCAGTTCTGTAGTCACTGAACAATTTTTGTGCATTTTGACATAGGTTTTAGATCATTATCCTGCTTCAAGCTATAACCATGACCCAGTTGTAGCTTCTTGGCAGATTTCCATTTTAAACTATCTGGTGTTCCCATAATTCCATGTATCTTAACAAGGTTCCCAGAAGGAAAAACAGGAGTCCAACATCATCACAGATTCTCCACCATACTCAACAATGGAAATTGGGTTTTCTGTGTAACTGTTCTCTTCTTACACCAAACCCACCTAGGGTTTCTGCTGCCAAAAAAAAAAAAAGCACTCTGATATTTTTGTATCATCTAGCAAACTCCGAGCAATTACTTTTGTGGTTAGATGAAAGAAAAGGCTTTCTTCTGGCATGCCTTCCAAACAGATTGTTGGCACGGAGGTGTCGTCTAACTGGAGACTAATTGGAGACTTTGTGACCCCAAAATGCTACCATCTTCTCTAAACCTCCAACTGTGATCATTGCTGAAATGTCTAGATAAATTTCTCTCATATTTTCCATGTGGGATTAAGCCAATTAACCACAAAGGCATTTTTAAACCCATGTTTACCAAAGGGGCCAATAATTCTAGAGCTGACCGTGTAAATAAAGAGGAAAACGCTATTTACGCATTACATGTTATCTATTAATTTTTATGTTCATAATCAGGCACGAACAAATCTTAATTTAGATATATTAATGTTATTAATAGACATTCTGTGTTAAGAAGCTTTACTCATCATAATTTAAACTGACTTAATTTTTTTAATTTACAAAAAGCTTCACCAGGACTTAGTCCCGAGCGGCATATAAAACAATTAGAGTCAGTGTGCCACAAATCATTTAGCACAGTGGCATTAAAATCTCAATCTCGCTGGTAATCCCAAATGCGGGTTCAAACGGTTGGGGCTGTTTCATTTGGTGTGGATAATTACAACCATTATTCCCAGTCGGAATACGGAAAGCACGATGGACAGAAATGCATCATTGCGGAAAGAGAGTGAGAAAAGTGTTAGAATCGGAAGCCATCATGCAAAAACCTCACTATTAAATTCCTAGCACTCTCACCAGGAGGATGTTCATTTTAACATGTCACACTCACTGAGCTCCTATAATCCTCCACTCTGACCTTTTAGTCTTGCAAGGAAGAAATATGAAAAAAAAGGGGGGGGGGGGGGGGCGTTCCATTTATACAGTATATGCATCTTCAAATCTTTTTTGCTCTCTCTTCTACTAATTCTAGCCATCTTCTTGACCCTGGCTGTTTCTAGTCTTTATAATTAAAGTAAAAAACTGAACAACTGAAGCTGTGCTTATGTTTATGTACATGTTTTCTGTATTCTCAGGACTACAGTGCATCACCATATGTACTACAAGACCTACTGTTGCATACTGCTTAAGCATCTCTTTAATTAAAGGTTGTGTCAGTGCACATGAAGTGGATAGCTCGGTTTGAGGTACATTCCTCCGAAGCTTTCTGCAATGTTTGTGTCAGATAAAATAAAAACCTACCATGCTATTCATAAAAGTGGAATAAGGAATGAGAGCATAGCGCTATCTCTCCCAGAGGCTTAGGAACAAATGAATGGGCGATGGAGAGGAGCGCTTGCGGATTTGGAGCTTAAGCTGAGGGTACGGATGGAGGTGGAGGGTTAGAAGGGTAGTCCTTCACTTCTCCTGCCCAGGTAAAGTCTCTCTCGCTGGGATGGATATCACTGCGACAGCCCGTCGCCCAAAGCCACCTCCTCCAAAGATAAGCTGTTGAGGCTGTTTTGATTACCGCTGCTTACAAATGCGCGAGTGCTTAAGAGAGCGATTTGAAAAGTGGTGACAAGTACATGAATGCATGGACACACACACATGTACACACACCTCCTTTTGGAAACACAGTGATGGCACAGAGGAGACCACTAAGATTGTGTGTGTGTGTGTATGTGTGTTATATCTGCAGCTCACTCAGGATTACTCTCTATGGCAGAACTTAACAAAGAGAGTGCCGGATTAGTGTGTGTATGCTGAATCTTAAAAAGCCTGTGTTTGAGCTGTCTATCAAAACACTTTTTGCAAAAGCGCACACATACACAACTGCGCAGCGCACATGCGTCAACCAAGAGGAGATTAAAGGGCTCGCCTCAATAGAGCGAGGGATGGAAAGAGAGAGAAAATGAAAGACTTAAAAAAAATAATAATAAAATAAAAATGTGTCTCTTTGTATGTTTCTATTTGGTTGTGTAAGCAAAGGAGTGTATCAGAGTTCGCACCTGTATTATGCGCGAGTATGCATGCGTCTTCATGTGCAACTATGACTGAGTGAATGTGCAAATGAGACAGCGGATAAGAGTGTGTGTGTATATACACACACACACACACACACACACACACACACACACACACACACGTGTGTGCATTTAAGTGCGCTAGTAGAGAATTAGCGTGATGAGGTAAATAAAACAGAGGGTGTCTGTCTGGGTCTGCGTGGATCCAAATTCAGACAAAAGCTGCTGTCAAAATGTTATGTACCTTCACAAAGCAATGAGTTATATGTGGGTACGGGGGAAGAAGAGATGAAGCCTTTTGCAGTACTGTAGAGAATTGCGCACCAACAAATCATGTCAAAATGTGATATAAAAGCAAAAAAATAAATAAATAAAAACACACACGAGCAAAGAAGAAAAATCTGAATTACTGGTCCAGTGTGTAACCTCTACTGCAGTAAACTAAAAGGTGATGCTCAAATAAATAAATAAAATCCCACAATTCTGAAATAGCATTTTGCCTTGGAACTCGGCTTACCCATTTCATAAACTCACTGATAAATCTCCCTAACAATCATTAGAAAAAAAAAATGTTTGACCATCTTTTGAATAAATATTCGGGGGGGGGGGGGGGGGGGGGCTTGGGGGGGAGGGGGAGGAGATGAGATGCGGTCATCCTCTTTTTTTATTTTCCATCTCTCTTTTCATTTGAACTGTAGTGCTTAAACGGTTTACTCACATGTTAAATACCCAGAATGCTGCAGGGTGATAAGGGAGCCCGGGAACAGCAGTTATGAAGGTGAGGAGGAATGAAGCAGAAAGAGGGGGATAAAAAAAAGAAATAAAGCTTGAAACAATTCGGCTGCGTAAGTCGAAGCTCATTCACTGCGCAAATAGAGCGGCAGCCCTGGTGACTCTCAGCAGCCAATATCTCTGCTCCATTTCACTCTAGTACTGAAAAACACACTTCAGGACAAGCTCGCACCCTCCGTCTCACAGGAATTAAGGGAAGGCTGACTACAATAAAATCCTACTCCATCAAAAACAATGAAACATATTATGTTCACGGCTTCAAAGAAAACAGGAAAAATATAAGCAGATATATTGGTATGTTTGCCGAGTCAAAGACGCCAGTCTGCAAGCAGCTCAAAATTTTATATGTATAGTTGGACCTTGAAAATATCTTATAAAAGGCGCGTGTTGTTAAAACCAACATAGATACCACGCCTTTGTCTATACATTAGCTTGTTCTAAAAGGTCAATGGAATAATAATAATAATAATTATTATTATTATTATTAATAATTAACAATTTAGTAGTGGCTGGGAAAGAAAAGTGGGGTAGTAGTAATAGAAGTACTAAGAGTAGGAATATCTGTATTAATAGTAATAGTAGTACTAAGGTACTACTTTTAATATCTTTCATACTTAGTTGAAATTAATATATCTTTACAACATAGCCTTTAAGAATGCTTTAGCAAAAAAAAAAAAAAAACATACTGAAACCATTATCATGATCAGATCAGGAAGCTGCTGCATTCAGAATGCATTTGAATGTGCAATTACATGCCGAATACCAGATGTGTAAACACGAGTTCATCATGAGTGGGAGAGGATCTGTGTTTTTACAAAGAAAAGCAGTCATGTAGAGGAGGTAAAATTAAAAAGGGGTAAAAAATAAATAAATAAATAAATAAAATAAAATGTTAATTTCCCCTATGTATGAAGACTTTTGGGACACCCTGTCGTAGAATTAATAGAAATGGTAGCCATAGCAACAGTAAAAATAACAATAGGTTTAGGGAAGAGGAGGAGGAGCTATAGTAGCATGAACAGTAACAGAAGGAGTATTATTAATAAGAGAATGCGTGGTGTAGGGCATGGTGGTATAATGGTTAGCACTGTCGACTTGCATCTCCAGAGTCCAGGCTCGATTTCCGCC
This sequence comes from Clarias fuscus, assembly GCA_030347435.1. Classification (NCBI taxonomy): domain Eukaryota; kingdom Metazoa; phylum Chordata; class Actinopteri; order Siluriformes; family Clariidae; genus Clarias; species Clarias fuscus. The sequence continues at coordinate 18,898,403 of CM059206.1, read as the reverse complement.
TCTGCGAGTTTGCATTCTCCCCGTGCTTGGTGGGTTTCCTCCGGGTATTCCGGTTTTCTCTCATGTAGATTAGGCTAATTGGCCGTAGTGTGTGAGGGTGCGAATGTGTGTGCCCTGGATGAATTGGCAGCATGTCCCGGGTGCATCCCGCTTCGTGCCCCAAGTCATCTTGGTTCCTGGTATAGGCTGCAGGCTCCCCGCTCACCCTAAGTGATATTGGTAGTATAAGCAGCAGCAGTAGTTGTAATAGTAGTAAAGGGGGCAGTACTAGTAGCAGTAGTACAAGTAGTAGTAATGGGGTAATAGCAGTAGGACTCGAAAGTACAAGTAATATTAGTAGGAGTAGCAGGAGTTGTAGTAATAGGAGTAGTAGAAAGTAGAACAATAGCAGTATGAGGTGTAGCAGGACTTGAAGTAACAGAAGTAATACTAATAAGAAAATATAGCAGGAATATGAGCAATACTTTGAAGTAAAAATATTAGTAGTAGTAGTAATAGTAGTAGGACTAGGAAGTACCAGAAATATTAGTAGCATTAGTAGAGGAGGCATAGTAGCAGGAGTTTAAGCAGTATAAGCAATATTAGCAGTAGTAGAAGTAGTAATGGGGGTAGTTGAAATTAGATGCAATATTGGTTGTAATGGTAGTAGGAGACAGATAAGTTGTCGTAGGAGTAGCAGTAAGTATTAGTAGTAAAAGGAGTAATACTTGTAATAGAAGTAGTAGTAGCAGCAGAAGTAATAGGAGTAATACTGACAGGATTAGGAGTAAGAATATTAGTAGCAGTACTAACACTAGTAATATACAGTTACTGCCAGTTCAGTTGAAGTCATTTACTCGTTTGTCTCTTCTATCTCAGCACAATAAAAAGGACAAGAGTTTACACTATACACGGCCTTGGGAGGAAATGCATATAGGACCATAAGGAAAAGAAGCTCATTAGGTGGTAGGAGAAAGGCACAGTTGAGAATGATGGACCTTAAATCCCTCCCAAAAAATAAATAAATAACATTTATCTTTTTTAATATCTACAATGCATTTGTGATTTCTTTTGCTGTAGTCTGATTTTCATCCTGATTAACGAAAGAATAAGAGGACTGATGTACTCTATGAAAAGGAAATTAAACAGTGCTAAATTTTTGTGATGACTCTAAACACAATTGTACAACAAAGCTGCAGAGCACTTAAGAGTAACTGACACACAGCTTCGTGTTTGCTCCGATTTATATCAATAAAAACTTGAAAAATCATTCATCCGTGTTTTATATATAAAAATTTTTTTCATTTTTTCCTCTACACCTTTGCTTTTCTCCTTTTGTCATTTTTAAAAAAAATTTTATAAACAAATTCTACAGGGTTTCCATCATCCGTCTCCATGTCTTCAATACAGACAGGTTGACAGGTATGCTCAGCACCATATGAAACATACTGAAGCGCATAAAGAAAAGAGCCAAGAGTCACAGCAACGGTCTGAAAGTGAAGCTGGCAAATGTTTTTTTGTTTTTTTTTTAATTAGCAGAAGCATATCTTTAGCTAGTCATGCACCTGTTAGACGTTAGATAGAACAACCTTAGCTTACAATGCTCATAGAGCTATATTGTTTTTTGAAAGCATTAAACATTAGCATACAATTTAGGTGTAGTGGCTTATTATTATTATTATTTTAATCTCTATGAATTATTTAGTAATTGCCGTGGGATGTGATTAGCACAAAAGAGTTGGTCTATGATTACAGTAGAATTTGCCATGTTTCATCTTCAAATATTATAACAATCGCCAGTCACATGACCAAGTAAGTGTTCTTTTTTTTTTCCCATGCATTATTTTGTCATGCTATTTGTCATGAGATGTGTCCCATTACACAAGCTGTTTAAACATTTAACTATTTAAATGATCATACATTTACTGTGATGGGTGGTACAGTAGTAGTTTGTAAGATATCTCATTCTATCGATCTTCTCTGTTGTGTTAACGGCTATTATTTACACAAAAGATTTTTAGAAATCTATAGGAATTCATTGCGATTGCAGATGTTTGACTTAATACTGGCTGCATCAGAAACAGGACAATCAGTAAACAAGGTCTGTTTATATTCACATTATATGTACATGCGAGGAGGGGGAGGAAGTGTTACCGAGGCAACAGTGAGGAGCGTGAGTCTAGTCAGTGTTCAGCTATTTAGCTGTTGGATCACGCCTGCCGTGTGTGTGTGTGTGTTTTTTTTTTTTTTTACAAGTTTTAAATGATTTTCAGCATTTTATAAAAAGGACAGCAGGAAGAAGAACTTGTGATTCCAGGAAAGTTACCCAGCATTTGATATTTGCCTGACATTCTGTAACAAGGAACATCTTGAACATAACAACAGGCACATATTATTTCTTACTTATCTTCTTGTCATAAATATTAAAAGACATTATCAGCTGAGACAAAATATCCTTCAAATTCCACCATCCACCATCTCAAGCAGTCTTTTAACATGATAATAATGTGCAACAGGAAAATGGTTTTCTTCTTTCTTTTCACAAACAGATTGTGGTGATGGGCGCTGCTGCCTCACAGCACAAGGGTCCCTGGTTCAAACCTGAGCTTGGCTTAAAATATCTAGATGGAGTTTTTGTGCACATTCCATGTGCATCTGCTTTGTGTAAGTAAAGTTCCTTCCCCAAAACATGCATATAAACAAATTGTTTACAAGTTTTAAATGAGTGTGATAGCATGTGTGCGTGTGTATGTGTAGGACTGTGTGATGAAAAGATTTTAAATCAGCATCTTGATGCAATTCATTTCCACAATGATGATATGCTTCAACAATATGTTTTTCCTTAATATGAACAGCTTATCACACAAACAAGAACAGTAAATCAGTGTGCAGTTTTGGTTTCCTATCTAAAAGCATTGGCTGAGCTAAAGGGGCAGTGGTGGCTCAGAGGGCTAATACACCGAGTTACTCCAGCTTCACCACGTTGCCGTTGTTGGGCCCTTGAGCAAGGCCCTTAACCCAATCTGCTCCAGGGGCGCTGTATCATGGCAGACACGAAGCTCTGACCCCAGTAATGCTGGGATATGCGAAGAAAGAATTTCACTTTGCATTAATGTGGATATGAAAAATAAAGGCTTACAGTAACTTAACTTCGGCGGAAGAAGAAGAAAGGGGGAGGAGGCGTTTGATATGAATGGACCATGTTTGCATCTAACATTTGTAGATGTCAGCAAATCACTTAGCTCAAGTAGCTCTGCCTTAGTGAATGTATAAAATGTCTAATGTCCGGTATATTGTGTGTGCGTGTTTGGGGGTGCAGGAGAAATGAGTTGGCCTCAGCGGTTTGAATGAATCAGTCCGGGGGAATAATGATAGAAAATAGCTGTCCTGTAAAGCTGTCCCGATGGTAAATAATCCTAATTTCGGAAAATCCTCAACAAAACCGTCCAAGAAAATTTGAAAGAATGGCGTCTGGGATTCCCCTCGCAAACTTAGTTTGTAGTATAAGTAAAGTCTGTGCGCGCGTGAATGCAAGCAAGTTGTCCTACACAATAACTCACTTCCTTCTCCCCTGTGATTAGAGTGATTATTTTCATATATTCATACATTTTATGCAAGTTAAAGTTTGCAGTCCAAGTAAACATCCTTTCATGCTTTCGTGCTCGTGTGTGTGTGTCTAAGTTGTCACAATACAAAATAACCTCAACCCTCCTCCTTCTCTCTGCTTCACACAAACAGCCTGATTTTTATTATTTTTTTAAGGTAAAGTGCAGGTTAATTAGTTTTATTTTTACTTATAATTCTGTTTCTGTTCATTTTATATGAATATTTTTGGGTTGTGGAGTTCCCATTGCTTATCATGGGGAAATTCGCTCCGAGACAAAATGGTGCTTGGGATTCCCCTCATGATTTAAAAATGCAGAGACATTTCACTGCAAGTTTCATTTTCTCGAGGTGTTATTGATGTATTGCCTACGACTGCATCACAGCCGCGCTATATCCTACAGTACAGCACTCCTTCTCATGATATTGCATAAACATGTTGAGGTAGACCATTCCATTTGTTTTGTTGGTTCTCTTGCATAATATACTGTACACTTTACTGATATTTAGATGTTTCAAAAAATGTTAAGAATTTTAGCCATATTTTTTTTCTCCTTTAGTTTTTTTTATCTGCATATTCATATTATTAACATTCAAGTTACAAATGTTAAATCATTTTTAGGGGCAGATTAAGCACTTTTGCATAGTGAAATGTTTGCTATTCTAATTATTCTAGTAGGACTTTAGTAATTCACTGGTTCTGCTACTGAAATAAACTACATTATATTAAAAGGAATACCAGTCTTTTTCTTATTCAGATTGTACTGAATCAGTTCACTTTATTCCTACTGATGTGAATACACAAATGTTATTCTGAATGCACCGTCAGTTTAATTATGAGTGGATTACTAGGCTGCATGTAAACGTAGCCAGTGTCTGCTGTTTATTTGCCAGCATATGGGAGAGTGTGCATTCGAGCCCTACATTTAATTTGGAGAGGTCAGTGTGTAGGACCCAGAAGCAACACTGGCACAGGGACCCTTTATGATTTCCAACACTGACATCCCCACTTCAATTTTACATTCTTTAACTTGATCTCTTTTTCTCCTTCCTCCTGCTGCAATTTTTTTTTTCTCTCGCTACAGGTTCAGAGTGGCATAAAGGATGTGGGTGTTGACAAAGTACATCTTCAGCTCAAGGTCAGGGCTTTTACTTAAAGAGAGTCGCTGAAAGAGTGCTTTCGTAACAAGATCACTGCGGTGGCTTTCAGCCGCTGACTCATTAAACGCTATGCGGCCCTAATTTCTTGAAAGCACAACAGGAGTCACTGCTCGCCATCTCCGACTCCAGTTGTATTTATCTGACGACCACGCTCTGCAAAGCAAGACTGATAAGCACGGCACCTGAAAGTGGACCAAATTGGATTACGTCCACGGTCTGCGTTTCCAGAACCGCACAAGTAAGAACACGGCCGAACAAGTAAGAACAGTTTCTCCTTGGATTGGCGATGCTGTGCAGCGGCTTCAATAGAAACGCACTGAAGAAGCAGTATCTCATCAAATGAAATAACCGGGTAGAGTCACCTGCATTAGTAGGTAGGAAAGAACATCTACTGTGCGTAGGTGTGTGATACGGTTCTCTTTGAACATGGAAATTTTACTACATCCTCAGAAGGCACCAGTAAAAGTACAGTACCAGTCAATACTTTGGACACAAGTTAGGATTTATTTTCCTACATTCCAGAACAATACTTTTCCCCACATTCCAAAACATTCCAGAACAATATTACTATGAAATAGCATAGTAATTTTGTGGGATTAGGGGATTAGGAAATTAAGTAAACAACAACAGTCAGACACAAAAGGTTAGTTGTTCTGGAATAGTTCTTGCACGAACAGTAACATCAAGTGCATTTGCAAAACCCATCAACCACCATGACGAAAGTGGCTTTCATGAAGACCATCCCAGGGAAGCAAGACCAAATCTTACCTCTGTGGAGGAGGAGAAGTTCATTTAGAGTCACCAGCCTCAAAAATCACCAAATAACAGCACCTTAGCTTAGGGCTGTTATAAAGGCTTAACAAATTACAAGTAGCAGAAAGATCTGAATATCAACTGTTTAAAGGAGATTATTGCATATTTTGGATGCCTTCAGCATTGCTTTACAATGTAGAACATAATAAAAATCAGGAAAGACCATGGAATTAGAAGGTGTGTCCAAACGTTTGACTGGCAGTGCATGTTTTGAGGACGTCATTTTATACTTTCGCACACATTTCCTTTTAAATAGTTCATTGGGTCTACTTCACCTTGAAATTTAACAAACGCTTAAAAAAAAATCAGCATGTACTCCAGCACAATCAGACAGATTGGAAAAACACTAGGTGCTTTCTTTCTTATGCTTAACTGTCGAGTTTCAGTTAACCTGCATCCACTGTAGCCTCAGATTCCTGTTCTTGGATGACAGCACTGGAATCCGACATGGTCTTCTGCTGTTGTTTCCAATTCAAGGCTTGATGTGTTGTGAAATCAGAGATGCCTTTCGGCTCACTATCGTTGTAAACAGTAGAAATTAGTGTTACTCTAACCTTCCAGTTAGAGCAAAACAGTCTGGCCAGTCTCCTCTGACCAATCAAAAGGCATTTCCCGCCACAGAGCTGCTGTGTGAAAATCTCAGATCATCAGCAGTTTCTGAATTACTCAAACCAGCTTGTCTAACACCAATATCATCTTAACTACACTTCAGTAGCAAGGCAGACGTAAAGCTATTTGCTTTTCTTGTAACCAGCTACTTTATTCACTAACAGCAGTGCAGTGTGACAAAAACACTAGCCTGCCTTTTTCCTTTTTGACAATCAGAGCAATATATTTTTTTAAATCAATGTGTTTAAACCATGCTCAATATTTCTAATAAGTGTAAAAGGTGCAGAGGTACACGTCGACTCACACAGACCTGACTGGAGAATAACGGAACAATGGAGAATAACAAGAATGGACAATCTTGTTACCGCTGGAGAGGATGGAAAGAACACTATCGAACATCCATGGCTGGGTTTATTAATGATTGCAAGAGTGAAAGAGTCACACAGCAACAAACTCACGTAACCTATGCAAACTGAAAATGAGAATACCGTTGATAGGCAAGACCAATTTAAAAGTGCACATGAAGGTTATCATTTTGTTTTTACAGTATTCGACTAGCTGGTTAACAGAGAGGTCAGTGAGTAATAGAGTATTTTTCAAAGAGTATTTTTCTGTTAAATTAATGCATTCTTTGTTATTTGTTTTGCAGGGAATAATTCACAGGATTTATGGATATCTGCCTGCTCATTAACCTTAATGAGACTTTTGCAGTTTCTCCCCTCATTTTTGTTTTTCCAATGAAGTCATGTTAACTACTTCTTGTTTTACAAATAGACAAGCAAGCGCCTCTGTTATGTCCTACACACGTATAAGTCCTGCACATTTCATTTGTGTAATAAAATAGTCGCTCAACACAATGAAATGCAAGACGTCACTTGACAAGCTATAATTGCAAAGGAGCTCTTCCAACACAGCTACTTTAACCTGGTTTACATCATGGCGAATGATTATTAAAATAAACTCTGGCACTGTTACAAATGTCTCTGCCAAAAAGACATGCAGACAGACATAAAACATCGACAAAAACCTATTTCATATGCGCTTTTGTTTGTAACAGTAATAACTTCATTGTTGCACAATATGACAACATTAGCAACATGTCATATCAATATGAAATAGGTGATAAATGATGTCCAAATGCAGTTTTTTTTCTGAGATATTGTTGCTATGATTTTCACGTACATTTTTCAGACTTTTCTTTTTTTTTTTTTTTTTTACTAAAAATGACAAAAAATTGGGTTGGCAATTTGTTTAAAAAAAATTTATACTGAATATTTAACATTCAAAAGATCAAAATTTTTACTTTGCCTCGCCTATTCATCAATTTCAGTGTTAAATCATTTATGTTCTAGATATTAAATAAATGTACCATCAAACTGAGTTATTTAAGGAACACTTCTCGCAGTTTGCTCATTGTGAAAAAGTCCAGGTATTCTTACCTATTCTCACCTACAGTATTTTGCACTATGTAAAATATTCATCATTGTATGAATGTTCAAGTTGGAAATAAACAAACACTTTCTCTCATCTTTCCAAATGATCATAATTGTTTATTTTTGCTGAGAAATTGAGAATATGGAGATAAAAAGCACAGTATTATTTTATGGCTAAAATAGCCTAATTTATAGTCATCATAAGATTATCCCTGCTATCTGATATCACCCAAATGAGGATGGGTTCCCTGTTGAGTTCGGTTCCTCTCGAGGTTTCTTCCTATTGCTATCTCAGGGAGTTTTCCTTTGCAACAGTCACGGCTTGCTCAGCAGGGACAATCTGGTCATTTTGATCAAACACATTTCCTCAGACAACTCATTTCTCAAATTTTCTTTTTGATTCTGTAAAGCTGCTTTGCAACAATGACTACTGTTAAAAGTGCTATACAAATAAAATTGAATTGAACTGAATTTATTTGATTTTCAGTCAAATAAATAATTTAAAAAAATAACCGAGCCCAGATGCGGACACGACACTGTGTGAGGTGATTCGGTTTCCGTGGCAATGTTGTTAAACTATAAACTAGCAGGCAGCATAAAGTACGTTCACCCAACATGCCAGGTCATAGAGAGGAGGACAAAAGAAAACTTGTGCAGTCAGATTTATTTTCCAAACAAAAGAAAGCGGCTGCACTGTATTACCGTCTGAAAATCAAGCAGGGGGTTAGGGATTTCAGCTAAAGTTTGCTTGCTAGTTCAGGAACTCTTTATTAGCTGTTGACAGGTGCCAGCTCAATCCTACAAGACCAGGATATTCCAGGATTTTATCCAAATTGTTCAAATGGAAACGTAAATGCAATTATGATGTAAACTGATCACCAGAACGAATGGTTATGTCTATAACCGCTGTTCCCTGAAGGAAAGGAACGAGGTACAACACACATTGTATGGGATATCACGCCCTCTCGTGTCCTGGCTGAAGCCACCTTTATTCACGCCTTAAAGGCAGTCAAACCTGTGATGACGTAGGTGTAGCCCCGCCTACCCTTATAAATCCTTGTCACCACGGTTGACTCTCAGTTCGACCTCCGCTCTTTGCCGAGCATAACTGAAGCGGGGCCGCACTGTGTTGTACCTCGTTCCTTTCCTTCAGGGAACAGAGGTTATAGACATAACCATTCGTTCCCTTTCAGTCAATTCACTCGGTACAACACATATTGTATGGGACCTATATTCACGCCCCGCTGAGCTTCTACCAAAGTTAACCAGAAACCTGATAGCTACTCTACTGCACCCTGGACCCCGCAAAGAGGACACAATGGGCCACCGAGGGGGCCGTTATGTCCAGACGGTAGAACCGGATAAACGTGTGCGGTGAGGACCAACTGGCTGCCGCGCAGATATCACCCACGGATAACCCTTTGAACAGCGCCCATGATGTTGCCATAGCTCTTGTTGAATGTGCTTTCACACCCTGAGGCAATGGGGCACCCTTGCTACTATAAGCTAATGTAATAGCCTCCACAATCCAATGGGAGAGCCGCTGTTTCAACAGTGCTTTCCCCTTTACCGGACTGGCAAAGCAGACAAAGAGTTGAACACACGCGCATATTCATTGTACGGTCCATGTAGCCCGTACCGGGCACAAATTATGCAACCTTCCCTGCTCCTCAGAAGCAAAAGGAGGGGGGCATAAGCTATACAGGTCAAAGACCATAGAGCTATAATCAGTGGAGACCACTTTAGGTACATAGGCCGCGTTCGGCCGTAGTGTAACCTTTAAACCATTAGCAGCAAACTGTGTACAAGCCGGATGCACAGACAAAGCGTGGAGATCACCCACTCGTTTAGCAGACGCTAAAGCCAGAAGGAGTGCCGTCTTATATGACAGAATTTTCATATCTATAGACTCCACCGGCTCAAAAGGAGGACCACAAAAGGCCTCAAGCACTATTAATAAGTCCCAAGATGGGACGCCCGACCTCACCGTGGGTCGCAGGCGTCGTACTCCTCTTAAAAACCGCACTGCTAGCAGGCTGATATAGCTGCCAGGTAAACTTTAATAGTAGAGAAAGAAAGGCCTTTTTCTAACAGCTCTTGTAGAAAAGACAAAACCTCCACCATAGAGCACTGATACGGAAGAACAGTACGTTCCTGAGACCATTGCTCAAACGCCCGCCACTTGTAAGCATATACACCTCTAGTGGACGAGGCCCGAGCACTCTGAATTGTCTCAATTACATTTGGAGGAAGCCCTTTAGCTCTCAAATTGGACCTTTCAACAGGTAAGCATCCAAGTTCCACAGCTCGAGACGTGGATGAACCACTTCCCCCCCCTGCCTGAGACAGAAGGTCCCTGCAAAGAGGAAGCTTCCAAGGTTCTGCAGCTAGCAGGCTGACTATCTCTGCATACCATGACTTCGCCGGCCAACGGGGGGCCACCAGGATTAGGGACAGGCCCTGCTGGCGCACCCTCCCTGTGACAGGCAGAATCAGTTCTACTGGAGGGAAAGCATACAATAGAGCTGGGGGCCATGAGTGTGCCAGTGCATCGATCCCCAGTGGCGCACTGTGGTCTGTTATGGAGAAGAACAGTGGGCAGTGCGCATTCTCTTTGGATGCAAACAGGTCCACTACCGCCCTGCCGAAGCGCTCCCAGATCTGAGCTACCACGCATGGGTGTAACCTCCATTCCCTCACAAGCGGGCCTCCTCTGGAGAGAAGGTCCGCCCCCAAATTCATGTGCCCTGGAATGTGAGTGGCCCTGAGTGACAGGAGGTGCACACTGGACCATAGTAATAGAGAATGAGATAGTTTCAGCAGGGGAAGAGAACGAGTGCCCCCTTGTCTGTTTATGTACGAGACCACTGTTGTGTTGTCTGTCCTGATCAGAACATGTCCCGTCAGAGTCAGCCGAAAATGTTTCAGGGCTGAAAACACCGCCAACAGCTCCAAATAGTTGATGTGAAGCCTGCGTTGTTCCTGTGACCACGCGCCCCTCACGGCGGAGCCGTCATCCTGCCTATTGGAGATCCCTGGCGTAACAGCCTTGGTTCCCTCCAGGGCATCAGAGCTGACATGCATGACGGAGTCACTGTCAGTTTCCTGTTGAGGTGTTGCGCCGCACATAGGCGGTGAGAGCGCACCCAGCGCTGAAATGCCCGCATGTTCAGCAGTCCGAGCGGCACCACCGCGATCATAGACGCCATCATTCCCAATAAGTGTAAAAACACTCTGAAACGAAGTTTGTGTTGCAACTGAAACTGAGCAAGGCAGCGCTGAAACGCGGCTTTTCTGTGCTCTGACAGATGTGCTCGGCTGGTAACGGAGCATATCTCGAGACCCAGGAATGAAAACTGTTGGCTCGGAGTCAGTGGACTTTTCTGCATGTTTACTGAGAAACCTAGAGTCCGAATGTGAGACTAACGCTGTCTGTTTCGCTGCCTGATTGCTTGAGCTCGCCATTAGTGCGCAGTCGTCTAAATAGGCCAGTATGCGCATGCCTCTCTCCCGAAGAGGAGCCAGCGCTGCCTCGACGCACTTCGTGAATGTTCGGGGAGCTAGCGACAGGCCGAACGGCAACACTAGGTACTCGTAGGCCACGCCTTCGAAAGCAAACCTCAGAAATTTCCTGTGTCGCGGAAAGATTGCTATATGGAAATAAGCATCCGTGAGATCGATCGTCGTGAACCAATCCCCCGGGCCTATTGCACTTAGCAATTGCCTCAGTGTAAGCATTTTGAACGTGTACATTCTCAAAAACGCGTTCAATGTTCTCAGGTCCAACACCGGACGTAGTCCTCCCCCTCTCTTCGGAATGACAAAATAACGGCTGTACCAACCTGAGTTTGCTTCCGAAGGGGAAACCACTTGAATCGCCCCTTTTCTCAGAAGAGAATTTATCTCCCGCCGAAGCACTGCTGCGGCGCTGTCCGACACCACGGTGTTGATTATGGACACAAAGCGAGGCGGCTTTGTGCGAAATTGCAGTCGGTATCCCATAGCGACTGTGTTTTGCACCCATGTCGAGACTGCGCATGCGCGCCACTTGAGAAAACGGGAAGCCAGCCGGCTCCCATTGAGCACCCCCGGGGGGCTGCTGCCCTCTGGCGTTACGCCGGAGTGCAGCCTCATAGATGGCAGTGGGTGTTTTTGTTTTGCAAGCTTGTAAACAATGACACTCTTTATTGGTTTTAATGATTGTACATCCACACAGTTTACAACATGCCCCATCTTTGACCTGCAAACATTTTCGGCACTTATTGTAAGTCCCTGAGAATTTTCCAACACACCCCAACTGGGGTTTATAACTTAAGAACTTAGAACACTCGTGTGGTTGGGGGGGGCTGATGTGCTTGGGAGACTGTGTTAGGGAAATGCAACACCGTTGGGACTGATTCCCTGAACATAATCTAGCGGCCTCTTGGGCGGCTTTGAGAGAGGAGAAACAGCGTCTCCCTGCTGCCAAAGCTCCTCTCCCTTTAACGTCCGAGCTAGGAGGAGTGTGGATTCTTCCTCGTGGCTGCTGAATCCTTCCGGAGGCTCGGTGGGGGGCCCCTGTTCCAGGCTGACTGACGCGGATTTTGACCGGGAGGTCGCTGTTTCATCGGGCGAGAGCTCGCGCTCGCCAATGGTGGCGGCCGCTTAGGAGGGGGCTGCGGGGTGGTTACCTTTCGCGCCTGTTTGGGCTTCGCTTCTCATCGCGGGATGATGTCTCGCAACGCGTCCGCCTGCTTTTTCTTGACATCAAACCTTGTTTGAATAGCATCAAGCGACTGTCCAAATAAGCCCTCAGCAGACAGCGGTTCATCTAAGTAGATGGCCCTGTCTCTATCTGGGATATCTGAGAGCGTGAGCCACAGATGCCTCTGCGCCACCACATTCCATTCCTTTGCCGATGGAGAGAGCCGCGCATCGAGACATGCGCAAAATGTAATCTGTCGCGGTTCTGACCTCGTTCAGCAGCTCACATACCGGGCTGTCCTGCGGTACCAGTGAACCGAGTTCTGCTAGACGCATCGTCTGATACGTCTGGAGCAGCGTGACAGAATTCAGCGCCCTGGCGGTGCTCGCTTGAGCGCGGTATATTTTTTCCAGTTGTGCGGAAGAGAATCTGCAGTGTTTGGACGGAAGGACCAGACACCCCATGGATATGCGAAGGTACCAAGTAAGCGGCTAGGGACGTCTTCATCGGCGGTGGTCCCACTAGCCCTGCTTTCTCCGCTCCGTCCAATTCTAAATACTGCCCATAGCCTGGTACTGCTACTCGGGTCGACAGTGGCTTGTTCCATGATGCCGTTAGCTCCCCGACAAAGTCGGGAAACATTGGAAAGCGGTTTCTGACCGTTGTCGGTTCCAGAGGAAGGAAGAATCCCAAGAACCTCGACGGCTTCTGAGTCAGCTGTGGGGAGGGCCATTGCACCTCCAACTTCTCCGCTGCTCGTCGGTAGAGAGCGAAAAATGAATTGTCGTCCCGAGCCGCTAGGGTTGTAGCCCCGGAGCTCTGAGTCGACAGTACCATTTCTTGTTCATCTTCTGAGAGGCCGTGCGATTCCAGACTGATGTCGAGCACGTCATCCTCGTGGAAAGCAGGCCCCTCACAGCCCGGCTGCTCACCGGCGCTGTAGGAAAGTTCACGGTCCTCTGACCCTTCAAAATACTCCATTTGCTCTGCCCAGCTAAGTGCCGGGACTTCTGCTGCAAATTCTTCTTCAGCAGACACAGGCGAAACTGGAACTGCTAATTCGGAGAGGAGGGGGTCTTGTTGAGCGACTGTATTTTTTCCTAGTGTTTTTTCCACAAACGTGACCCGTCTTTCTAGCGTAGAACGCCGGAGCTGGCGACAGAGCGCACACGACTCGGGCTCGGCTAGCGCTCTCCTAGCGTGGAGAATACCCAAGCAGACGGGGCACGCTTCATGCTGGTCCTTCTCATGCAAGGAGAAACCACATCCCTGAGGACAGGGGCGAATAACGGACTTCTTCCTTGCTACGGTAGCTTCCATGCTTCCAATAGTTAGTACCGTTAGCACCGCTAAACAGTAGCCAACAAGGCTGAGATGTAGCTACCACTCACTGACACTGGACTTAGAATCAGTGCTCCGCGGGTAGACGACTCACCAATTGAGGCTGTTGTCGCTAGCACCAACAAGAACAGTTGAGCTGATTTCAAGTCTAGTGTTGTAATGAAACGCACGTAGAGTTGCTAACAGCAGCTAGAAAACTCTACCAAGCAAGGTGTTCACAGCGATGTGAAGAGCGTAAGAACTGAGAGTCAACCGTGGTGACAAGGATTTATAAGGGTAGGCGGGGCTACACCTACGTCACCACAGGTTTGGATAAACGTCACCACAGGCGTGAATAAAGGTGGCTTCAGCCAGGACACGAGAGGGCGTGATATCCCATACAATATGTGTTGTACTGAATGAATTGACTGAAAGGGAACCACTTAATTCAAGTGTAAGTCAGTGTCAGTGCCACAATGTGCAAGTTTACGCAAGTCTCTTCAAGGTACATTTAGCAATGGGTTAAGTCAAATGGTTGAAGTCATTCCAAAATTTCATGTACATGAGAACGGCATGAGGTTTCTTTATGTAGTCCTGAATGCCCTTCAGGATGTGTGAAATACTAGGGCTGTACCGAACATAATGAAAAAGTGGCCATAACTTTTTTTCCTTTTTTTTTTTTTTACTACCCGACATGGCTCGTTCAAATTGCAATTGCAAATGTTGGCAGATTAACTCTTCCTCTAAACAAAGGTACTACTCAACATACTCTCCAGCACAGACCATGCATTTGCATCCTTGAACCAAACTCTCGAATCCTCTTTGAAACCCCTTGGTCGCAGTGGATGATCTCCCACTGCGCTACAAAATGTTAACAGAGATGCCACCATTGACAAGAGAAATGGTCAGAGATGGTCAAAGGAGTTTAAAGGAGGGAACCCGACACTGAAGACAAACAGCAGGCACTGGATTGCAACTAAAGGAATTTTCAAAAAGGATTCAAAAGTTGGGTTCAACTTTAATTTCGGTACAGCCCGCTATATAAATAAATATATATATATATATATATATACACACACACATACATTCACACACTGATCGACACATTCCATGAAGGCTGAAGCTTGTAAAAATGTTATCAAGTATAAGAACAATCAGAATTTTTTAGGTGAAAACGTTCTTATGTACAGGGCTAAACTAAAACACAAACCAACAAAAAGGTCATTTGATTTATTGTGAAGCACTAATTTGAATATTATCTACCAAAATTCAACTCTAAATTCAAAGGATAAAAGTCCAAATAAACACCAGATAACAAAATGAAAGAAGGTCCTTGTTTTTAGCACTCCACCACATCTATTAGATTCTATTAGCTTCACTTGTTTTTCAACTTAAATGTATGCAATTCTGTTAGACCAGCCCTTCCTTGCAAAGTCTTGACATTCCTGCAGGATGCAATTTCGAGCCGTATTATTAGCGGGTTCCTTCTTTTGTTACTGCCTGTATACTTGTTTCTACCTATTGGATAGCATTAGTAGTCTGGTGCTGGGTTTTTTGACTCCCCTCTTGTTTATCGTTTAGGCTTCAAGATTGGTGAATATGTTAAAACTTTAATAAACTCTCTCACTGAATGCATATTTCTCCTCCTGTTTGTGACAACGTGCATGTGTGTAATGAAAAGGCTCTTTTTGGGGAAAAAACAAATCCACCCTCCTTGTAGGCTGGTTACTCCACTGATCTGTTTGTGTATGCACGCGTGTTACCTTGTTTTCCATGAGCTGCAGTTGCTCTTTGTAGAATGCAGCCAGATGCTTCAGTTCAGCCTCTTTCCTCACTAGCTGTTTGGCCTTGGAGAGACAGTGAGAGAGAGAGAGAAAGACAGAGAGAGAGAGAGAGAGAGAGAGAGAGAGAGAGAGAGAGAGAAAGAGAGAGAGAGCCAATGAGACGTAGATAAAGACACTTACAAGTGTGTAATCTCACTTCTGCTGACATATCCCATTTAAACAGAGTTGTAGTCCATGGAGCTTTTCAGAATTCCAATGTGATCTCGTGCACCAGCCCTAATTACTACCTCCAGCTCGTGCATGCACCTTTCACTCCGCATGACTTGCTGCAATGTTCTGCAATGTCACTCAGTCCAGACCTGAAATTAATACAACTTCCCTGTTGATATTTGGACAGTTCAACTGGCAACACAAATGTAGTGTGAAAGAGGCTTGAGGACCACGTGTGTGTGAGAGGCCGAACAGGGGATGAATCAAATGTTAGCAGTGTAATCGTTGGGATGTTCGCTGGCATGTTATGGCCACAGCTGATACGAGGGATCACGAAGCAGGCGGCGTGCGCAGGTGAATCTGATCTCAGATCAGCAGCGATGTTGAAATAAACTACATGGTCTGTGCGTTTACGTGGGACTGCCATCCGACATGGCGAGTATGTACGTAGATTTACCTGGGAGAGAAAGAGACGGACACAATGACTAAAGCTGCCTTTAAAAAGCCATTAAGCACACAAAGCGCTTTGCAGCATGCAAAGGGGGAGCAGGGGAAAGAAAGAAAGAAAGAAGAAAAAAAAAGAAATGATTAAAATGGATAACCTGAACATGTGCAGAAAAGACAATTCTACTGAGAGAGATAAAATAGAGAGAGAGCGAGAACGAACAAGGTGTTTGGAGAAGTTAAGCCATGCACCCTATAAGTGAGACAGAGTGAGTGCATAATTCTTGTCGGAGGGAAAATTAAAACAGGGGCCCAGGATGACGGAGACGATTTAAATCTGATCCCTATTATGCATTTCATTTCTATTATGCATTTATGTTCATCCATAACTTATGCGGTGGAATTGTCTGAAATGTGAGAAGACATTACACCTGTCCAATGTATAGGCACCTGTACAACTGGTGTGACACATGAATGAGATGGCACACAAAGGGCTAGCTTTTAGAGCCCTCCCACCCAGCACACACACGCGTACACATTAGCTTACAGATGCACACATAATTACATACAGTGTAATCATACTGCTCATTTTTCTTCATTCAGTTAGTGTTTGTTGGCAGGAAGGTTCCATTCACTCTACTACGCAGATGATGTGCAATTTTCTAGCTGAATAGCTCCAAAAGTGTTGTGATGGAGGTGTCATCTGTGTGTGTGTACGTGTGTGTGTGTGTATACACACGCTCACACTTCCATTCTGTTATAATGCACAATGAAAACACGCCATTTGAATAAAGAGAGAGAAAAGTAAGATTAACAGGGAGCAGCTTCTGCTTACCCAAGCGTTCAGCTCAGCTGGCTGCTGTGAAAAAGGAAGGGGGGGGGGGGTGATAAAAAAATAAGACAGAGGAAGGAAGAAAAAAAAAAAGGATATTGAAGTGTAAGTAAGAGGACAACAAGAGAGAGAAAAAAAGAGAAGAGAAACAGAGCCAGAAACATGAGCGAGGAAGCTAAAAAAATGGAAGGAGATATTGGGAAAAGATACACGAGGGTAGAAAGAGAAAGAGAAAGAAAAGAAGAGAAAAGGGGACTTTACATTGGGTTTGGTGCTAATTCCGTGTTAGTGTGCTAATATAGCTGCTGGGCTGTGTGAAATTTATCATGTAGAAAAGAAAAGGGTTAAATGGAGCGACTGAGTTATCCCTTCATGATTAAAAGGGGAGATCCCAGCTTTCTCTGCTCTAATAAATAGCAGAACAGAGCATAATCTGCACAAAAGAGGTTATATATATATATATATATATATATATATATATATATTTTTTTTTTTTTCCGCAGACTGAGATTGGCTAGGCTCATCATCGTCGGCAAAAATCCCACAGCGATTCTAGTGAAAGGATTAGCAGTATTATAATATAACATTAAATCTAATAGCATTTGAGATTTCTGCACACAGATATGTAGCGAGTGCTAGTTACACGTTCATTTCTTACTACTAAGGCCATATCAACATACAGTGAAAGAAAAAGAGAGAGAGATTAACAGAGCATTAGCAGTTATTCAGTTATGAATCATGATACAGTTATGAATCGCAATTCTTTTGTGGGGCAATTTATATCGGCTAAATAGAATAGCCTAAAAAATAATATATTTTTTTAATGATTATTATTATTATTACATTTGTAACAGAAATGATCCGGTCGATGAACCAGTGGTCTGGTTTTCAGTTTGATTGGCTGTGAGCGATCAGCCTCAGATATGACTGACTTTGGACTGAGCACAGAAGCTTCCCGAGTAGCGCAACGGAAATGCATAGTTATCGTGTTACAGTATCAAAAAGCTCACGTATTAAAATCCTCCAATACACCCCCGCCTAAAAACATCACGAGCGCTAACTAGTCTTAAAAACACATACGGTAGACGCCACTAGATCCGCACGTACACTGTTAATTTGATATTTGAGACTTTGAGTCAATTTCTTTATAATCCTACAGAGTGTTTTGCTCCAAACAATAAACAATTTACACGTTTTCACCCGTGTGGTAGGCGTGAATTATTTGCTAAATTCGTTTAGAAATAATAATTATGATGGATGACCATGATACGTGCTAAGACAGAGATATGTGCTGGTCAGTTAAATGGTTAACTCTTGTCTTTGAAATCAGTTTGTATTATTTAAATGCTGCCGTTGGTTTTTAAATATAAAAACTAAAAAAAATGGCTACATTTAATTAATCATGTTCCATTCAGTTGTGATGCTGTTAAATAAGTATAAAAAATTAGTTAAATGTAAATATCCTTTAAAATCAGGATATTTATAAAATCGTGATACTTACAGAATCGCAATATAAATCAAACAGTCACCTTGGTATCGTAATATAATCACACTGGATGGTGACTCGGGATTCCCATCCCTAAATCTGCAGTAGGAGTTTCACATTGGTTAGGACTCTTCTCCTCGATATATAACAGGTCAGGATGTGTGTGCCTTTAAGACATCTGACTAAGTTCAGGAGAGAGAGTGTGGAAATGGACTGACTAACACTACTGCTATCACAGCATGTGTGTTTTAGAGACAGAGAAAGAAGACAGTGACAGAAAGAAGGAGGAGAAGACAGCTCAGGTAGCCTGTTCAGCTCATAGTCTAGACTATATCTGTGACGAGAGGGACAGAGAGACAGAGAGTGGGGAGAAAACCTGTGAGTTCTGATGCAATACGGAATTTTAATAGCATTGTAAAGTTTCCATAAAATCAAAACCTGGAATTATTTCTCCACTTGGTCTGCGTGCTTGTCTCTGTCTCTCTGTGGAATTCCTGCAGTTGATAGGCAGCACGTTCTCAGTTCTGTCTCTCGCCTGAAGCAATCTCTCTCTCTCTCTCTCTCTCTCTCTGACTCACAGCTAACAAGTGAAGCAACGGCGAGCATTGCAAAATCCTTCTCTTTGCATGCATTTAAATCTCATCAACACCTAACCCTTTTGCTCTGACTCCATTTCTCTCTCCTCTCCATTTCTATCGGTCTTTAAACCATTGGTTCTTGGTCAATTTATGAATGTGTGCAAGTGTCTTAACTTATACATTATATCTATAACCATGCAGTGCCTTACACAAATATGATAACCCTTTATGTAAACACATTAACCTCAGACTATTATTCCTCATTCTCATGTAGGAGGCTGAAGAGAAAAACCCAAGAATAAAGATAGATGGACACAAGTAAAAACATTTCAGATTGAAAGGAGCAAGGGGACCTCTGTGAAACACCGATACAATTGGAAAGATGACGTAAGGTGTGCGAGAAGAGGTGAAAAGAGAGAGATTAGGCAAAGTGGAAAGAGAACCATTAAGTCACACTACATTTAACTTTGAACAGAATAGTACTATGATTATGGTTTATGAGAGTTCTGGCTGTGGTGAGAATTTGCTCAATACAACGAAATGTTCTCCCTATTTAATGTAGTGCTTTGGTGGCTTTTGTTTTCTCTAAAATGTATTTAACTTCCAGTTTAAAGAATAAAAGTTCATATTAAAGTTGGCATCAATCTTGGGTATGCGTACATGTTGATATTTTAACATCGTCCAGTGCCTCCCATTCACTTACATAGTAAAGTTCTACTTCGACTCCGAGAGTTTTATTTCAGAAACCAGGTGTGGTGCATTTACTCTGAAAAGTAGAGTCAAACACGTGATTTTTTTAAAAGTTGGGACTGTCTGAAATTAGGCAACGTGTAAAATCCAATTTATTCTATGAGGATTTTGGTTTTGTCCCAGGTCCCAAACAAAAGTTTGTAACTCCAAAAGCGTAAGGGCCAATCTCATACATTCTTTATTTACAGCAGTCAGGAAACCTGGCACTTTGGTTTGATATAAAAGGTTAGTGGGGGTACTGTATGTGCAAAACTGCAGGAGAACCTGCGCGAGAGTTTTTTTTGCAGGCCGACAGTGTCTAAACTCTAGATGCAGATTTTTAAAGAGGTTATTTTTGATTGACATGATGGAAGGCTTGAAACATGTCTGACAACGTGACATATTTCATTCTCTGAATGGACCAAAAGTGAGATAGGTGCCGTGGGAGCAAAAGGGGTGCGGCGCAGGTCCCAATCAAATTTTTCATAATGCAAAAACGGTGCATTTTTTGCTACGGTCAACTTTTTTTCTATAG
The DNA here is from genome assembly GCA_030347435.1 of Clarias fuscus. Classification (NCBI taxonomy): domain Eukaryota; kingdom Metazoa; phylum Chordata; class Actinopteri; order Siluriformes; family Clariidae; genus Clarias; species Clarias fuscus. Next base: position 18,878,203 of record CM059206.1, on the reverse strand, counting down.
CACTCAGGAGACCACGCTGAGCGTTTTCATATGTTTACTGGGTGTGTGCAAAATTGAGGGAAATACGACCGTCTGGTCAGCAGCAGAAAGCAGGAGTTTTTTTTAGAAAACATGTCTGTCCAATTCCTTAGAAAGGTAATATCACCCACCCCGATAGTTAGGAGGCAAAGCAAGCCAAAATCACTCCATCTATATTTTTGGGCTAAACACCACAATGATAATAGTAGGGGCTTTCTGCACTTACTGAAAAATCAGTTAATTTGGCCACAGGATGAATAAACCTGACCAGCAATTTATGAAATGTTGGCACCCACAAGAACGTCTTTAATCATCGACTGATAGATAAAAAGATAAACAGATGGTTAAGACTGTGGACCTTGAGTTCCTGAATATAATCTTTGAAAGAAAGATCACCTCTGTATGACAGACAGCAAGGAAACTATTCCAGACATTTGACCTTGAACCTGCTTAAATCGATGCCAAAATCAGATCAGGTGAATTGCTGGTTACGGTGATATTTCCATACAAAACCTATCAAAATTTAACCTCTTGTTCTTGATGTACTGTAATGAGGATCTTGGCTTAACACCACCAGCCTGAAAGTTTAATGCCGCTCACACCTGGCAGTGAAAATATTGATGTTAGAATATTTTTTAAAATACTGTATCATTTTGTGTCTTGCTTGTTATTTAATTACTCATTTCACCGGGATAGTGTAGACCTGTAGCTCAGAGCAGCTGGAGTAACCATAAAGACTATGATGCTTATACGATGGTGAACATCTTTTAATTGTACTGATTGGCTTTAGAGCTCATAATTGTACAAGAGCAATGAGTCACAATCCCACTATACAGAGTTACTCAGAGGAGAGTGGGCTGCTTTTTAAGTCGGTTTCCTCTCAAGGTTCTTTCTCTTGTCCTCTCTGGGAGTTCGTCCTTGCCATGGTCACTGGATTTCTTTATGTCAAAGTTGGCAACGTATACTGTTAAAAGTGCTACACAAATAAAATGTAATTAAATTGAAGGTTTTAAAACTGTATCAGTGCAGATATTTACCTTTAATGGCAGATGATGAGCGCAAAATAAGTCATTGTTAATGAGAAATGTGGATTTAGAAAGAAAGAAAGAAAAAAAAAAAAGTATGCAAAATATCCATGACATTGAAAGTCAACAAGGTAGCACTCTACCTCTGGATCTCAGCTGAGTTTTTATCAGTATTTTTTACCGGCAACATCAATCAACATTCAGAAATCAGCACTGTATTTAATGTACCGTACTAATAAACATGGTTGTGAAACAGTGTTGTAAAGCTACACTACAGCAGGCAAAAAGAGGTGGAAAGAGCACTGCCTGGGAGGACAGGTAAACAGAGTCAGTTCCCCTGTCGTGACAGCCTTGAATATCGCCTGTAACCATGACAACCTCCGAGAAAAATTTCAATGTGGTCTTTGTTGTCCCTGATCGATTGTTGTCCACAGATTTGTTGTATTCTTAATATTTGTATGGATTGAATCTTTCTTCTTTTCTTTCTTTTGTGCAGTTCAAGCTTCTCAGCTTGATATGATTTCAAAAACCCACTGGTTCCTTTTTGTTCCATTCAGATTTTTTTTTTTTTACAGAGTAAAGATCCAACAGCAAAGTTTCATGTTGAATATGATTTAGGAGAGAATTAAGATATGATGCAATCAAACGGCCACGTCCAGCCTCACGTCCTACCCCACCCCAAGTTGGTTGACATGAAACCTTGCTACTAAACATGGGTGTGTAATTTGGATTGTAATTAGTTCCATATTTGGCTCCGTGCTCTTAGTTAAATGTAAGATTAAAGCCAATCCGATGTAAATTCCAGTTGCATGATGCTCATACAGTTTTGCAATTAAGGACCACTCCTTTACATTCCACCACTCTGAAGTGAAGCACGATGTGGGGGGAGAGCGAAAAAAAAGAAAAGAAAAAAAGAATGCTTCTGCTGCCATCTAGTGGTGAGAAACCCGCCTGGGACACACCCACGCCAAGGACGGCCATGCAACAGGAATCTGATCAGGCTTTCAGCTCATCGTGAAGTTTCTCTATTACAGCTGGTCATGGACGGAAATGTCTCAGTAGCAGATAATATGACCACATGAGCAGCGGGTCTGCTACAAATGTAAACATTAACTAGTATTGACAGCCCTGTCTGTGGATGAGCAAGCTAATATAATCAACCGCCGTGAATAGCCTCATTACAATCCTGCGCCATTATAGCGGACAAACTCGCGGATGGGAAGAAACGTCCTGCACTCAATAATCATTACGCTCACTTAAAACACCAAGCGGAGAACAACAACATGAAGCAAATCAATTTTCAGTGGGCAGAGAAGAACAGATGCGCATGACGGACAGACAGATAGACGTGCAGGCAGGCAGACAAGAAAGAAAACACAGAGGAGAAAAGCATTGCAAACTCAGCTGACCACTGAAAGTAATTCTTGTGTAAATATTTTTAACTTGGTTCAAACAAATGCGAGTTGTGCGTGTACGAGATCTCGGTCTTACCAAGTTCTGTACATTCTTCTGTTCCTCTATGGTTCTGGCTCTTTCTTGGAGAACAGCAGGGTTCACATCATCTCCCACAGACTCTTTTTCTCTACGAGAGATACGTGCCAACTCCTCCCTCAGCAGAGCCTGCTCCAGCTCGAACCTACAGCCCACACAACACACAAACACCACAGAACATACACACAACAATAAGCACCTTATTATCGAGTAAAATTCTTACATGAGATAGACACACCTCAAGGTTGTGGGAACTACCCCTGAAATCTCCATGCATGCTTCACTAAGTAGGTCAGTTCCATCAAGGACAACTGAATATTATAACATTTAACTGATCTACCCAAGTACCCCAGATGTGACCTGTCATTTAGATGTCAGATCAGATCAATGCTGGGGAACATGACATAAGAATATTATGAGCTGCTAAATCTGCTACCACGGAGTACTGAGGTTAAATAGAAACAATATCTTGGATCTGTTAATTGTTTACTGCTAGGCCTGTGTATTGTACTTGTCTCCGTTACAGAACTACTGGGACACATTACTAACTAGAAGTGAGATCCATAAGGCTTTTTTCACTTTTTTTTTTTTTTTTTTTTTAGAGCGTTAGCAATGCTGTTGCAGGATTTCAGAAAACCGAGCACGTTTCAAATTCGAGTCAGTCATTTTCCACTAGGGACTCTATAAAATGCGCAGACAAGATTTACTGCATTAAGGTTAGGTCCAAACTTTTAAACAGGCACAGTCCACAGAGAAATTACACTCCAGTATTCCTACATCCATCATATTAGAGTAACGTGCACTGACCATACATAGTGCTTATCAGGTTCCTTGCTGTGGAGTTTACAAAAGCCTAACAGGACGAATACAAGTATTTTTTTGTGGAGACTCTGAAGTTGCATGCAGAACATTATAAGACAGGGAAAACTGTGCAAACAAACATTTTTCCAAAACCATCTAATGATGATTATATGACGATAATGAAAATAATGACGATATATGAAAAAAATTAACTTATCAATTTTCATTATACATGTTTTCAAATTGAAGAAATTAAATCTATATTTACATTAAATACTAAACATATAAAAGAAAGATGCTATTACAAACAGAGGATTTATTAAAACAGTAAAATATAATTACTTTCTTTTTTGCTATTAACAGTATCATACCAAAGCCACAACATGTAGAAGACTTGGTAAATCCAAGTTTTTCCCTGTTTTCAACGATGGCTATACGTAGCCAATCACAACCATTGCTGTTTCCAAATGCTCTGACTGGTTAGTGGCACTCAGAGAGAGAGAGAGAGAGAGAGAGAGAGAGAGAGAGTAAAAGAGTAAAGGGGATGAAAGAGAGAGAGAGAGAGGGAGAGAGAGAAATAGAAGCAGAGAGAGAGAGAAAATGCAGCTGTAATAAAACTATTGAAAATCTATCGATGCAATACCGGATTTGCTGAAATTTTCCATTAGAACAAATGAAATGTGGCTGTTGAAAAAATTCAGATTATTGCTCATGTCATCTGCAAAGGGCTCTATGTAACAGCGATTATAAAAGATGGAGGAATAGTCCCTCTCTGACAGCAGGGCTAAATGTCACACATTTTTCTCTCCATCCAGACAGCGGTACAGATTTTGCTCTCTTGGACTCTCGGTCCTCTGGATTCCAACTCATGATCTTTGAACAATAGTTGACTTACAATACATAAATGCTTACGTAGCTGGAGTACTTGCAAGTACTGTACTTAATTCCTTGCTTTTTCCAGACTATTTTCTACACTTGAAACAATGCTGAAGGCATTAAAAATGTGAAATAATCCCCACTAAAAACAGTTGATATTAAGATCTGTCTGCTACTTATGCTCTGTCTATCCAATGACTGAAACTTCAAAGCACTTTTTAAGTCATTCTGGATAAGAGAAATGTAAATATAAAGCAGTCATAACGACTCTAATCTGAGTTGCTGTTAATTGGTGAATTTTAAGGCTGGTAATTTTAAATGAACTTCTCTACAGCAGAGGTAAGTTTTTGTCTTGCTCTTCTGGGATGAGAGCCAGTTTCATCATGGTGCTTGATGTGCTTTGTAAATGCACTCGACAATGCCGTTCTTGCAAGAACTATTTCTGTTGACGCTGACCTTCATGTGTTAAAATAACAGCAGACTGTTGTTGTTGTGACTTAATTACCCAATGCCATACGTGTTGTCCCACTGGCAAATAAATAAATAAATTAAATAATGCCTACACATTGACTACAATAAAGCTGATCATTTATTGCACAGGGCCCCGACCTCAACCCCACTGAACACCAGGTATAGGAGTCACCAGGGACGACCCATAAACAAAATCAGGATACCTAGGTGCCAAGTCATTTTGTAGTGCAATTCTGTGAGGATCATGATCAATATACAATTTCTTCCAGTAATTTTGATATAACTCTAAAGAAACTTGTCAAATAATTCACTCCTACCACATGGAACTCTATGCTGCCAGCCAGTGCCAACTCAAAAGCAGTTCTCTACTGAACACCTTCTCAGGAACTTCTTGCCCAATATCGTTCCCGACATCACCAGCACCTTCGCTGGTGAATGATAATAATAATATAATAATACATCTTATTTATAATGCACTTTATATTTGAGGCAAATCTCAAAGTGCTACAAATTATTTCTGCTCAAAAGCTCTAATAAAAAGGTAAGTTTTAAGACCAGATTTAAAATCATCAACAGTCTGTGGCATCCTCAGATACTCAGGGAGAGCATTCCACAGTCTAGGTGCCGCCGAGCAAAAAGCCCAATCTCCCATGGTATGAAGCTTGGTCTTCGGAGGTTTCAGGCGATGACCTGAGACAGAGCGGTTTCGTGAAGATGTATGTGAAGTGATAAGTTCTTTGAGATAGGGAGGGGCATCACCATAGATGCACTGGTGGGTAAGAAGGGCAACCTTGTATTCAATTCTGAATGAAACAGGCAGCCAATAAAGAGATTTGAGGATGGGCGTAATATGATCATATTATGTGCCCGCATCAGGATCCTAGCAGCGCAGTTTTGAATATATTGCAGCTTTTGAAGGCTTTTTCCAGAAGTCCCAATGAGGAGAGCATTGCAGAAGTCCAGCCTGGAGGAGACAAACGCATGGACTAACTTTTCCGCATCTGCAAATGTAAGTGCTGGACGCAGTTTAGCAATGTTCCTGAGGTGAAAAAAAGATGTCTTACACAGATGTTTGATATGGGCATCATACGTCAAATGAGAGTCCATTTTAACCCAGAGGTTAGTGACAGATGTTGACAGTGGGATATTCTGACCGGAAAAGGTGATGCTAGTGATGCTGGATGTCCTAACCTGGTGTGGGGTGCCTACTAAAATAGCTTCAATCTTAGAACTGTTCAGCTGCAGGAAATTTTGCTTCATCCATGACTTTACCTCCTCTAAACAAAACCCCAATGGTGCGCTGCAAGATCTAGTGTAAACCTTTCTCAGTCTTATCTGGCTACTCCAGAATCTAAAAAGGGCTAAATTTAACTTCAAGTTTACACTCAAGCGGTAATTTCCATCAAAGACATTTTCAAGTAGCTATGCAAAGAATTTATTCACGGAAAGCATAGTTAATCTTAGACTCTTATATAAAAGTTAATTAAATAGCTTTGATGTGGTTTTTGTGAAATATATTTAAGATTTTAAATATGGACCTGAAGTTCAGGAATCAACATATGGCATAACCAGAAAAGCATATGTTTTTTTGTCTTTTTTCCAGCATTCAGCCAGTGAGTTTTCTCGGACCATCACGTACACTTGCATCCGTCACCGGATAGCGAAAGTGCCGAGTTTTCTAACTGTATTTCTGCCTTTTCAGCTTGAAAAAAGAAAATGTACCAGGGAATAAAAAGCCATAATTTTTGCTTAAGTTAACATGACCTGAATCAATTGTCTGATAATGACTGGAGAAGACACGCTCACGGCACTCCGGCGCAGGTATAAAACTCAACGACTGACAACTGAGGCGCACGTTTTTCCACACCAGGGAATATCTGTGTGGAGTAGCAAACTGAAGCAGAAAATGAAAATATAATGGCAATTATTTCAAGAGAAGCAAAGCATGCCTGAGAGATTTTAATATGATCCACAAATGGCTCTATACACTGCTGCTTTGCTTTTACATTACCTGTGATAGATACAGTCACAGACGACATCACAGCACTACAGACTAACCATCTAACAACTGAACAACCTAAACTGCTAAGGACCTCATCATTCCAGGCCAAAGCCTGTTCATGCTTCAAATACACAGCACACAGACACATACACACACACACACACACACAATCACACACATTAAGGCCTCTCTTGGGGCAGGTAAACATTACTGACCGTTTTCGTAGCTCCTCTGGAATCTCAGCCGAAGAATGTCCGCCTGGAGCTGTAATACATGTCATGAGGGCAGTACATGAAAAAAGAAGCACTATAACCTTTATCGATGTTGTTTTATGAGTAAATAGCACAGAAGAAGAAATTCTTCTAGCCAGCTAGAACTTGATTCTTTTTGACAGCTGTCTGACACAAAAAAAAGCATTAGAATGCAATTGAACAAAGGATCAGATGAACAAATCTAGGGTGAGGAGGTGGTGAATACCTGGGTCAGGCTTGCGACTCTCTGGTTTTGAAGACTGAGGTTTTCCTGGAGAGTGATTAGTCTCTCGCATCCTTTGACGAACATCCTCAGACAACTGAAAACACATGTACATGCAAATTTACACCACTGCTCTTACTGTAGTCTATGCAAGAACAGCAGCCTTACTGCAGATTCAATCACTTAGCTCCAGTAACTCTCATCCTTTGGCAATTCCAATTTGACTCTAGTAAAATGATGTATGGAAAATACTAAAACAATTTATTATAGGTTCACATTCATTTCATCTTCCATTCAATATTTATTCCTAAGGAACCGCTTTATCCTGGTCAAGGCTGAGGTGCATCCCGAGAGACTCTGGGCTTGAGGTGGAAATATAACCCGGTCCATCACTGTCCATCATTTCTACACACACATTCACACCTACAAGCTCTAGAACAAAACTAATCCACCTACTGATTTGTGGGAAAAGGAATACCCACTGCATCACCCTTTTCACCTTACACTTGCCTTTAGTGTTGTAATTCATCACGTTACAGCCATTATTTATACCTTCACTGTTGCTTTTTTCCATAAGAGAACATGGTTTGATTCATGATCTGGGTAGCATTATTGTCTCACAAATCCAGACTCCCAGATCTAACCCTGAGCAATAGTCATAAGGGGTTTTGCACTGTTCCAATGGGTTTCCTACAACTTACATTTAGAAGACTTCAACCTTTAACTCAAAACATGCTGGTAGAGGGACTGGCTTCTCCAAACTGCTCGTAGGTTTGAAAAAGCTTGTGAAATCTCTGTCTGTGTTGTAATATACTGGCATTGCCACTTCGTAATCATTCCTACATCGTATTTTACTTTAGGTGAGTCTAATACAGATACTGATATAGGTGTATGTATGAACATATGGTCCTCTGGTTTGTTATGTTTTTAATCACTTGTTATTTTACAGTGTTTAATACATTTTTCTATATATTCTTCTTCTAATTATAATCATGTATTACTGAATATAATTAAATTAAATGTATAAATGAATAAATAATACCATAAAACAAGACCCAACATGAGGGGCGTTCAGACAAACCAGAACTTTCTCATAAATTAAGGAATAAAAACCAATTGACATTTACAGAGGACATCAAACACATTACAATGATGAGACTCTTATCTGCAGTAAAACATCTGAACGGTGCAAACGTTTTAAAGGAGGCGGTCCCAGGAAAGATGGCTCGAAGCCCATTACGGTTGTTCCTGTGAACATTCAGCAAGCGAAGCACCTGATCCTTGAAAACTGACATATAACTTGTAGCTGACTTACAAAAGAGAAGCATCTGTCTGTGGTAACTGTACACACAATCATCCATGAACACCGCTGGCTTATCGCCACATCCCCATAGAGTGCGGACCTCGCTCCAAGCCATTTTCACATGTTTTGGGCCTATTTATGGAGTTCCTGGGAGGCTAGTGTTTCACACGTAAAACGGTCAGTATAATTGTGGCTTTGGCTACTGAGAAAACCTTCTCCCTTGATGGTATTCAAGCACTAGTGAAACTCTGGGGTAAGTGCAAGGGACTATATAGAGAAATAAAGGCAGTTTTTATTTTCGAAATGGTGTTATTCTGCACAAAAGTCCTGGTTTGATTTGAACAAACACACACAAAAAAAAAGACCTAGGAACATCTGTACACCTTTAGCTTCGTTAAAAAGGCCAGGATCAATAAGTATAAATGTTTGTGTGCCCATATCCTCCCATTATTCCTAGCTCATTTTATTTTATTTGCAGCCTCACAATGATTTATTTAAGAGCAGCCAAACCTGCCAAAAGAAACTCTTCATTACAAAACACAGCTAACTTGGCTGGGTATCTTAGCAGTGAATTGTGTGTCGAAAGGTTTCCTGGTACACAGCATCCTCTAAAGCTGGACATGCCCGGAGTAGAGCCAATTTTGCAATAAACCCCCAAGCCATCTCTTACCCACAGACACCTACAGTACACCATGAGAAAGCAACAACTTTAATTCAGAGGTATTTCAACAGATGATGATGAAGATAATGATGTGGATGAGAGGAAGTGACCAACAAAACATGCAGCTGTCACTTTACTAAATGTTAATAAAGTCACTCGTTCAATGAATGTACAGTTCGACCCTTTGTCTCTGGCAGGACGTCCCGGCCATCAATCACCGACTTGATGACTTGAATCTCTCCATGTACTGTAGGTCTCTCCAAAAATCTATTTGATCGATTAGTTGGTGAAGAACGCAGCAGAAAGTCTTGTGTGAAACGAGAGAAAGCCTGTAGCATACCGGCACTTACTCAATTGTACTGGCTACATGGGGAATCTCTGAATCAATTTTCAGACAGTCTTGCATGATTTTAGATTTTTGAATGGATCTGTAGAAAAGTGCGTTACACAAAGCCCTTTAAAACATCTCCAATTCTCTACTCTCCGATTCTCAAGCGACTGCCCACTGCACAAGCATGTTCCAGGAACTAAACAAAACAACCAGACAGTGGGTTTTCTGGTACAAAATCACACTCTGACAGAATAACAAAAGGAGGCTGCACATGCACGTCATTGCACTTGCTTTTAACGTCAGTGTTAATGAGCGATTCTTCTAAACTGGACTAACATACCTCTTTTTAAATATAGTTCTGATTCATGATTTTACTCATTTCCTTCCTCATTTAGTTTTTCATCCTGTTGATATTGTTCTGATTTAAGCTCAGATTCGCAAGCATGAGGAAGACAAGTATCACGAAACCAAAAAGAGAGACCATAATAAATTTTCAGAACTGTACTGAGGTATTTAAAATAAATATATTGATTTAGAAATTTTAAAATCCCAAACATGGTAATTTAACTACTTGTAATATCCTTAAATTCATATTCCAGATTTTTGTAAACTAGGCTGATGATAAAAATCAGGAAAAGATTGAAAAATTATGCAAAGTTTTACGTCACATCTCTTGAAGGAAGCACAAGCTTGCCCCACTCTCCCCAAGTTAGTGAATGTGAAGTTGCAAAACCAAATTTAGAAGGAAAAAATTATGAAAAGATCCAGTGTTTTTTATAAGATAAACAATTTATAATAAAATATTTTTAGTCACTCACACACATGGATCCAGTAAACGCTTTAATGGACCCAGAGACTGTCCTGAAAACGCTGGGTGAGAAGCAGGAATAAACAACACACACTCATTCACACCTAGGAGGAAGCCAAGCCACCTACTGGCATCTTTTTGGTAGGTGACATTAAAACCACCTACACATGGACTTAACAATGATATCGTTATATAATGACAATGATAAATCAGAGAAAACCCACTCAAATAACACACGCAGGGCCTCTGCACATACAGTAACTCTCAACGCTCATGATCGATGCCAGGTCCTGTAGGACAGAGATGTTACCCACTGCAACACCATGCCGCCCAATCATACCAACACTAAGATCATCCTCAATAATACTTCTAAATGATGGATACAAGAATACAAACAAACAAGAATCAAGTAACCTGTTTGATACTATAAAAGGTGTTCCTTCTCAACACCCCTGAATCAAGCTCAAACAGTTACTGCTTTTCAGTGCGTTGCAACCCCATAGATGTGATAACCTGGTCATTCAGTACATTCAGGGGCTCAAATCCCTAATCTTCCGATTAGAAACCCAGTAACCTAAAGCCTTGACAGTTTGAACCACCGCTGCACTTACTGACAGCCATCACTCTGGTATAGGGACAATCTGAACTCATCAGACCTCATGATTTTTTTCTGTTTTAGCCCAGTCCAATCTTCATGCTGTCTAGCAAATGTATTTTTTATTTATTTATTTATCTATTATAAGCCTCACGAACAAATGATTTTCTTATGGCCACATTTGTTTAGTCCCACTCCTGGGAGTTCTCATCACATTGTGTGTATATAAATGCTCTTACTTTGACTATTAAACATAGCTATGGTTTTTACTGTTGATTTTTTTTTAAACCATGCAACGTCACCAAGTGTTTGAGTATTTCTTTCAAAAATTTGACAGCCCAGTACTCTGCTTCCAAGTTTGGATTATGCGTTGAAGGGGTCTTAACTGAGTTCCAGTCATTTCAGATCACCTTAGTTGTTTTATTTGCTTGACACAGCCCAAATAAGTTGACTTTTTGCTAGACTCTGTGGTTACATCTTGTTAGCCTGTCAATTCACAAGCAAAACTCCCAAAAATCTCCCATCAAAAACAATTTATATATAAATTCAGTTTGATGCCAGTGTCATGTAAAAACAGCTGCTATGTTTGAACAAACAGAAATGTCCTCGTCTCCGCCATCTTGAAGAGGGCAAATTTCTAATGCGATTTTACTCTTATTATATTTTTAAAAAATCAACCAAGTGTTTCTATGTGCACTGTCCAGCATTTATTTTTTAAAACGCCCTGGAGCATCAAAACTAGAGAATGACTTCAGGTCGAAAACACACACACACACACACACACACACGCCTACAATGTGAGGTTAAAAAGAAGCGAGTTACAATCGAGTAGATCCGTATTACGCCGAAATGTAGACCTTTCCAACATGGCGGAGGCGTTGGCATATTAGAGCAGGTAGCATGCGGCGTTTAGTCACAGTAGAGCAGGTTTACACCGATGGGGTTAAACACACCGTGTGTGCCGCAGAGTGAGCGCGCTTATTAGCTCTGACGCTCGCGCTGCACGAGTTAACCTAAAACAGCACGGCGAGGAGAGAACGGCTAACAGCAGCTAGCCTGCTAAATGTCTTTGAACTTGAAGACTACCCTTTCACCTTAATTCCTTGCAGAACTGTAACGTTGTCCTCTTCATTCAGACCGAAAGACACTTTCCTCCCAGTGCTCTCTGTGCCTCCCATGTCCTTTATCAGAAGTCTGCTGTAATGTTAACAGAAGGTAATGTTAAGAGAAAGGGTGACTTTCCGACACGGGACACTCTCCTCCATTCGCCTAGGCAGCAAAGAGCCAATCGCGTGTTAGCTCGCCGTCACGTGATCCTGTGGCGCACTATGGGAAACGTAGTGAGCAGCAAGACGTCAAGCAAACGGTCAGTATCAACATCATAGAAGCTGGTACAGCAGGCTCCACTTACACTTACTGTAGGTGAACAAAGAGAAGGAAAGAGATATTTTGCTTTCTCTTAAGCATAAATACACTCAGGGATGCTCTCATTGCCACACTGTTTTTAATGTTTCTCCTCTAAAGATTAACCAAAACAGTTTCAAACATAGAACAATTAAATAATACAGAATTTATTTTAATTCACTTTTAGCAAAATCAAATACATTATATTTCGACATAATCTCCTTGGCTGGCACGATGGCTTAGTGGTTAGCACTGTTGCATCGCACCTCTAGGGTTCGGGTTCGATTCCCACCCTGTGTGCATGGAGTTTGCATGTTCTCCCCGTGCTTGGTGAGTTTCCTCCAGCAGGTTAGGCTAAATGCCATTTCCAAATTGCCCATGGTGTGTGAATGAGCATGAGTGTTTTGCGATGCATTGACACTATGTGACACAGGGTGTACCACATCTGGTGCCCCAAGTTTTCTAGGATAGGCTCCTGGCCTCCCGCAACCATGTATACAGGATAAAGAAGTATAGACGATCAGTGAGTGATAATCTCCTTACTTTTCAATATACATACTTTGTCCAATAGTCAACAAGTTTTCATATTCCCTCATTTAAAAAAAATTAGGCTGGGCTGCAAACCACAAATGCACTGCTATCTTTACTTCTTCCTCAGAAGTGAATCTTTGTCCTCATGGGTCTGCTTTCAGGGGACCAAACCGCTTGAAAGTCTCATGAAATGGGATCAGGACTATAGGGAAGATGATTTAACACATCAAAACTATTTTTTTAGAGTGTCGACAATGTGGGCAGAAGTGTGCAGACATGCATCGCAGTCCTTTGCATTTATTCTGGAGTTTAGGCTTCAGCTCTTCAATAAGCATCTTACTGTAATGAGAACTGTCGATTGTTAAACCATTTTCCTGATGATGTTCCAATACTGGCACTTGAGAATTGCAGAATTTTTAAAAAACTTTTTCTTGGCTGGCGATTTTCTTGGAATATGTTTCTATTCCATACTCTGCTGTTTACTTTAGCCTCCCATCTAATACCACCTTTACTGCAATTACTGAAAATTAAATGGTAACTAAACAAGATTTACAAGATACAAAGCCCTATTTATAGTAGAACCAAATCGAGCACATAGAGATGACACACAGAAATCAGTTGCGTCTGGAAGAAGAGCTGCATTTTGTACAGTTTGTAGCCAGGTAAAGGTGTGAGGGTGAAGTTGACTGAGGCTTGTATTTCAGGACTGGAAAAGATTGCAGATGTCAGGGGGCGTATCACACAGTAACAAGTTTTAATGAGTCACAATCTTACAAAACCAGTGTTCATATTTAGGATGGCACAAGGTGCAGCGTGCACTGCCACAGCAAACACTCTATATGACTATAGGCAAGAAGATCTAGACAACAGCATACTGCAACTATGTACATACATGGAAAAAAAATAACCTTTTCATGAACACTGTATGACAGCATTTTGTGGAAACAATACAGTTTTCTCAATTTTATATGTTTATAAAGTGTTACTGTGCTCTAGCTTTTCAGGGAGATTTCTAATAGATTAAAAAGAAGTCTTCTTTTTAGTAACTGCCAAGCAGGGCCTGGTTTTAAAAAGCATGTTCATTTTAAAAGCATCTTAAGTGTTAGAGTGCTTTAAATTATTCTCAGTTTACTGTCTCTGTACTTATTTTTGATAAAGCGAGTAGTGTGCATTGCTCTGAGACAATAAATTCACAGCCAAAATAAAGAACACACAAACAAACAAACAGAAAAAAAATCTGAGGACATTGTCCAGCTTTCCTTCTATGAAAATAAAATTTCTGGTATTGCCACAATTCATAAATTGATAAATCCTCCATATTGTGATGTAAAATATGCAGTGTATGTTGTAAGCCTCTGGTATGTTATTAGAGTTTGACAATGATTTCACTATTAAACACAAACTGCACAAAGATTAAAAACTCAAATATAAATTTTTGGTCATTAAAGCCTTACTATGTCTGCAGAAAAAAGCATGATGGACCAAAAAGCTGACATGACAAGATCCTGTTTATGCTGCTTGGTCTGTTTTACAAATGGAATGAAAATGGAACGAAAATGGAACAGGGTAAAATATAACTAACTTCATCACTAAAATAAATAAAACAATACAAGTGAACACAGAAGCAGTAGATCCAAGCACAGGTCAGAGCAATATATCTAAATTTATCTATTGTCTATGATTTAAAAAAGAAAAAAAAAAAAAACTGTGTAACTCATCATTCAGATAATCCTGTCTGAGCTCAATTGCAGCCAAGCTTTCCAGTCATGACTATTCCTTCAATTGTAACCTAGATACTGAACAGGTCTCAGAACATACTGGTGCTACAACTCAGAGTGTGCAAGAGTATTTAAAAAGCACAAATAATAGTAAAAAAAATAAAATAATAAATCTTGAATGAGCAAAGACAAACTGTCATACACAGAGCTGTCATGCAAGCTGAGCTCAAATCCAAAGCCTAGTCGGAATGCAGTACACTGGGTGAAACTCAGTCACTGATTGGTCAAACATGGCCAGTCCTTCTGTCTCCAGTCCGTCCTGTTCCCTCTTCTAGGCATTGATGGCCCTCCATCGGTCACTGTCGATGCTGTTGACGCTGTGTCCGGTTCCAAAGGGCCCAGATACCACGTCGTCCAGATAAGCCCCTGAAGTGTCTATCTGTGTGCTAGAGTAGGAGCTGTGGTCCAGCTCCTTCCTGCTGCCCAGGCCGGCGGAGGAAGTGTGAGGCAGGTGCACGTCAGGCTCGTCCGGCTCGTCTATCTGAGACTTGTAGGAGAACAAGATCTTTGGCTCTGAACTAAAATCAGGGCAGACATTGCGAAGGAAAAAGGGAGAGAGAGAAAAAATACAGGCTCTTATAATGATGCAATTTTGATTTGTTGGTAATATTTCAAAATTAGTGTAGATTAGTATGTCAAGAATTTACAACACAATATTTAAGATGCATCTATAATAATGTTGAGACATCTAAATATAAAGTGGCAAAATTGAAACACAAATACAATAAATTACTAAATTGGGTTTGATTTACAGGTTAGGTGCGAGGAGTCACACTAGCTTTGTTGAGAGATTTGCAAATACTAGGCTAAACAAAGCTAGGCTAAATACATTGGAGAGAAGCACCAATGACTTCCTTCTGTTTTTTTATTTTATTTTTATTTTTAACAAGAGTTAATATCTGTTGCATTATTCCTAATTGCATCCTACGAGAGACCATCAGTTGAAACGGAGACCTAATCGACACATACACAGGGAAAACACTGGGGCTTCCTCTACATTTTATCCCTTCCTTTGTTTTAGGTCACTGTAAACAAACATTTTGAACAACTCCTTCCAGGATGAACATTTTTAGAAACTCTATTGTCAGTGTTGATGCATGGACAGGAAAAATCCTGTTTGGTAAGCGCTCGTGCCGCATTGCATTGTGTGTTGTACTCAGTGAGAACTTTTTTTTTGGCTTCTCATTGCCCAACATGGCAGTGCAGTTAGGGTTATATTGCCACCTCCTGGTTTGGCATGGCATTTTTTGAGAATGAAGGAAAAAATAAACCCATTTACTGTACATGTAGACTGGGCTTAAGGTTGCATTGTTCTGTTCCTAAAAATAATTTAATGGTTGGTGGTGATGTTTAGATTCTTGGCTGAACCAGAAACTTTGTGAATGAAAAGAAAGACACAGCATTGATGCATTGATTTATTTTCCTAAAATCAGCCATTACTCCAACATTAGAAACGTTTATCTTAATACAAGCTGTAAAAGCATCTAAAGATTCAAGATTCTGCTTGGTCAAGGTTCTGGAAATTTTTACTCACCCAAAGAACCCTTTGAGGAATGTTACATAGATGAGAGGAGCAAACACGGAGAAATAAAGGAATGTTGTGACATCGACACAGCTGTGAAACAAACACATGCTCAGTGAGAAATGAATCAATTCCAAACCTTAACTGTTTGTTAGACAAAAATGTCTTACCACAAGCCTTCTATGATACCAGCACAGAGCAGAGCACTACCCAGACCCTGCACCATATTCAGCACTGACAGGATGGCAGCATACACGTAAAAACTCCTCTTAGCTACAGAGAGACATGACAGACAGATTGAACGTGTTGGTTATCAAAGTGTAATCATTAGCTGATGTTATTGACAAAGGGTGAATACAGAATAAACGCTTCACTCACATGGTAATGATATTCTTTCTCTGATTGGGGTTTTGGGCAGAACAACGATCAAAGAATAAACCTGTAGAAAATAAACATGACACAAACACCACATTTTCAGGCAAAGATGATCCAGTGTAAAAGACGGACCCCTCTTAAGATCCGTCTGTTTAGAGAATCAAAATAAAATCAGCACTCTGTGAGCTTGTGTAGCCAGGTTTAGGTTTTCTTGTGCACGAGTCCATGCCACTGACACTGTCTTTGACTATTATCTCTAATTTATTTTGCTTTGCCAAGTCCCAGAAACTGACAATGCCAAAGACAGTGCTTTGTTGTCTAGAACAAAACATTGTAAGGAAATTATTAGTCAACTGTACTATAGACAACTACTAAGGCTAATAATAAAGGTGAGTAATAAACAACCAATAAACGCAAATCCTAAAGTGTCTTGTCCCTTTTATACCACAGCACCTGTGTTTTTGTCGGGAAGATGGGGCTGTTGTCCGTAGATACACTGTTATAGAACATGAATCATCTCTTCTGACCAACCACAATTCAAAACTGCTGTTGTGTAAAGTCTACTTAAGTGGACTTTAAATACTTAAATGGAGCATGAAACTGAGCGCAACTTGTTGCTAATACACGTTAAACATCAGTTATTTTTAGGAACGAGAGATGATGTCGGAGGAGATGGGCAGTACGACGTTCACCTCAACGCAAAAATAGAAGCGTAGAAAAAGAAGATGGTAATTAACATTCCTGGGGAGAAATCATTAAATTTCTGAGAAGCTGCACGTCATTGCTATGCTGTAGGCTACGCCTCAGAGTACACGGCTATGCAAGGCCTACAATGTAGACTTCATGCAGAAGCATAAATCACGCTCAAGTCTTATTCATCAAGGCCAGTTTAAAGTTAACACAATTATTATGACACAATCGGTCAGTTAACACAAGGTATAATCTGTTACCAGAAAGAAGAAGCAGGAGCTGGCCAACCAGAAATGTCGCCCTCCGTGACCGTAGATATTGAAATCATCAGCAGACAGATGCTGATCTGGGTACAGAATCTCCAGTGTACCCTGTAAGATCAAATCTTGTATTTATTCTTGTATTGTACTTAAAATGATATATTTACTCAACAGGTATATAGTTCAGAAATGGCTAATAATATGGTCATTAACTTCCTCTTGGTGCTCATTCTTACCTGTGTAATCGAGTAAGCCAGCGCTAACACTGCAGTTATGGCCAACACCCGTTTGATGCTCGACTTACTCTCCAAATGACCTGCCAGAACAAAGCACAAGACAATTCATCACAAGTTTATAGTCATCACTGTCAGTCATAAACTTTTTCTAAATAATTCCAGCCAGAACTTTTCACTTAGTGCAAAACAGAGCCTGGATCATAGATTTGCGTGACAATTATTAAACATTTCCTAAATGAGCTGTTTCAGATTCAGCCATGTGCGTACAAAACCACACAGCTTCCCCAGTTTACTGAAACCTACCGAAAGCCAGTCCTAATATGACGACGCTGAGCTCGATGGTCAACAGGAAGAAGCGTGTGATCTCCCACAGCACCTGGAAGCAGTACACAGCTCTTATCAGTTTTTATTACTTATACAAACAGCCGTTAAAAAAAATGACTCATTTTGACTGCCGTGCCACATTCTTTGCCTAAAGCACAGCCAACTCTCAGGTGTGGAAAGTTTTAGACTTTACCTCTGAGAAGTAAAGGGAACTGAAAGTAAAAAATGGATGTGTGCTTTAATTAGCATTACATGAGTCTAAAGATGGCTTCAGGCTACTAACGGCATGCTGGTTTTCCCCTTCAGCATAACAATGTCATTGGTGGGAAGGCTCCTGTTTTTTTGTTGCTGCTACATGCTCTACCTTCCATTAGGATAAGGTTTTTTTGCAGATGGCTTATTTTATAAGCAGATATATTTTCTTCCAAATAATCAGCTACATAGACACGCATATGTTTGTTTTCACACACAACAGTCTTAAGAGTTTATGCAGAATGGTTAGAAAAACAAAAAATAGAGTGATAACAGTTCAGTCGGTGGAAATGCCTAGTTGAAAGGAAAAGTCAGAGGCAAACAGGAAGACTGGTTTAAACTGCCAGGAACGAGGTAGTAAGTCAAATAATCACTTCTGTGGTGAGCAGAAAAGCATCTCAGCATGGGCAAAAAAAAAAAAAAGAAAGAAAAACAACCATAAAGGTTGGGCTGAAGCAGAAGACCACATTGGGTTCCACTGATCCAAAATAGAAAATAGGGCAGTTTCACATGTATTTCTCTATACCTTTTTTTTTTACTTGACAATCGCAGACACCGTATTAGTCCCACTGACACAGTGTAACACAAAACACCAATTAGCCCAGAGATTATCGAATGATTCAAACAACTCGATCGCTTCTCTCATCTCTTCATTCATGGCATTTCCCTAAAATGTTTATTTTCCTTATTTTCTAAAATAAGGAAAAGCTATTTTTTTGTGTTGTGAAAAACACAATCTTAATTCCAATGGAGAAGAATAGTAGTTCACATTTTAGCAAGAATCATACAACCATGAAATCCAATGCACTCATCTGCTGCTGTAGCCCATCCACCTTGTCATGTTTTAATCAAAATTATTTATTTGCTAGCAGCAGCAGAAGCATGAACACCTTTAAAAACATCCTCTGACAAGAAAAGTGATACAGGTGTTATGTTTCTCGAAATCAAGTCAAGCTTTGCACTACAGCATGGTTACTAATACAAGTCTAAAACAACATGCTATCTTAGTATCCATTAAAGTTAACAATAATTTTAGGAGCTGTGGGACTGTGACTTCAGTTCCCATGTCTAGTATTAAAAACAATCACTTTGCTTTAACTTGCTTTATCTCTCGGCATTTGTCAAGAAACAGAGACAGCAAGAGTTTGAGAAAAAGCTAAAAGCTCAATGTCGTCAGATGCTCCTACAGAAGATTACTGTGCCATAGTGTTTCGTAGAAAAGTGACTCGAGCTAGTGATTTGCCAAATGACAGTTGTCTGACTTGACTGCCAGTTTTTGACAAATCAATGGTCTGCACTACTTCTAGCCGCAGTCATAGTCCATTAGTTACAGTGTGGATCACATGGCAATGACAATAGTGACTAAACACTAACGCAGTGGATTACAGGTCCTTCTGTTGAGTGTAAAAGTGCTAACATGATTATTATTTACAGCATAACACATCAGTATACCATTTCTAATTCGCTTCAGGTGTTTCTCTTAAGAGCCATGTTATAGTTTTTAAAAGGGCTTCTTTAGTGACAAGGTATGTTTTTATTTAGTGTGTGTTTTTATTAATTCAAACAAGAAAGGTGTGTGTGTTTTCTTTACCTTGTCGATGATGATAGCTGCACTTGATGCACTCACAGTCATAGAGACAATAGCTCGAGTGATTCCAACAACTGCCACGACAAACACCTACATCGAGAGAATGAGTCAGTCAGATAAATAACAAAAATAAAAGACTCAGGCTGTCATACTGACAGTTTGAACATGACAGGGCTTAGATTACACTTCCCCAAATGTCAACCTGTCCTCAGACTAGTGTCGCAGGTAAACGGATCAGCTCACCAGGATGTAAAAAGTGATAAAGATGGGGCTGGAGGTAAGCCTGATCTTGGCTCGAGCTGATGGAAGCTTCCATATCAGGAACCCGAGGAATGCTATGTTTGGCACCAGCAGCAGCAGGTCCCAAAAGCGTACCCTAATGTAAGATTAAGACACATAAAGTAAATTAAATCTACATGACCATTAGAACTTGCTTACAAACAAATATTGTTACATTGAAATATCTGTGATGTAATTCTGACGCTAACATGTTGGTCTGTGCTGTGTTTCTACCTAACGCAGCTACAAAGATTAAAAAGTCATGTTTAAATTTTAGCTCCTAAAAATAAAAGGAACATTGCTTGATCTAGGGACCTAAAGTGCTGCTACACAGCTATGAAAGTTTAAACTAAAACTTCATTGAAAAAATCTTGGATGCAACTCAATGTCACACACTAATTATAAAGATTAGCATGCATGTCATGCATTTCATATTTTTTAATCTTATAAGACATTATCAGGATAATGCTATTACTATACAACAGCAGCAATTCACTTCACATCAAATAACTAACATAAACAAAACTGAAAGTTTATTTTTTTAAATACCAAGGGAACTTCTCCAAAACAAAAAGGACTTTCCAGATAGAGAGAGAGAGAGAGAAAAGAATGAGGAAGTGAAGCCTCACTGTGAATCGCAAACAATAACAAAATGAAGCAGTTATACTCTTAATGCTTTAATCAAAGACTTTTTAAATAGCATACGGTACAAGTAATATGCAACATGTAAATTTGATGAAATACTAATCTCATATTCTGTAAATATAAAGACAGCTTTTCGATAAGAACCGTACGCAGTATGGATCATACTGAAGTGACATTCACATTATTAGGCAACAATTCTCTTATCAGAACCACTGGACTAAGTACATCATCATTCACACACACACACATAGTGTATAATCAGAGCTTCCAATCAAATAAGAGCTCACATTATGCACAGATGCGACCCCTGGGCTTGTTCTAGCTGTGTAAGGACAAACCTACCTGGAGGTGCTGATATCCTCGTAAAGAATCCGCAGGCAGCCATGTGGTTGGCTGATGTTGGACTGAGGTGGCCATGTGGGCAGAACCGATGTGTTCTCTATAGATGGAGGCAGGGTGCCATTATTGTGCGGCACAAACCAGCTCACCGTCACCATGTCCAGCATTCTGCATTCACACGCTAAAACATGTTCACAAAAGTACAAATTAACACTTCAGTCTTTAGTAAGGTGCATTTGTCCTGCCTTGTGTCCAGTGTTCTAGGAACAAAGTGCTTATTCTTTATTTAATCATTAAATAAAGAGTACAGAAAAGTGAACTAGCTACTAAGAATCGGTTTTTGCCAGGCAAAAGCAAACACACAAAAACATGAATACCAGTCATGAGTTATGCTACAGTAATGTTAAATGCTCAGATTTGATTAGCCAGAAGGAGCTGTTTTAGCTCAATTAGAATATATTTCTGGCTGCAAGGTTTAGATAATTTGTACTAATTTTGACATTATTATTTCTACACCAACAACATGCTCAGAAAAAGTCATGGCAGAAGCTCCATGCAAATGGATTTTAAATGTAATTATTAAGGATTGAAATCAAAATCACCTCCGAATATGAAATCTCTGCGTTAATTCGACTAATTTGTGGTGCAAAAAATGTGATGTCAGGACCAAAGATTACTTCATCCTCAAAAAAAAAAAAAAAGACATCATCTATCATATTCTAATGGGGATCCTAATGAATTCTATTAAGTTCTGATGAACCCTCTAATCTACTTCACTGTGAAAAAGCTTAATATTCTAATAAACACTCATTCTATTCTGAGAAATATTCTATTAAAACCCTTTTGTGATATCTATCCCATTCAGTTAAATATTCTATTAAATTCTGATAAAACTTGTATATAAAACAAGTTAAAATATTTAATAAAACAGCAATACATTACAGTTCTGATAATACACTATGCTATTAAATTCTTCTGGAAAAAAAAATCTTCTGTTCTATTGACACTTATTTTATTTTATTCTATTGTGATAATCTAGTCTTAAAATAAAAAACATTCTATTTTCATATAATTATTTCTACAATGAAAATTCTCATTCTCTATAGTGCTTATCCTGTACAGGGTTGCAGGGAGCCTTGAGCCTATCTCAGGGAACTCAGGGCACTAGACGGGGTGATAATCCATCACAGAGCACAAGCGCAAACACACACGCACGCACACACACACTATAGGAAATTTTGAAATGACCGTTATCTGCATGTCTTCAAACTGTGGGAGGAGCAACAGTGCTAACCACACTGTCCCATTCTATTCTGATAAATATTCTATTACATTAAAGACCTGTTTAACTATATTGTCATAACATTCTATCAGTTGTGGTTAAGTCTTTCAGCTGCTCCAGTTGAGGGGTATAAAAAAAAGCAACTCTATTGAATTTCGATAAAACTTAGATTCTTACAAGGGTTTAGTTTATTTTATTCTGCTTACACTTTTAACTTCATTTCTATTTTATTTTCAAAAAACTTCTAATATGATGGCTCAAACGCTTAAGGCTCTGGGTTATTGATTGGAAGGTCAGGGATACGAGCCCCAGCACAGTGAAGTTGCCTCTGTTGAGCCCTTGAGCAAGGCTCCAATGGCGCTGTATACTGGCTGACCCTGCTCTCTGACCCCAGCTTCCTAACCGAGATATGCAAAAATAAAATAAAATAAAATAAAAAATCATTACACTGTGCTGTAAGGTCATCGTCTCATTGCTTATATGGTCGTGGGGGCGACCTGGAGAGCTGGAGGTGAGGTACATCTTCAACAGGGTGCCAAGCCCTTACAGGCCACACTTATTCACACGTTACAGCCAATATGGGTCAATTTCAAAACGCCAATTAGTCTAATCTGCACGCCTTTGGACTGTGAGAGGAAACCGGAGTGAGTACCCAGGAGGAAACCCACCAAGCATGGAGAGAACATGCAAACTCCTGGCACACAGACCGGTGGTAATCAAAGTGCTGTTAGGTACACAACATGTGTCAAATAAACAAATCTTAATACGATTCTACTTTATTTTCTACTCTACCATTGATACCAAAAGTAAAGTAAATTCTATTTTGTTAAAGCTTCTAGTTTATTCTCGGTCTTGTCTTTATGCAACACCTCTGAAATGCAAACAACAAAACCATCCCATCCGATCAACTTGCAAAGCTATCCGTGACGTCATCCAACGACTTCTTTGAGATCGCATTAGATCTTCCCCTGAATGAGTACTCACATATTTAAAAATAAAAATTGCTAGACCAACACACGAATAAAAGAAGTTTGGAAAGCATATATAATGTTTTAAAAATCCAGAAAAAAACAGTAATCGACACTAATCGAGCTCAGATGAGTTTCCGTCTAGTTTCTTGAGATCAAAGTTCACTTCACAGAGATAAAACTACTGATCTCCTGTTTTAACTTTTTAGCTAGCTTTGCATAACCGCCATCGTACTCACTGCTTTAGTGATAACCTTCGGAGACTAGACTGTATAAATTTCCCTGTAGATCTCTCTGTGTAACACTGGAGTCAGCAAAGTTTCTGTTTCTGCCCCAAACCCCGTGATGTTTACACACAACACACTGAGAACACTGAAGCTGAGCTTAGGTTCACATCTCACCAAACCACACATGAGCACATCGAAATAAAACCCCAAACACACTGGAACACGGTGAAACGTTAGTTTTCTGAAAAAAAGCTTCCACTGTGCAAACCAAACCTCAATGTTAGTACAGTGTGCTAAACTTCGAGCTAACACTGTTAGCCTGATGCGTCGTGTCAGCACATTTTAATCAATTATAATACAGAATTTTTAGCCAAACTACATGACGGAGTGTGTATTATTCAACTGCTATGCTAATTATTCCTAGCTAATCGAGTCCCAAGTTGTATTTCCTGCCTAACCCTGTTAAGCTAACAGCGAAGTAATGCTATGCTAACCATTAGCCGCTCCTGTGTAATAATCTGACTTACCTTCGCTTTCGGTGAGTTTAAATCAGGGGGAAATGTACTGCACAGGACCAGGTGGCGTGCAAACTAACAACATAGCAGCTTTCCTTCGGTCTGTGCTGATGCGTGCAGCTGTCATAAACAGCAGCACGATAACCGACATGAAGCTCTGTGTGTATGTGTGCGTGTGTTTTCACCAACACGGCACTGTGAAGCACTGACAGTACAGCCGGGTTGCCAGATCTGCTAAATGTGCATCCAGGAACTCCCATCTCAAAATCCCCTTTCATACTGTATACACTGCGTGGATTGATTGATTAAATAAATAAATAATAATATCCTAGCACTGAAATACTAGCACTATATGCAATTCCAGAAGAAGCAGATTAACAAAACCTGGAAAGATCTGGGGAAGAAATGTGGTCATGAATGCAGATCATGTAAACACTCTGTGAAGTTGCATGGTAAAAAAAAAAAAAAAATCAACAGTAAAAACTATAATGTGTACAGTGGCTTCAAACACTGTCACCTTGTACATCCAGGGTCCGGGTTCGATTCCCGCCTAGCATCTGTGTGCATGGAGTTTGCATGTTCTCCCCATGCTTGGTGCGTTTCCTCCAGGTACACTGGTTTCCTCCCACTGTCCAAAGGCATGCAGATTAGGCTAATTGGCGTTCCCAAATTGGCCCATAGTGTGTAAATGAGCATCTGAGTGCATCCGGGGTGTACCCTGCCTCATTCGCTAAGTCTCCTGGGATAGGCTCCAGGCCTCCCACAACCCTGTATACAGGATAAAGTGGTATAGACGATAAGCGAGTGAATGAGTATAAAGACCAAGATATGTTTAAGAGTGAAAGTAAGAGCATTGCCATATCCACACACACAATGAGAACTTGTAGGCTTGTGGATAAGAAAAAAGACCCCAATTTGCAAGGGATCATAAACATTGGGGTTTGAAGCAATGGAAACAGGTTATGTGGTCTGATAAGTCCAGACTGACCCTATTCAAGATTGATGGGTGTATCAGGGTAAGAAGGGAAGTAATGAAGCCATGGAGCCATCATGCATAGTGCCCACTGTTCAAGCGTCTCGAGTCAGTGTTATGATTTAGGGTTGCTTCAGTTGGTCAGGTCTAGGCTCAGCAAAGTTATGTTGCAATGAAATTAAGTTAGCTGATTACCTGAATGACTAGGTTATCACATTTATGGAGTTTCTCTTTCCTGATGGTACAGGCACATTCCAGAATTCAAACTGTGAAAGAATGGTTCAGGAAGCACGAGGAATCTTTTTCACACATGAACTGGAGACCACATTGTGCACTGTAATCAAAGCTAAAGTGTGTGGATTTTTTAAAAAATCTCTTTCCTTTACAGAATTTCTGATGGTTTGCTTGCACCTCTTTCTTTTGTACTCTGTGTCAGCCATGTTTCTTCCTCAAATATTATAATGATCTCTAGTCACATGACTAAGTACACCTGTCAGAAACAGTTTATATATATTCATGAAAGTTTTTAATTAACTTTTGACTTTTAAATGGTAATAAATATATTTTTTAGCATTTAAATATATCACCTTTAACATAACCAGACATTTTCTGAGATTCTCTGAGGTAAAATATAACTATGACTACTTCTTTGATACTTCTACTACTTTTGCTATATCTTGGACCGGAGCAGTTGAGATACAGTAAATGGGCTACCAGGACAACAACCCTGTTGATCCAAAGATAAATGTACATCTATACAAAGTTCTATTTTATTTGTTTCAATATATATTTATATAAATATATTATATTATATTTATTATATATATTCACATCAGATGATTTGCTGTTAAAATGGGAAAAAATAACAACAATTTTTTGTTTTGTTCTGTAGACACAAATAAAACAGAATATGAAAACGACAAAATAATGTTTTGTAGATCATTTTCTTTTAATGTTACAGTCAATAACATTGTAACATTGCCACAATGAATGGGTGTGATTACCTAGGGCCAATCTGTGAAAAAGCTTTAAAGCACTTTAAGACAAATTATTCTGTGATTAAGTGTAAGAGCGCCTCAAGTGGCCTTAAAAATAATCACAGAATAGTATGAAAAAATAAAAAGCAATCTGTCAAAAATTCTTGCAGCATCTAAATGACAGTCAGTGTCTGGTGTTTAGCCAGAGTGCAATGTCCGCTTGATTTTTTTTTTCCACGGTAACACATCTCTAACACGTCGCCAGCAGTGACTGAGAGGGTGCGTCTGAATACACTTGCCGATGTAATAAACACTAATGATGGGCATTATTTACGTTGACTATCCCTTTAACCTCAAAATGAATTTGGTGAATGAATAAAAAAAATAATCTAAGCACACTTTGATTAAAGTACAAACTGTCCATAAAGACAGAGGACAGTACCATAATATATATATATATATATATATATATATATATATATATACACACACACACTGCAGGCAATTTGGGACTACCAATGAACCTAATCTGCCTGTTTTTGCACTGTGGGAGGAAACCAGAGTACCCAGAGGAAACCCACCAAGCTCCACCAGAGGTGGGAATCGAACCCTTGTCTCTGGAGGTGCACGGTCAACAGTGCTAACCACTACGCCACCATGTTAAGTTACATGCGGAAAGAAATTTGAAAAGAGAGCTGTAAAATTATAATGCATGGTGACTCAGCAGTTATCTAAATCTGCACTGCAAGACATAAGGTAAAAAGAATCTAACCACACTGAAGCTGCATTCATGACTGATGTCACCTCTTCTGTTAAAATGTCCCACTTCAGGGTTATAACTCCGTTCTCTCATGTACTATGCCACAGATTGTCTTTAAACAGCAATCTTAACAGTTTTATTCAATTATTTTTTCTACCATACTTAGCAGAAGCTGCTGGATTATGGCTCCTTCGAATCACTCCAAGCACTAGCTTTTCTTACAGAGCTGATACAGAAATTGCGGAGATATATGATTCGTCCCTCAGCGTTGAGATTGTTTAGCAGACAAATCCCATAATGAGAACAGTGTCACATCCTTTAAAGGAAATTTCACTAGAGGGCATCCTACCCTTAATTTTAAAAACTTTAAAACGCTAATTTTCTGTTCCGGCAGTACATGTTCCAGCAGTACTGATCCAGCATGGACATGTCTTGACAAATTATTACAATACTGTAGATTGTTAGTGACCTTTGCCTTGCTTCTTCGTTAGATTACCCATTGAAATATGACTCATTCTCAGCCTGACTCTGGATTTGCACTTTGGCTCTTTTAATGTTGATATTACTCAGCGTATCATGCTCCATGTTACTGAGATTTAAATTGTAGATAATATCATGAGTTAACCTCGTGTTATGAAGGCACTATGATCTTTGTGAAGAACAAAAACCTAGATATATTAGATACATGAATAATTTTTACAGAATTAATGAGAGGCTCTAAAAGAATTTTTTTTAAATCAATTCCATAAATTTACAGGCATATGACTAGGCCCAACAATGAAACAAGTGCTTAGAAAAGACAGTCCTGGATTTGTGGATACTTTTTATACATTTACAATCATCTGTCATTCATTAGAGGTTGCCATAAAGGGAAATGAGTGGGGAAAAAATAGTATTTTTAATTTCTTGATTTCTCTTTTCATGAATGTCCTCAAAAGTAGTTGACAATGATTAACAATACATTCATATTAAAACAAGCAAAAACTAATCAGCAATATGGATTGTAATAAGGTTGCTATATTTTAGAATTATATTATGAATAAATGACCAATATACTAGAAATGCTTTAGTGTATTTATATGTATATTATACACACAAAAAAGTTTAGCCACAAATTCTAATACAATGCTGAAGGCATCCAAAACATGCAATAATCTTCTTTGAACAGCTGATATTGAGATGTGTCTGTTACTTACTGTATGCTCTGTAAAGCCTTCATAACGGCTCTAATCTGAGGTGCTTTTCATTTGTGATTTTTTGAGGCTGTTAACACTAAATGAACTTCTCCTCTGCAGCAGAGGTAAGGTTTGGGCTTGCTTTCCTGGGATGTTCTTCATGAGAGCCAGTTTCATCATGGAGCTTGATGGTTTTTGCAAATGCACTCGACTATTCTGTTCTTTTAAGAACTATTTCAGAACCGCTGACCATTGACTGTTGTTGTTACTTAATTACCTAATGCCGTACGAGTTATTTCATAGTTTTGAAATCTCTAGTGTTGTTCTAGAATGAGGAAATTAAATCACAAAACAAAAAACACTGAATTAGAGCTTGATACTCTATAATAGGGCTGTAGCTATCGAATATTTGAGTAATCGAGTAGTCTACCTAAATTTAACCGATTAATCGAGTAATCGGATCGAATGTACTTTTGCTTAATTAAACAGCAATGTAAAATATATAAGAGACACAAAGATTCATTGGCTTTCTTTTTAGAAAAATCTACTTTAATTTTTTTATGCATATAGCAAAAATAAACATTGTCATTATGCACAATAGAAGGAATAGCTTAAAGTTGACTGAGATGAATTAAGTGCATTACAGTGCCATGCATTCTTATTTTAAAGCCTTTTCTCAGATGCAAAAAAAAAAAAAAAAAAGGTATTTCAAATGACTTTAAGTATCAAAAAACTAAGGCACACTTTAAAATTCTTTTTTAATATTTATTTATCGCTCCCTTCGATTTTGCGTCTCCTTCCACTCTGTGTCTGACGTAAGCGCTTCTTCTTCATTGGTGCTTACTGGCAGCTTGTATCCGGAAACGCGCTGTGTAACGCCAAACAAATAATTGCACAAAAAAAATTCAAATTAATTAAAAGAAGCTTCGAGGCAGAAGGTTTTGCCTCGATCATTTTTTGTAATCGAATTACTCGAGTTACTCGAGGAATCGTTTCAGACCTACTCTGTAACAATCCTCATATTATTAAACTGTAGTGTTACATGTTATAAAATGTAATTCTAGGATCATTTACGGAATTTACTGTATTTAAAAAATGCACAGAAAGAAAAGGGTGCTGAAAGGCAACGTTTGTCAGGAAGAGTTAAATCTTCCTGAACACAAGAAGCATTTATATTCGATAGAAATAAAAATCCAGAGGGATATGTGTGTGTGTGTGTGTGTGTGTGTGTGGTAGATTTAACATTACACACACAATGTTATTCGGGCTTTTGGCTGACCAGACATCATCCTCATAGCCAAATAGACAGGCTTGGTGAAGGTCACGTTAAAAGTATGAAGATGAGTTTTGGCTCCAGTAATATTGCTTATGCTAGAAAATATTACACAATTTTTGCAGAAACTAAGGCGAATTTCCAGCTTCTGGAAAAAAGGAGTACGCTTGAGCGGGGTCTCTTTTCCTCCTTCATATGCCCTAAGTAGGTTATCGTACCACATTAAACACCAAGCCCCAGTTCTGCTTTCTATACCACTTTCAGTACCAGAACGGGGCAGCCCCCCATAGCACAGCCCCAGAACCCATGGGCAACCTTCAGCTTGCAGAATCCAGCAGTGTTCTCCTTTAGAGAAGCTTTGGGAACTTAGAGCTTGAAAGTAGCTGGTGAACCTTTGTGGCCCAGCTGGATAAGGCTGTTTGACAACACTGAAGGATACAGTTTTAAGATCCTCAGACAGCAACAGGGAAGGATGCAAGGTATCAGAGTCAAAAGTCACCTCGGATGGGTTGAGAATATTTCGTAAGCGACGTTGGGAAGCTCCAAGTTTGAGACGGAGGTCATGGTTACGATGTTCCATTTCTTCACACAGGTGGGTCATGTTAATGCTTGCCACATTCTCGTCACTCACTCCAATTTTCTGAGGTTCTACAATCATGCTGGCAACAAGTTTCTCAAACTCTGGGATCTCATTACAAAATCTAATCTCATCTTGCTCTTCCAAGAAGGTTTTAACCGTAAGCTTTGTTTCCGTAAGCTGCCTACGTACATCTGACAGTGTTTGTACTCTGGTCTCCAAAACCTCCTCTCTCGGTCTTAACTGGGCCTCTACATGCTCCATGCCTGCTGTGCTGTAGTCCCTTAGAAGCGCCTCCATCTCCTTCAAAACCGTTTTCACTTCTGCTTTAAAGTTCATGTTTGATGTCTTCACTGTAGCTTCATTTTCCTTTGCCTTGGCCAGAAGATCATCCACTAGTTCAATCTTGGTTTGAATATCCATCATCACAGGAGTTAATCGAGATCTGTGCTTGCTCATCTGTGCTTGCTCATCGAATAACTTGATTTGCACACAGTCTGCATGATCAGCAACATCTTCACCAGTGTTCCACATCGCATTACATCCATCTTCTCCTTGGCTAAGACAAAGCGGATCATCTTTTCCTGCCAACACTTTGACCTCCACACCTTTATGATTTGTGACCTCTTCAGCTGTTGTGGCCTTGTAACTTTCAACTATGTTTTTCAGTTTAAAGTTCCTTTGTGCAAATTCAGAATCTGGGAACTCCGCTCTGCAATCTGGGCAGCAATTGACATACAAGCCTTTATTAAAGCTCCTGCTCTCCTTCAGACATGCGAAGCAGAAGGAATGCCCACAATGGAGTGTTACAGGATCGAAAAATAGCTGGAGACAAATAGAGCAGCTAAGCTCCAGTTCCAAGGGATTTTCAGAAAAACTTGAAGCCATCTCTGATAACTTTGCCAAACTCTTGAGCTGTACAAATACAAGAAAAGAGAATGTAAAATTAAACTTCAAATGATCTTCAGCAACTGTTTTATCATAATTGTAGTGTATCCAGTACCCATGACAAGAACATCAGACACAAGGCAGGAATATATCCTGGATGGGACACCAGTTCACTAAATGGAGCACCACTCATGGATAAACACTAATCAGCCATGACATCAAAATGTAAAACATTAAGCCCAATATTGTGTAGCCACCCCTTGTGCCACCAGGGCAGCTCTGGACCCTCAGAGCATGACTCCACAAGAGCTCTGAGGTGTGCCATGGTGTCTGGTACTGGGATATTAGAGGCCTTTGGGTGCAGTGGTTTGTGTGGTGGAGCCTCCATGGATCAGACTGGTTTGTCTGGCTCATTCTGTAGATACTTGGTCGGATTTGGATCTGGGAAATTTGGAGACGGTATTAACAAACTTGAACTGTTTTGTCTGCTAGGCCCCATACACAGGAGGCTTCTGAGTGTTCTGATACCTTTCTAACATAGCCCCAGCATTGACTTTTTTTCAGCAATTTTTGCTACTTTGGCTTTTCTGTGGGAACGAAACGGTCCGTCATACCTTTAGCCCAAATGACATATGCTGTATGAGACTTGGCTGCCCATGATCCTGTCACCAGTTTAGGGCTGAGTAACTTGAGTAATTCGATTACGAAAAATGATCGAGGCAAAATCTTCTGCCTTAAAGATTCTTTTAATTAATATTAAAAGCTTGCGTTATGTTTATGCGCAATTATTTGCTTGGCGTGACTCAGCACGCTCCCGGATGAAAGCCGCCACTAAACACAGACGAAGAAGAAGCGCTTACTTCACCAACAAAGTGGAAGGAGATGCAAACAGTTAGCGCTGTGTATTGATTTGAGGGAGCGTTCTATTGCGGGCTGCAAAATGGAAGGGAGCAAGAAAAATATATAAAAATGTATTTTAAAGTGTGCCCTACTTTTTTTAATACTTAGTCATTTGAAATACCTTTTTTTTTTTGTTGCATCTTAGAAAAGGCTTTAAAATAAGAATGGATGGCACTGGAATTCACTTAATTCATCTCAGTCAACTTTAAGCTATTCCTTGTGTTGTGAATAATGACAATGTTTATTTTTGATAAAATGCTGTATGCATTTAAAAAAATAAAAGTACATTTTTCTAAAAAGAAAACCAATTAATCTTTGTTTCTCATATATTTTACATTGCTGTTTAATTAAGCATTAAGTACATTTTATTCAATTACTCGATTAATCGATAAAATTTTTGGTAGAATACTTGATTACTAAAATATTCGATAGCTACAGCCCTACACCAGTTTACTGGTATATAATTGACAAACGATATTCAATTGACCTGGCAGTGGTGTTGTGGCTGATCAGTGTATATGCTCACACTCTTTCATACCATGGGGCAGTTTAGTGTGGCTAATAGAGAATGTGAAGTTGAATGTACGAGTCACGCCGTGTTGAATTTTCAGCAACAATCTGTTTACGTGCTGTTTTCTAAGAATCATGCTGCCTTTCTTTTAGTGAGCTGGAGGCTGTGTTTTGATTTTCAGTCACAAATCTGAAAAACGTCTTCAAGAACTACCAAAGTACACCATGGGTATTGAACACAACTGAACAAAGCACTTTTTAAAATAGTTGGGACAAAAAGAGGAGTGAAATCTTATCAATTTACACAATTTACAATGTCCGGCTATGTGAGCAGAGGGCATTGGTGGCCTTAATCCAGTCTTGTTGGTTATTATATTGTAATTTTGTCAGAATAGTGTTGTGTTGCTTGGCATTGCAATTCCTCCTCGTAGGCTTTCCTTTTTTTTCTCTGTCCCCATTTCCCTGAT
Organism: Clarias fuscus; assembly: GCA_030347435.1. NCBI lineage: Eukaryota > Metazoa > Chordata > Actinopteri > Siluriformes > Clariidae > Clarias > Clarias fuscus. The sequence continues at coordinate 18,845,632 of CM059206.1, read as the reverse complement.
ATTGCTGCTAGTCTTTCGGCTGCTCCCATCAAAGGGGTCATCAAAACAGACCATCAGATCTGCACACAACTTGTCACAGGTTTTATGCCAGAAGCAGTTTTTTATGCAACCTTCCCATTTTATCTACTTCAGACTGGCACTGCATCCAGAGGGTGGGGTTAGGACATTGGGTGGGATTTCACATGGCAAGCAAGAAACTTATCACTGAGCCACCAATGACCTCCTTCTTCATCATATTTAAACAAATTTTAGACAAAATAAATGAAAGGGTTTCAGGTAACTGTTGAGCATCCCCATCCTAACATGCAACAGGTCAAAACAATGACCATACACACACAGGAGAAAACCAGCAAACATACAGGAACCCCACATGGACACTAGGTTCTAAAGTTACTATTCCACCCATCCCTCTAGAAACCTCTAGGACCACATGGTGAGAGGCCATATGGTCATTACTATTGTATTTATTCCCATTTTACGACCACGGTAGGACCTCCTGTCACCATTCACACACACTTTTGCACTACGGGCAATTAGCCTAATTTGCATGTCTTTGGACTGTGGAAGGAAACCCACCATACACAGGGAGAGCAAATTCCATGCACACACAAACCAGAGGCAGGAATCGAACCCAGACCCTGAAGGTACAAGGCAACAGTGCTAAGCACTACGCCACAGTGCCACCAAAAGTTTTATTTTATTAGAATTTTTTTAAAGCTTTTCTTCTCTGCTAGTCAATAGGGGACATTTTCTCCTATTATTGGTCATTGATGGAGTCAGGATGAGGGGAAAACCGTTTGTATCTCATTTTACAGAGATTTTGCCAATAGATTTTGATAATAAGCAGGAGAGTGCAGTACTCTACAACAGTAAGTAGAAAGTGTAGACATGTTTGCTTCTGTCCTGCAGTCAGTAAGTTTCGTTTTCCTCCCCCGCTATGAGTACACACTTTGCAGCTCCGTTACAGATTTTATTTTATTTTATTTTATTTTATAGAAAATACCCATATTCAGTACATGAAATAATGTTTACCTTGTAGTTAGTACCTCAGATAAATCTTTAACCTCCTCTTGCTGGTCTAGAGTAGCCTAGAGCTGCATGACTGAAGCTTCCAGCAGTACACACACACACACACACCTGTCCGTGACGAACTGACGCACACACGCATTATGGGTAGCATGATTCATTTCCCTGTTTGCTAATCCTACTAGTCTGTTTTCCCCCTCTTTTTTATTTTCTCTCCTTCTTCTTTTTTCCTCCCTCTTTTGTAGTTTTTTTATTATTATTTTATTGTTTGTACTAATGTTCATGTTTATAAAAATGTAAAAAGGGAAATTAATTATAATAAGAATAATTTTTCATATTCTAATGCTAAAACAAAATTGTGTTGCAGTACACCCGGGAGAACCCTGCTAGTAAATAAACTAGCATGTCTTAGCAAATTTAATTAAACTGCTTTTCAGTTCCAGCTCATTAAATAAACACCAACCACCAGGCTCAAGTGCCCTCTTATAAACTACAAAACGAAACTGTTCAACGACTTCATCTTAAACACACACATAAGAGCAACAGACAAGAGCAAAAACCACCTTACAAAGTTACACAGGCTGCCATAAATAGACTTGCAGATTAAGATAATTGCCATTTCCAAATTGCCCATAGTGTGTGAACGTGTGTGTGTGTGCCCTGCAATAGATGGCCATTCAGTCCAAGACGTACTCCATCTTTGCTTTAAGTCTTGTGGGATAGGATGCAGACTTTAATCCTTCAAACCTAAAGACGTGCATTAAAATGATCACACACTTCCAATATCAACAAGCCCTATGACTACTTAACCTAAGGAAATGCTCCTCTGATCATTCTTTCTAAAAATATGGATTTCAAGATTGTTAAATGTGTAACTTATGTGGAAAGATGGCAGTATATAACGCCGACTGAAATTAAGTGTTTATGGTAATAATATAGCTAGCCCAGCCTAGAGTCTTTGTGCATGGAGTTTGCATGTTCTGCCCCTTTTTGGTGGGTTTCCTCTGGGTTCACTGGTTTCCTCCCACAGTCCAAAGACATGTAGATTAGGCTAGTTGCTGTTCCCAAATTGCCCATAGTGTGTGAATGAGCGTATGTATGTGCCCTGCAATGGATTGCATGGCATGTACCACACCTAGTACCCCAAGTCTCCTGGGATAGGCTCCAGACGACCTGCGACAATGTGTATAGAATAAATCGGTATAGACAATGAGAGAGTGTGTGAGTTATAGCAAGTTAGTTAATCTACTAGCTTATTAGGGCCCCAAGCACTATAGGGTGCGCAGGACCCTCTTGTTTTCCTAAGGATTCTTTTTTGGGGGGTCTTAACATGCTCAAAATCTCATAAAAATTGGCAGACAGGTTGGAATATGCTGCCATTAGGATGCTTAAGAGTCTGGGCCCCGGGTTTGGCACGTCCTGTCCTGGGCTCAACTCAACAGAAAAGTCAGTTATTTTGGGTCGTTCGCAAAAACGCACCCGAAAGATTTTGATACACTCCATCTAGGGAATTTATACGATGGCCACCAAACCAGGCCTATGTGGTGTAAAGACATTGAGGATGCAAAATTGGGATTGAGATACAGAGATTTTTGATATCTCAAACGGATCAGTCGTGATGACGCCTTAAACCTACGCTGAAAAATGGTTAATACCTTCTCTGTGGCATAGTATTGAGTGACACCTTCAGTGACATGACACTGAGTGACATCATAGTATTCAGATCCTTTGCTGTGACACTCATATATTTAACTCAGGTCAATTTCTTCTGATCGCCCTTGAGATGGTTCTATGCCTCCCATTTGAGTCCAGCTGTGCTTGATTATACTGATTGGACTAGGATTGGATTAGGAAAGCCACACAACTGTGTATATAAGACCATACACCTCATAGTGCATGTCATAGCAAATGAGAATCATGAGGTCAAAGGAACTGCCTGAAGAGCTCAGAGACAGAATTGTGGCAAGGCACAGATCTGGCCAAGGTTACAAAAAAATTTCTGCTGCACTTAAGGTTCCTAAGAGCACAGTGGCCTCCATAATCCTTAAATGGAAGACGTTTGGGATGACCAGAACCCTTCCTAGAGCTGGCCGTCCGGCCAAACTGAGCTATAGGGGGAGAAGAGCCTCAGTAAGAGAGGTAAAGAAAAACCCAAAGATCACTGTGGCCTGACGGAAGACTCTCCGTCAGGCCAAACCCCGCATGGAGTTTGCTAAAAAATACCTGAAGGACTCCAAGATGGTGGGAAATAAGATTCTCTAGTCTGATGAGACCAAGATAGAACTTTTTGGCCTTAATTCTAAGCGGTATGTGTGGAGAAAACCAGGCACTGCTCAACACCTGTCCAATACAATCCTAACAGTGAAGCATGGTGGTGGCAGCATCATGCAGTGGGGATGTTTTTCAGCTGCAGGGACAGGACGACTGGTTACAATCGAGGGAAAGATGAATGCGGCCAAGTACAGGGATATCCTGGACGAAAACCTTCTCCACAATGCTCAGGACCTCAGACTGGGCCAAAGGTTCACCTTCCAACAAGACAATTACCCTAAGCATACAGCTAAAATAATGAAGGAATTCAACTCTGAAGGAAGTCAACTCTGTGACTGTTCTTGAATGGCCCAGCCATTGGGTTTAAGTCAGAGCCGTGATTAATGTGGGAGCACCAAGTACATCTCATAAGTGTAAATACTTACAAGTTTTGTAAAACTGAATGTTGCACCATTTGCAACAAGATCCCTGGAGGTGATGCGCTTTTGAAAAGCATTATTGATGAAATTTATAAAGGTGGACTTTACCAACAATCAGAATCCTGACAAACTCAACATCAGGACTGCTAATCTTAAACTTCATCAGTTTCTCTTCTTATGTGTAATTTTCCCTATCACAAACGAATGGTTATGACTATAACCTCTGTTCCCTGAAGGAGAGGAACGAGGTACAACACATATTGTATGGGATATCACGCCCTCTCGTGTCCTGGCTGAAGCCACCTTTATTCACGCCTTAAAGGCAGTCCAACCTGTGGTGACGTAGGTGTAGCCCCGTCTATACCTATAAGCCCTCGTCACCACGGTTGACTCTCAGTTCGACAGCCGCTCTTCGCCGAGCTAAGCTGAGAGGCGGGGCAGCAATGTGTTGTACCTCGTTCCTCTCCTTCAGGGAACAGAGGTTATAGTCATAACCATTCGTTCCCTTTCAGTCGATTCACTCGGTACAACACATATTGTATGGGACATATATTCACGCCCCGCTGAGCATCTACCAAAGTTACCAAAAAAAACCTGATAGCTACTCTGCTGCCTCATGGACCCTGCAGAGAGGACACAATGGGCCACCGAGGGGGCCGTTATGTCCAGACGGTAGAACCGGATAAACGTGTGCGGTGAGGAACAACTGGCTGCCGCGCAGATATCACCCACGAATATCCCTTTGAACAGCGCCCACGATGTTGCCATAGCCCTTGTTGAATGTGCTTTCACACCCTGAGGCAATGGGACACCCTTGCTGCTATAAGCTAATGTAATAGCCTCCACAATCCAATGGGAAAGCCACTGTTTAGCCAGTGCTTTACCCTTTACTGGACTGGCAAAGCAGACAAACAGTTGATCACATACATGCATATTCACTGTACGGTCCATGTAGACACTTAGTGCACGTACAGGGCAAAAATTATGTAATTTTCCCTGCTCCTCAGAAGCAAAAGGAGGGGGCAGAAGCTATAAAGGTCAAAGACCATAGAGCTATAATCAGTGGAGACCACTTTAGGTACATAGGCCGCGTTTGGCCGTAGAGTAACCTTTAAACCATTTGCAGCAAACTGCGTACAAGATGGATGCACAGACAAAGCGTGGAGATCACCCACTCGCTTAGCAGACGCTAAAGCTAGAAGGAGTGCCGTCTTATATGAAAGAATTTTCATATTTATAGACTCAACTGGCTCAAAAGAAGGTCCACAGAGGGCCTCAAGCCCTAACAATAACTCCCAAGACGGAACGCTGGACCTCACAGTGAGTCACCGACGTTGTACCCCTCTTAAAAATCGTACTGGCAGCGGATGAGCCCCCGTTGACACTCCATCAAAACCAATATGACAGGCTGATCTACAGTAGCCGCCAGGTATACTTTAATAATAGAGATGGAAAGGGCTTTTCTAACAGTTCTTGTAGAAAAGACAAAACCTCCACCATCGAGCACTGATATGGCAAAACATGAAGTTCTTGACACCTTTGCCCAAAAGCTCGCCACTTGTAAGCATATAAACCTCTAGTAGAGGAGGCCCGAGCACTTTGAATTGTCTCTATCACATTTGGAGGATGTCTTTAGCTATCAGATTAGACCTTTCAACAGGTAAGCCTGCAAGTTCCACAGTTTGTGACATGGGTGAACCACCTCCCCCCCTGCCTGAGACCGAAGGTCCCTGAGGAGAGGAAGTTTCCATGGTTCTGCTGCTAGCAGGCTGACTATGCATCCCACAGTTTCACCAGCCAACGTGGGGCACCAGGATTAGGGACTAACCCTGCTGGCGCACCCTCTCTGTGACAGGCCAAATCAGTTCAACTGAAGGAAAAGCATACAATAGGGCTGGGGCCCATGAGTACGCCAGCACATCGATCCCCAGAGGAGCACTGCGATCTGTTATGGAGAAGAAAAACGGGCATTGAGCATTCTCTTTGGATGCAAAAAGATCCACTACTGCCCTGTCGAAGCGCTCCCAGATCTGAACTACCACCCATGGGTGTAGCCTCCATTCCATCACAAGCGGACCCTCTTTGGAGAGAAGGTCCGCCCCCAGATTCAGGTGCCCTGGAATGTGAGTGGCCCTGAGTGACAGAAGATGAACACTGGACCATAGTAATCGAGAATGAGATAGTTTCAGCACGGGAAGTGAACGAGTCCCCCGTGTCTGTTTATATACAACACCACTGTCTTTTGTCTGTCCTGATCAGAACATGATGGCCTGTCAGAGTCAGACGAAAATGTCTCAGGGCTGAGAACACCGCCAACAGCTATAATATATTATAATATATAACAAGAGTTGCTGTAAGGCCTGCGTTGTTCCTGTGACCACGCCCCTTGCCGCGGAGACGTCGCACAGAGCGCCCCATCCGCTCAGAGAGGCATCTGTTGACACCACTTTGCAAAACGACACCCTGCCTATTGGAGAGCCCTGGCGTAACAGCCTGGGTTCCCTCCAGGGCAGAAGAGCTGACATGCATGACGGAGTCACTGTCAGCCTCCTGTTGACGTGTCGCGCAGCACATAGGCGGTGAGAGTGCATGCAGCGCTGAAACGCACGCATGTTCAGCAGCTCGAGAAACACCCTAGCGTTCATAGACGCCGTCATTCCCCATAACTGTAAAAACACTCGGAAACGAAGTTTGTGTTGCAGCTGAAACTGAGCCAGGCAGCGCTGAAACGCGACTATTCTGTGCTCTGATAGATGTGCTCGGCCGGTAACGGAGCATATCTACAGACCCAGGAATGAAAACTGTTGACTCGGAGTCAGTGAGCTTTTCTGCATGTTTACTGAGAACCCTAGAGTCTGAATGTGAGACAGAACTAACGCTGTCTGTTTCTCCGCCTGTTCACTTGAGCTCGCTATTAGCGTCCAGTCGTCTAAATCGGCCAGTATGCGCATGCCTCTCTCCTGAAAAGGAGACAGCGCCGCCTCGACGCACTTCGTGAACGTTCGGGGAGCTAGCGACTAGGTACTCGTAGGCCACGCCCACTAATGCACACTTCAGAAATTTTCTGTGGGTCGGGAAGAATCCTACATGAAAGTAAGCATCCGTGAGATCGATCGTAGTGAACCAATCTCCCGGGTCTATTGCCTTTAGCAGTTGCCTCAGTGTAAGCATTTTGAACTTGTACGTTATTAAAACGTGTTCAATGTTCTTAGATCCAAAACAGGACGTAGTCCACCCCCTCTCTTCGGAGCGACAAAATAATGGCTGTACCAACCCGAGTTCGCTTACGAAGGAGAAACTACTTGGAACGCCCCTTTGCCAAAAAGAGAATTTCTCTCCTGCCGGAGCACCGGTGCGTATGGAAGAGAAGCGCGGTGGCTTTGTGCGAAACTGCAGTCGGTATCCCATAGCGACCGTGTTTTGCACCCATGTTGAGACTGCGCATGTGCGCCACTCGAAACAGCAGGAAGCCAACCGGCTCACTTTGAGCACCGAATGGGGCTGCTGCAACCTGGCGTTCCGCCAAAGTGCAGCCTCATAGATGGCACTGGGCTTTTTCTTTTTTTTTTCAACATTGTAAAGAGAAAAACTCTTTATTGCCATTCACACAGTTTTTTCAAACCCACCCCCACTGGGGTTCATAGCTTGAAATGATACACTTACGTGCATGTGTGTGTGTGGGGGGGGGGGGGGTTCTTGGGAGACTGTGTTAGGGAAGTGCAACGCCGTTTGGGACTGATTCCCTGAACATAACATAGCGGCCTCTAGGGCGGCATTGAGAGAGGAGAAACAGTGTCTCCCTGCTGCCAAAGCTCCTCTCCCTTTAAAGTCCGAGCCTGTTTGGGCTTCATCTCTCGTCGCGGAATGATGTCTCGCAACGCCTCAGCCTTTTTTCTCTTGAAGTCAAACTTTGCCTGAGTGGCATCGAGTGACTGGCCGAACGAACGCTCAGCAGATAGCGGTTCATCCGAGTAGAATGCCGTGTCTCTATCTGGAATGTCAGAGAGCGTGAGCCATAAATACCTCTGTGCTGCTCGCCATCCCTCTGCCGAGGGAGAGAGCTGCACAACGAGACATGCGCAAAATGTAGTCTGTCCCGATCCTGACCTCGCTAAGTAGCGCACACATCGGGCTCTCCTCAGGCATCAGTGAGCCGAACTCTGCTAAACACAGTGCCTGATATGTCTGAAGCAGCGGTTTGCTCCATGACGACGTTAACTCACCGATAAAATCGGGGAAAATGTGCAAGCAGTTTTTAAACAGTTGTCGGTTCAGGAGGGAGAAAAAAATCCCGCGAACCTCCGCGGTTTTTGAGCCGGCTGTGGGAAGGGCCACTACACCTCCAGCGTCTTGGCCGCTCGGCGGTAGAGAGCAAAAATTAAGTGTCTTCCCGAGCGGCAAACGCAGTAGCAGCGGAGCTCTGAGCAGACGGCAACATTTTATGCTCGTCCTCCGACAAGCCGTGCATTTCTAGACCGATGTCGAGCACGGTATCATCTTTGAAAGCACGCTGCTGGTCAGCGCTGTAGGAGAGCTCAAGGTCCTCCGACCCCTCGAAATACTCAATTTTGTCTGCCCAGCTAAGAGCGGGGACTTCTGACAAAAACTCCTCTTCAGCAGACACAGGTGAAGCTGGAACTGCTACTTTGGAAAGGAGGGGGTCCTGCTGAGCGACTGTATTTTATTTATTTATTTATTTTCCAGGTCTCCACGAACGTGACCCGTCTTTCCAGCGTTGAATGCCGGAGCTGGCGACAAAGCGCACACGACTCGGGCTCAGAGAAGCCGCCCTCCTGCGGACAGGGGAGAACCCCGGACTTCTTCTTTGTCACATTAGCTCCCTTGCTCATACTAGCTAGCACTGTTAGCACAGCTAAACAGAGCCAACCAAACTGAGATGTCGCTAATGCGTTGACTGACAGTGAACCTAAAATCAGCGCTCCGCGGGTAGACGACTCACCAAATAAGGCTGTTGTCGCTAACACCAACAGGAACAGTTAAGCTGATTTTAAGCTCAGTCTTATAATGTCAAATGTAGAGTTGACTAGCAGCACCTAGAAGAACTCTACGGAAAGGGTGTTCACAGCGAGGTGAAGAGCGTAAGAACTGAGAGTCAACCGTGGTGACGAGGGCTTATAGGTATAGATGGGGCTACACCTACGTCACCACAGGTTGGACTGCCTTTAAGGCGTGAATAAAGGTGGCTTCAGCCAGGACACGAGAGGGCGTGATATCCCATACAATATGTGTTGTACCGAGTGAATCGACTGAAAGGGAACATAAAATTGTCACGAAAGAATCAGAACCATCCTACTATTTTCTTGTCCTTGTGATTAGTAATTTAAAAAAAATTAACTTTTAAAAATAATGTAGTCACACAAAATCATCATCTGCTAAACATACAAGCAGTACAGTTTGACCAAATTTTGCCAAAGCAAGGCTTTAATGCTCTAATGGCCTTGCTGTCCTACAAAGGCAAAGTACTGGTCAGATTGCTCAATAGTGAAGTAACACAAAACATCTCTTTATTCTTAATTAAAATATAGTCTTTCATCTATTTACATTTCATCCTTGGGATCAATAAAGTATCTATCCATCTATCGATCTATGAACATACTAATGATGCTTTAATAAATGTTATAGAAGTAAATCAGTTGAACAACAAGCAAACAAACTGTTGTATTAGTTTAGCTTTAGGACCCTTTAAAGAGACAAAAGTAGTTCATGATCTCGATCTTTGACATTTATATTTGTGTTTGGATGGACATGGAAATGTATATTGCCTTCACCGGCAAAGGTGTCAGATAAAACTTTCTGTCTGTGTGCAATTCACTAGTCTAGGCTACGGTTGCTGGCTACCTGGTTATAAAGCTGTCATTTGAAAGTTTGCTGATGTCTTTGAACATGGGTTTAATTATAATTTTGCCACATGATTCTGCTAGAACTCTTTCTGGTGTCTGGTTGGTTGTATTTAGGGGAGTGTTAGCTTTACCAAGCCAGAATGCAGTATACGCGGTTTGCCTTGGTTTTCACCTGGATTTTGTAGTTACTTATTTTGCAACTTATTTTATTTTTATCACAAAATAAAGCAGATGTTACACAGTACAATTCCAATCTTAGTTCAATTTTGACCAATTACTGTGATTTGCTTATTTACAGCTGTATAGACGTTCCTTTTACAGAAGTTAATGCAACTTACCCCCAAGACATTATCCTCCATGGAACATCAAATAAAAAAAATAAAAAAGGGTTACAGGTTAGCAGAGATGTATCTTTCTAAAAATAAAGTGAGCAAGTTTAAAATTATGGACTCAATGCATACACATTTTGATTTTTGTTTTTATTTGATGATTTTTTTAATTTATGGCAGAAACACTGCCTCAGTTTTTGTTTTCTCTACCAGATTTCTTTATATTTGTTATTGTTGTTGTTCTACATAAACACAAAAACATAAAAAAAAAATGTTATTTGTCTGAAAGGCCTTAGAAATGAACATGGGAGTGAAAGTTATTACCAATAATGTTCTTTCTATGATTTTCGTCAAGTCACTTCTATATTAAACAGAATTATAAATCACAATCATACCGTGTCATACTGATGAATCAACTTCCATATTTAGAAACAACAACAAAAATAACAACAGCTAGACTAAATTGGGTAAATAATAAACAGTTTAATCATACAATTTTGTAATATACAGGCTACATATTTAACATAATTAAAGATTAAGACTTGTTTATCCTAGTGCTAATTAAACTCACCTAGAGATGGAGGCATTTCATATACAGTCCTTACTGGCTTAGAATGAAACTCTCCCATGTTATTTTTTAATTTATGAATGAAGATGAACAACCTATTCATGTCATTTGCATGAATTCATTAAAAAATAATAAAGAATATACTCACAGCTTCTTGAGTTTTTTGAGGAGCTTTCACAGCTCCCACTTATATACCATAAGTTTTTGAACTGTAGTCACCTTTGAGTTCTCTCTCACACACACACCTTCTTAAATGAGCATACTTTATTGTAAACAAATTTCACAATTTAAACTTTATTATAAAGTTTAATTACCTTAGATCATTATGAGCATTTCACTGGTATCTGTTCCACTGGTAAAGACACACACAGGCTCTCAATTGGACTTTAAGACATTTTTAATTGCAAAATATTGCAAAAACAAAGTCCATTGATAACATCAAGCTTTCATAGTATTATAGTTCTCCCTGAGCACAAAGCACAACACACACTAATTAGATGTCACTAATTAGTTCTGACAATAGCTTCATAATCGCCAATTATCAGCACTAGATCTGTAAATGCATGTCATAGGTTGCAGTGCAGTAATGCTAACGCTGTGGAGACAGCAACAAAAATATCTGCTTACATCCACAATGTGAAGAACCGAGGCACAAGGTCAAGGCACTGTAACAGCTCACACTTGTATAACATAAGTTTTTGAACCCTAATCACCTTTGAGTTGTTTCCTTCACACACACACACGCACGCACATGCACACATTCTTAAATGAGCATACTTTATTGTAAACTGAAAGTTCAATTAATTTAGATCATTATGAGCATTTCACTGTAATCTGTTCCACTGGTAAACACACACAGTGCTTAAATGATTGAGATCAAACAATTTTTAACATTATACAAAGATAACCCAAGTAAACAGTGAGCAAGTTGTGTGGTGCACCGGGGGAAGCGATGGCGCAGGGTGCTTGGGCCCGCTCATTGTTGCTTGCAATTATATTTAGGGCCCAAGCACTATAGAGTGCGCAAGACCCCCATGTTTTTCTAAGGATAATTTTTTTTTCATCTTTTAGGGGTATTAACATGCTCAAAAACTCTTGGAAAATTGGCAGACAGGTTGGAATCTGGTGCCATTAGGATGCCTGAAAGTCACGTGGCCCGGGTCCCTCAGGGGTTCTCACATGAGATTTTGCTGCCTAGCTCATACGCACTTGCACACTGAGGATGCAAAATTGTAGAGGGATTTTTGATATCTCTAACAGGTCAGCCGTGACGATGCCTCAAACCTATGCTGAAAAGTGATTAATAACTTTCTGTGTGGCATTATATAGAGTGACATTATGTTTAATGATGCCTTCAGTGACATCACGTTCAGTGACATCAAAGAGGAAAATTGATGACAAATCAAAGAGACGGATAATCCGAATGGTAACAAAAGAGCCCAGAAAGACTTCTAAAGAGATCCAAGGTGAACTTCATGCTCAAGGAACATCAGTGTCAGATCGCACCATCCGTCGTTGTTTGAGCCAAAGTGGACTACATGGGAGACGACCAAGGAGGACACCATTGTTGAAAACAAATCATAAAAAAGCCAGACTGGAATATGCCAAACTACATGTTGACAAGCCACAAAGCTTCTGGGAGAATGTCCTATGGACAGATGAGACAAAAATGGAACTTTTTGCCAAGGCACATCAGCTCTATGTTCACAGATGGAAAAATGAAGCATATCAAGAAAAGAACACTGTCCCTACTGTGAAACATGGAGGAGGCTCTGTTATGTTCTGGGGCTGCTTTGCTGCATCTGGCACAGGGTGTCTTGAATCTGTGCAGGGTACAATGAAATCTCAAGACTATCAAGGGATTCTAGAGAGAAATGTGCTGGCCAGTGTCAGAAAGCTGGGTCTCAGTCGCAGGTCATGGGTCTTGCAACAGGACAGTGACCCAAAACACACAGCTAAAAACACCCAAGAATTGGCTAAGAGGAAAACATTGGACTATTCTAAAGTGGCCTTCTATGAGCCCTGACCTCAATCCTATTGAGCATCTTTGGAAGGAGCTGAAACATGCTGTCTGGAAAAGGCACCCTTCAAACCGGAAACAACTGGAGCAGCTTGCTCATGAGGAGTGGGCCAAAATACCTGCAGAGTGGTCCAGAAGTCTCATTGACAGTTACAGGAATCGTTTGATTGCAGTGATTGCCTCAAAAGGTTGTGCAACAAACTATTAAGTTAGGGGTACCATCATTTTTGTCCAGGCCTGTTCCATGAGTTCATTTTTTTTATAATTCCGTTGAAGCATGGTTTAAAAGCAATGTCTGACTTTCATTGGTTAATATTCATAGAATTCTTATTTATTATTACTTTTGTCCGATTAAAGTTATTTCTTTCACCATTGTGAGTTCTTCTTTCATTGACCGAAGGGTACCAACGATTTTGTCCACGTGTGTATTTAGGGTCCAAGCTGACATCAGTCCTATATATTGTGTGATGTGTGCAAGTTGTGCGGTGCACCCGAGCGACGATGGCTTTTTGTATGCCTTAACACTCTCAAAAGGGCGGCGATGGTGCGGGGTGCTTGGACCCACTTACCGTTGCTTGCAACTATATTAGTTATATTAAATATCCATGAATAAAATGGACATACTCCATATGACTTTATTTCTTCCTAATCCTTTAAACATATTGTAATTCCACTGGAATAAAAAAAAATAAAGGCATAAATATTTATAATCAGTGCACACACCCTTTCAAAACTATTGGAATCGCTATTTTTGCAGCTTTAACTGTTTGTGTATTATTTTCTTAGTAAGATGAAACCGAAGCGGGTTTTGGTTCATATAAGCATACAAAGTCAGCAAACGTTCTAGCTTGACATGGTCTTATCACATCCTTAGGAATTTGTGTTTCTTAACCAGGCTTGCTCCACAGATTTAGGGCTCAAATGTGTATCGGAATGTGGCGAGATAGAACTGGATTCACAAAACCTTAAAAAAATATGGAATAAGTAACCAGCTTGAGAATATAAATTATGTTTTAGACAGTGCATTTCACCAAAACAAAAAGAAGCTGTATAACTATTAGAAAAAGTTTTCATAAGAAATGTACAGGATTTATTTGATACCAAATTATAATCTTTGGCTTTTCACACTTTTTTGTCATGTGGTGCACATCTTGCACTGTAGTGCTATTTTAACATTTTAACATATGTGGTAACATACAGCATTTGACTTTGTACAAGCTACTTAAAGATCCAGCTGACCTGGCATACAGCTTTTATTCATTCAGCTCTTTAGTGTCATGATAAAGAGAGGTAAAGGAGAGCTGGAGAGTTAGGAAAACCAGGAAGGCATTGAAATTAACTGTGGAAGTCTAGAGGGAAGTAAAGTCCAGTGGTGCCAATGGCTCTCTCCAGTAAGAAAAGTGACTGAATTCTGGGTAATCAAAGGACGCACGCTGGCCTTTAGAGAGGAGAGGGAAGACATGTTCCACAAGCTCACTCAAGTGAGAATACCTAGGAGAAACCCAGTGTACATGTTAAATAATAATAATAATTATTATTATTATTTATTCCTAGCACCAATTTAATTGTGCCTGCATGCATGTCTCACTTACGAAGACTTGTGACCTTTGTTGTTCTCCTGTATGAGCTCCCCTTTAGGGTTTACAGTGAAGATGCGGGTTTCAGGTACGCCAACTTTCATATAAGCAAATGCATCCTAGATTCACAAACACAAAAACAAATCTGTTACTCTTCAAGACAAATAAAACTAGCCATTACACTTGTAATGGCTTCACTCCTACTGTTTCAATAAGGCTTACATTAGTCCTGTTGCCAAAGGCAGCGTAGAATGGTTGTCTGTGTGGATTGAAAAGCTCTCGAATGTCAGTCAGGCATGTGATTTTAAAGACCTCTGGCTTCTTTTCAATTACTTCCCTGTAAAAATATGAGCACAAAAATGAGTTTTACCATTATAAATACCATTTGTGCACCAAACAAAAATGGAGCATTAAAAATGTGTGTTGTTTTACCTGTGTAAAGCTGAGAACAAGCTACTGGGAGCAAGTAGTACAGGTCCTTTAGGCAGTACAATGCCTTTATCATTGACCCACTGCAGGTAGCCCTTGGTGATGTCTGCCATGCCAATGGCCCGAGCTGAACAGTACAGGAACTTGTAGCCATTCCTAGAGAAAAGACATCAAATACCTTGGTAATAATATCACTGATAATACAGTAATATTTTGTACCAAAAATAAAATCAACACAGTCTTCCACACTTGCTCCAAATGTCAGCCAAAACATTGGTGTTTTGTATTAGAAGGATGGTGTGGATTGCCTCTCTTGGCCTGCACAGAGCCTTGACCTTTACCCCACTGAACACCTTTGGGATAAACTGAAATATAGACTGTGCAACAGACCTTCTCACCCGATATCATTGCCTAATGCTCTTTCGGATGAATGGGTAGAAACGTTCACAGCCCTGTTTTAGTGGAAAGACTTCCCAGGAGAGTGGAGGCTGTTATAGGAGTTAAGAGGAGATGAACTTTGCAACGTGATGCTCATATGGGTGTGATGGTCAGGAGTACACATACCTTTTGTTATATACAGTCAGGTCCATACCTTTCTAAATTAAACACTCAAGATCAATTAAAAGGTAAGACTTTCAGGTTTAATTCAAGGTGTTTGACATAAGTATGGCATTAACAACCCTGCAATTACAGTCATTTTCATACCCACACTCCCTTTTGGGAACAGCTCATGATCCAAAGCATACCACATCATACTGTATGTCAAACATGGTGGAGGCAGTATTATGGCATAAGCGCATATGACTGCAATTGGAACGGGTCACTGGTGTTTATTGATGACGTGACTGATGATAAAGTAGCAGGATAAAATCCGAAGTGTATATGGCTATACTCTCTGCTCAGATTCATCCGAACACTGCAAAACTGATAGTACACCGCGGGATGGATACTGAGCCAAAACATACAGTGATAGCTACCAAAGGCAATGAAATGGAATATTTTTTTACTGGCCAAGTCAGTCACCTGCTCTCAACCCATTAGAGCATTAGAGCTTTTCACTGAAGACAAGAGTGAAGGCAGAAACACTCAAACAAGCAGCTGCTGAAGCCATCTGCAGTAAAATCCTGCCAAAGCTTCTTTAGTGAGAAAATTTTGAATTTGGTGAAGTCCATGGGTCCTAGACTTCAGGCAGTCACTCACTCACTCATCATCTATACCGCTTAATCCTGTATTCAGGGTCACGGGGGCCTGGAGCCTATCGCAGGAGACTTAGGGCACATGGCAGGGTACACCCTGGACAGGGTGCCAGTCCATCACAGGGCACAGACACACACACATACACTCACTCATTCACACACTATGGGCAATTTGGGAACGCCAATTAGTCTAACCTACATGTCTTTGGACTGTGGGAGGAAACCGGAGTACCCGGAGCCTGGCCGGGGATCGAACCCGGACCCTGGCGGTGCAAGGCGACAGTGCTAACCACTACTTTAGGCAGTCATTGATTGCAAATTATTTTCATCCAAGTATTATAGACAACCCTTATGATTGTAACTATTTTAGGTTGTTCCATTATTTATGAAAAAACTTTGTTCCTAAATTTATGACCAGACTGCAGATTATCTCATACTCTATATAATGGGCGGCACTCTATTACTTGCAGGATGATTGAATTATTTTGTATGGCGATATAGTTTATATAAAAATTAAAAGATATTAAAAAATTGTGAAAATGAATGGAATTACCCAGATTAATTGGGTCTTGGGTCACTAGACCAGCTTCAGTGCTACGTGCTACTTGAGATAAATTCTACAAGTCTTTAAAATAGTAGTAATGCGAGGAACACCATGTCTCCAAAATACATTCACTTTGCTGGTGTTTTGATGA
The DNA here is from genome assembly GCA_030347435.1 of Clarias fuscus. NCBI lineage: Eukaryota > Metazoa > Chordata > Actinopteri > Siluriformes > Clariidae > Clarias > Clarias fuscus. Next base: position 18,829,241 of record CM059206.1, on the reverse strand, counting down.
GATTGGCAGACTAAGATATTGGACTAAAATCTCATCTGAGTGGAAAAGTGGTTTGGGATCTGGTGCCTGATAGGCACGACATGTGATTTACATCATATTAATCATCATCAAACCACTTAGTGAGCCCTTTGGATGGGACAACTGATCCTGTTTATAAAAAGGTGCTATAACAGATTAAACATTTGAGATAAGTGTGTGTGCTGAGAGACTTTTCTCCTCATCATGGTCGTAAAGCGTGATGAGTTATAACATCCTTACTGGTCATCTAAATCAATCTGTCCATTTTCCACAGACAAACAAGGCATTTTCACACACAGAACTTTCATTTACATAATGTTGAAACGTTTTTTCTCACACCATGTCTAAGCAGGTTCTGAAATACTCAAACCATCCCCTCTGGCACCAATATTCATGTCACAGTCAAAATGACAGGGATTAACTCATGTTCTTTACCTGCAGCTGCATATTTTTATGCATTAGACTGTTGCCATATGATGGACTGATTAAATACTGGCATAAATACATGAATGTGCAGGGTTATAGATAACTAGGGTTAAACAGGGTTATAGATATACTAATAAAGTGGATGGAAAATGTGTGTGTGTGTCTTGACTTACTGGCCATATTAATTTTCCATCATTAACTACAAGTGCATATAGTTTATAGTAATCTATGTTGCCTGCATATGGTTATGTAGTGTAAACAGAGAGCTCATTCTCTACAGTAGCAGACTACAGGTCAGCGGGTCAGTGTGTGTCTCTTACTGGTGTATTTTGTGGTAAAGCTTGGCGATGCCTTGGTGTGTCCAGTCTTTGCCCAGCTGTGGCAGAATGTGACCTAGTGCATCTGACCTGGCATGAACACAGATTCAACAGCATTACCCCAAAACATAAAAGGTTCCCTACATGTCATCCACCTTTATATAAAACACATGTACTCACTTGGTGATGGTTCCATCAATATCTGAAATTATAACTTTATCATCCCAGTTCCACAGATAGATGGCAGCTTCACAACGGCAGGTGCCCTGGTATTGAGTGGTCACACTGAACACAATTTGATTAGGTCCCTCTCTCAAATTGAGACGCTCCTACACACACACACACACACACACACACACACACACACACACACACACACACACACAATATAATAAACTATATGTTATAACTCTGTGATATCATTTTAAAGCTGCTGTGGTTTAAAAACAACAGTTGAACCTGTAATACAGTGATGAATAAACTTATGCATGGTGTTTGTAGAGTAAGGGAGTTACTTACTATCTGTTCAGTGGTGAGGCGGAGGGATTTACGATATATCTGACTCAAGCACTGTGCAGCATTCGTGGCTTCTGTTAAACTTTCCTTCCTGTTAGGGTCAATTACATCAGCATCACTGGACAGCTGAGCAGAGTGATTCCTGCACAAACCAGAATAAAGATGATGTGATGACCAGAATGAGTGATAATAAAACTGGCCAGATTTCACACCTCAACATCACAGTGATAAAGCGCAGAACACGTTCTATATGAAAAACATAATGCAGGTGGCTGTAAATATATTTTTCTTTTTCTCAGATGGCTGTTTCATTTTTGATAAAAGTATTTGATAAAAATGTTGCCTTTTTTCACACCTGCACAGTACTATGCAAAATTCTAGAGCCACCACTCATTTCTTTATATTTTGCTATGCAAATGAGACAATAGGGACATTGCAACATGAGCAAACACACATGGAAATACAGTATACTGTATAACACAACGTGTTTGCATAATTCTAATGAGGTTTAAAGTCAAAACTGCTTATCCTATATAGCCGAACACAAGCCTAACGTGCCAATCCATCGCATGACACACAAGCAGACACCACACACTCATTCACACATTTGAGAACACCAATTAGCCTAATCTTCATATCCTTGGACTGTGGAAGGAAACCGAAGTACCTGCAGGAAACCCACCAAGCACAGGGAGAACATGCAAACTCCACACACTCAGACCCGGGGTGGGAATCAAACCCGTGACCCTGATGGTGCGAGGCCACAGTGCCAACCACTATACCACAGTGCCACCTGACATTGTGTGTGTGTGTGTGTGTGTGTGTGTGTGTGTGTGTGTGTGTGTGTGTGTTTATTTTCTATTGACATTTGCTTTGACTGTATTGGCAGTGTGTTTTAAGGCTATATAAAAAAATACAAGAAGAAATGAGGGGAAGCTTAAGACTTTTGCAGAGTACTGTATATTACAAACACATTCTTACTTTATTGGGGGAGGTATAGGAAGAGATGATGATGATGATGCCTCAAGTTGACTTTCTTCAGAGTCAGGCTTTAAATTTGGCTGAAAAAGAGTAAAAACAGATGTGCAGATAGAGGATAGACAAATAATCTCTGTTCCTCAGATATGACCCTCTGCTTTACTGTCTATTATAATAGTATATAATAAGGCAGAAGAAGAAGAGATGTACACTAAAAAAAACCTAAAGTTTGTTACCACCTGACCATCACACCCACAAGTGATCTTTCTCAAACTCTTGCCACAAAATTGGAAGCACAGAATTATTTACAACTAGATGTGCCTCCGTCTTTGTTCACATGGAATTTAATTGCACTCTCATAAGTGTGTTTAAAAAAAAAAAAAAAAAATTACCATCTGTTGAATTTTAGAACGAACTAAAAAAAATTTGTTACCATGAAGTGCGCGTAATACAAGTGTGAGATAGCAGTTACAGTAATAAGTAGATTTCAATTGCACACTCATAAGTGTGTATTAAAAAATGTACAGCGCCATCTGTTGAATTTTGAGATGAACTAATGACTTTTCCATGATTTTTTAGGATATAAGAGTGTTTTCCATTTAAATTTCATATTTGCATATTTTCTCTTCCCGTGGGCTGATTGTGATGAAACAAAGCCTATATGTTACCTCAAGCTCAGCCAAATACAACTGTGAAAACCCCATTAAATCTGTTCAGTGATATTTACATGATGCATGCACAAACAGACAGAACAAAAAGAAAAAAAATATGTGTTCTATTACATTCCCCCAAAATGTTTTTTCGCAAATCTTCAATGTACAGACACGCCAACTTTACAGTGTTATTATATGTATGGATGTCTTTGTATGCTGTAGCATTATAATTTCCCCCATCAATAAAACGGATGAATATACAAAACTACACACAGTAACATGGTAACAATATGTACTGGACCACCGTCCCACCAATTCATATTCTAATTAAATCACAAACTATACCTGATTGTTTTCCATGTTTTTCCTTCTCCAGGAAAACCACCAACGACCAGACTTCTTAGGCATCTTATCTTTGACCAGCTGGTCAACAGTACTCTACATAAAGAGAAAAAGTTTAAATATAGAGTTCATCTAAATTGCACATAAACCATCTATAATGGGCTTTGTACCTTTGGCAAATTCTTTTGAAAAGCTTGCATTGACAGGATCATTGGTGCAGCAGCTGCCCAGTTGTAATAACTGAAAGTAGATTACCAGACATGGATTAATTGAAAAATGCAGTACCGTGCAAAAATTTTTAGCCACCTCTTATTACAGAATGTTAAATTAACTTAAATTATTTGTTTTAACTGCACAGGTTGCCATGTACCTAAAGATACAATTAAACATTCTTTTCTTTCGGTAACTACCTCAGCAGCAACACCATTTCCCCTCTCGTTTGTTCCAACAACTCAGCATTCAGCATCACCAATATACTAATCAACAGCCATCATCTGCACCTGTTTCTCACTGGTTCATGCCTTACGTTATATGGCTTTTTATGCTTAAATGGTTCATAGGTTACTGTGTGGCTTAAGAAACAAAACATTCATCTAAAACTTTTGAATACAGGGACTTGACTGAAAAGGAGAGCCTTAATGTGATCTATTCCTCATTCCTATTCTTACTTTAACTAAATAAAAAAAATAAAAAAAAAGAAGAAGAAAGTCTGGCTCTGAAAAAAGCCAGAAAAAAAGAAAAAAAAAATGTAGTTTTGCACACTACAGCCTTGCCCTAAAATTCTAAGTATTTAATAAGCTTCAAAGGATTTTGTTAACAATTACATCAGGTTTATGCAAAGCAACAATATTTGCAATGTTGACCTTTTTTTTCGGCCTGGCATGCTATCAATCGACTTCTGGGCCACATCCTGACTGATGGCAGCCCAGTCTTGCATAATCAATGCTTGGAGTTTGTCAGAATTTGTGGAGTTCTTTTGTCCGCCTGGCTCTTGAGGATTGACCACAAGTTCTGAATATGATTAAGATCTGGGGAGTTTGCTTGCCATGGACCCAAAATTGCTTAGTCAACTAAGAATGAGTGAGCCCACTCCCTTGGCTGAAAAGCAACCCCACACATGAATGGTCTCAGAATGCTTTACTGTTGTCATGACACAGGACTGCGCAGGCACAGGCAGCAAAGAAGCCACTTCGCTTCCAGAGAAAATATCAGGAAAAGCTACAGGGATTGCACTGCTGAGGACAAAGTTTCTTTGATGAATCCCCTTTCCGAATGTTTGGGGCATCCAGAAAAAAAGCTTGCCCAAAGAAGAAAAGTTGAGCGATACACCATTAGTATTTTGACTTTTTGCTAAACTTCATGTAATTGTCAATAAAAGTCTTTGACACCTATTAAATGCTTGTAATTATACTTTAACATGGCTATACTGTATATCCTTTCATCATGCTTAATGGCAGGAAAGATGTAAATAAAGCAAATACTGTTCTGGTGGACTTTAGGAATTTATTTCACCATCACTATTTATCTCACTAACTTGGAGTTGATGCAGATGACGAGGTTTGGATCATCAATCATTCCAGGGTTGTTAACAAAATCCTGATAGGTGACAATGTGCTCCTCGAACTTTTCTGCAACACAGAAAACTACAATGAAACCAAAAATAGACATGCACACTGCACATGCCGGAACTAGTGTCCTCTTCTCACTGCCTTCTCAATACAGACACTACTGACTGCATAAGACTTTGACTTTGTAGAAACATCTTTCTACAAAGATGTTCACAAGTCAACCTTACATTAACATCGATTATCAAATACTGTATATACCAGTAAACTGGTGACAGAATTATGGGCACCCAAAGCTCACCCATGACCACAGACCAAATGGACCAAAGTTATGGCTGATTACTGTACATATTGGTTTCATATCTGTCACTTGGCTACAGTATGGGTGATTAAACAAACTACAGAGATACTATTTTAATATTTTAATGCAGTTCAGCTGCTACTCGCTCTCAAAGACTGGAAAATCTTCTCCACTTTTACAATTACAATGAATCAAAGGACAGTGATATTTATAGAGCTATCTTATCAAGTGCAAAATATCAGATTGATAATTTGTAGTCAGCCTCCTACTCTTTCGCTACCTTTCTTGATCTGCGTGGAGTATCCCTCAATCCCACAGAGGGACATCGTAACATCCAGTGTGTCAGTGGTGGAGTCTGATAGATACTCAGTCCCACTGTCCACATTGGCATTGCTTAGAGACGGAGGAGTCTGCTGTCCTGACTGTGGGGACTGTATCGGTGGGGCTGAACCAAACTCAGCATCACCCTGAGACAGAGATTCAACCTCGCTGGATAATGAGAAAAAACAGACAATAAAAACCAATGGTAAATGATACCTATATACAATGATAAAATTAAAAAAGCTGTAAGCATACGGACTATTTGTATACTAGCACACTTATCACATGCAATCTTTATGTTTGTATTTATAAAAGTTTATTTCCGTTATTTATTAGCCATCAAAATGTGTGCATGTGTGTGTATCTGGAAATTGCTGTACTTGCTCTGCTCACACCTTGAGTGTTTCGAACTCAAAGTGATGGAGTACAAAGGCCAAATGTCAAAAAACTCATCTTTGTTCAAAATGTATCGACCTGACTGTATTAAGTCTTGTGCTGCTTTACAAGGTCATGATGAACAAACTTTTAAACATACTGGACAAGTATTGTGTGTAGCCTGTTTGCCATGTAGCACCACAGTGTCCGCTGCTAACTTGGGACACTGAGCCTAAAGGTTTAGGCCACGTCTCATGATGATACACGAGAGGATTAAAAGTCTCACCTTTTGGGAAAATACCGTGCAACCACGTCAGGGTCGAGCCTGGACAGATCATCCAGATAGATATCTGATGGCCCCAAATGCTGACTGTGCTTGCCTGCACATCAGGATATGTTGGGAAACAGAAATGAAAGTGGAATCTAATTGGGACAACTCAACATAACATGAATGCGAACTATAAAGTTTAATCAGGTGCTTAAAGCCCTACCCTTTTTCTTTTCCTGGGGTTCTGCTGTTTTAGATGAAGGCTGGGAGATGTTGGGCAGCTCCTCTAACTGTGTAACAGATTCCACATGTTCCGTCAATCCAACACTCTTCGTTTCCTGATTGGTCTGCGGGGCCAATGTGGGGCGTTCCTCCTCTGCAAATCCTTCAGTCAGTACTTCAATACCACTGTCTCTCTCCACCAGGCCTACATTTTCAGCTGTAGTAAAATGAGCCGTCTCAGTAAAAGCACTGATTTTCTTGACGGAGGTAGCTAACAATTCCGACTGAGCCATGCTACCTGAGTCAGCTCGACCAGATACGCTAACAGTGCTTGCATGGAATTCAGAGCAAATTAAGATGTCAGTCTTTGCACAAGTGTCAATATCTCCGACTACCCCATCAGCATTAGTAGATGTGGTGGTGTTCTCTGTGTCATCAAGATTTGCAGTTCTAGCATCACGGTCTGTAGTAACTGTGTTAGCTATGCAATCATTCAGGCCACTATGAGACTCCAGTTCTGAAGTGTTCTGTTGATCAGAACCCTCCATGTGGGTCAGTGTGAATGGGGAACCCTGATATGTGGGAGAGGAAGCCTCTGTGTCTGGGGTAGAGTGGGAAATTCTATTGAGATTATCAGGGAGACATGATTGTTTTTCAGGAATGCAAGGTTCTGGCCTGAGTACAGTTACAGTGGTCATGGGGTCAGAGAGCTCCATGTTGAACGAGGCCTGCCTTTGGATGGTGCGGAAGTGGGAGCGCTCAGAGGGGGTAACGAGAGAGGAAGGAGTGGAGAGCCGCTCTGTGCTCCCTCGCTCTGATGGACACACCTGCAGGCATAACACAGGACATAAGATACGGCTTGATTTGCTGAGAGTGAAAAAGCAATAATGGACATTTTGCAGGAGCAGAGTGGAGCACCTTAGGAAATCCACCCCAGTTCCACTGCATCTGAGGCCCGGTTATTTCCTGAGGCTTCAACAACAGTTCAGAGTCGCTCTTAGGAGATGAGGGACGACTGTAGAAAAGGCTGTAAAAGGAGAGCGTGAAACTCAGATGTAGAAATGAAAGCTATTAGTTCTGTATTTATTTAAGTTCTGGTTTCACTTACTATGTGTACATAGACCTGCACAGTCAAACAAGAAGTAATAAACAATTTGTAAAATACTCTCCCGCAAATTACATAATGCAAGGAGAACAAATAAGACTGAAGAACGGAATATATAAATATTATGGAATAAAGACTAAATGTACATTTATATTTGTATTTTAGCATATGCACTATGATGCATCTTATTACCTCTCATTAGGTGAGCACTCTCCTTCAGAATAAGGATGCAAATCTCTGGAATGACTTCCAAGCACATCTTCACCCGGTTCCTCAGACAGAGAGTAATACACAGACTTACTGCAGGAACACACACATATCAAAGGGTAAACTTAACAACTGATTCATTCAGACCATATACAAACCTGAAATATAAAAAAAACAAAAAGAAATACGGTATATAGATACACGCAGAACAGTCAGTTCAATCACAGAGTGACCAGAGTGGCTATAATTCTTCTAACACACACCGAGACATGTTCTGTCAAAACAATACTTTTCATTAATATAACATTTTGAAACCTCATCGAATGAAAATGAAAATGAAGAAGTGATGCAAATTTCACCAGAAACACTTTCAATGGGAAGGTACAAATCAACATTAGTGAAGAGTAGATTGTAAGCAATTTGATATGGGGTAGGGATAACTCAGTGAGGCAGATAACTCAGATAACAGTAGGCACTGGGTCTGTTGATCAGAAGGTCCCAGGTTCAAATCCCAGCATCACCGATTCGTCCTTGAGCAAGGTCCTTAACCCTGAACTGCTCAGATGTATAATGAGATAAAAAAAATTTAAGTTGTTCTGGATAAGGGAGTCTGCCAAATGTTGTAAATGTAAGTATATCCATTCAGCAATTTAAAGATACAGTCTCAGCGATTTCTCAAAATGGAACAGATGTATGCACGCCGAATCAAATATCCGGTCAAGCATGGCACAGCAGCATAATGCATAAAATCATGCAGATACAGGTTAAGAGTTGAAGTTAATTTTCACATTATATATCAGAATAGGGGAATGTGATCATGGTGACTTATGCCATGGGATTTGCCTTGCTAAAGAGAGAGGTCAGAGGAGAATAGCCAGACTGGTTTTAGCTACCAGGAAGGCTCAAATAACCACACCGTACAACTATGGTAAGCAGAAAAACATCCAGACCAATAGTTTTTTTTTTTCCAATCTTCAACTTTCCTGTGGAAGCAGTCCATATTATAAGCATCAGATTTCTGGTTCTTGGCTGATGGGAGTTTTGCCCTTCTACCTCAATTCTGATTCAAAATTCAAGAAGATTCAAGAATTTTATTTGTCACATACATGGTTGGACAACAAGTAGTATCAATGCAATTGCAACTCCATACTGCAGAATAAAGAATAAGTATTTACAAAATAAAAATACGACTAAATAGACTATGATATAAATTATATACAATGTAATATAAATATAAATTATACAGAATTATGTAGTAAAAACGTAATACCAGTGCAATGATGTGTTAAAGTGACTGTGTGCTGCAATTGTTGGTCATTGGTGAGGTTATGCAATCTGAGATGCTTTTCTGCTCAGCATGGTTGTAGAGAGTGGTTATTTGAGTCACTGCTATTCTCTGACCTCTTTCGACAAAAAGGCATTTCCACACTGTGGCCATTTACCTTTTGTACCGCTCAACAGACTGTCTGCATGGATAATCAAACTAGCCTGTCTGTCAGAAGATATGCCATGGTCAGAGTCAGAGATCACATTTTCCCCCCTCATTCTGTTTTTTAACTGTGAACAATAAATGAAGCTGTTGGCCTGAATCCACACTTTGGTGCTGCTAAATGAATGTCTGAATGCACAATTACACACACAAAAAAGAAAGTTTTCTATTAATCTGTCCAGTATATGTAAATGAATAAAAATTTCTTACAGAATCGCCAAAGCTGAATGAAAGCTCTAACCTTGCCATGATCACAGTCTCCTCTTTCAGGATGTCCTGTTCTCGGGTCTCCCTCTCCTCCTCTGAGGAGCTGACATCCTCATGGACGTGTGCGTCGGAGCGGGAACGTTTCTTGCGCCGTTTTTTCCGGCGGTTGGACGAAGACGAGGTGGTGCTGGAAGGGGACTCGGTCACCTCTGAAATCTCAGGGACTTCCATGGGTATGGGGGAGGTGCAAAGGTGAGCTGGTACTTCTGCCTGTGAGAAAAAATCATTTATTCTATATTAATTACAAGTTGCTGTAAATGTATACTATTCTACACTGAATTTTTAACACGCTTTTGTAACTCCATGCTGTAGGATCACGGACACTTTCTTAATACCTCCAAGCTTTCATTTTCTTCCACAAAGAATGCCTCTCCGTTATCCCCAAGTTTCATGTGCAAGTCAACTGGCTCACCATTGATCTCAATATCCACCTGAAGAAACAAACAAACAGATTTATCAGATAAATAAAAGATAATAAAGACATCTTCAAAAAACAGTGTGGGACTTGTTCAGCATTTTTGTTTAAATTGTACACAGAACGTTAGTTAGCTTTTCTCTGACATTACATAGAAAGCTTATATGTTTTTCGGTGCTAAATATTGGTATACAGTAAAAGCATTTTTCATGTTTCTTAACAACATGATGTAGAAGAATTAAAATCTATGTGTTAGATTAAAACAGGTTCATCTGGGATCTTCAGCAAAGCATGGCGCAACAAAAGAAAACATTCTATAAGTCATACAATTGCATTATTTATGAGGAAAGTCCTGAAGCCTGCCATGCCTTGTCATATACCGTACATGTCTTATTACATTTTTATGGAACACACCTAGAAATATCATTATTGATATAAAGTAAAGTAATAGTGTACAACTATTTCAGATTCACTTATCCTACACCATCTCATACTTTCACTATCTAAGCTCCTCCGTCCCTCACCACTTTCTCCTTGGAGCGAAGAACTCCCAGCTTTCCAAAGCGCACATGGAACGGCGAGCAGAGGAGAGTGCCGTCCGGCTGGCGCACGACGATGACATCGATCCCACCGGTGAGTGTAGCAGGGTTCAGTCCACGATAAAGCTCCTTTACAGTAACAAAGACCGTTTCTGCTAAATGTCCAACGTAGTTCATGGTCTGGGACTGACAGGGAGACAGATTGGTTACATGATCTGACAGGGATGACTTAAATATAGCTAGCACACACTTCCAGAAGGGAAAAAAATTCACTAGAAAACTAAATAAATAAATAAAAACCTATGTTTGGTCTGCTGTATCAATTTTCAAACTACCGGAGATGCTTAAGAAGCGTAACATGGAGGTTGATAGTAACCTTTGGATTCAGAGTCAATGACTAATCAACTGAGGGACTATCACATTCCAAAACCAGTTCAAAGTCTCTTGTTGTTCAACAGTTGGACATCTTGATAATCTTCTAGGATAGAACCTAAGCATAACATTTATACTGATGAAATGCATGAACAGCAACTTCTTTAAATTGTTCCACAAAGTATCTAGAAGAAAGATGAGTAATTATCTGGACACATGTGACTCACACAAACTTTTTAAAATTGTCTAAAGTCTAGTAATGGACGGCTTTTTTCACAAGAGGCATTCGAGGCAAACCAGGACTTTTAATTGTGCTGAATAACAGAACATGGTTATTGGAGTAAAAAAGTGTTTCATGGTTATGACTATCCAAGCATTTCCCTTTAGCTAGAACGTTTTCTCAGTACGCTAGAGTCATGATCAGACTGCCTGCTTCATGTCTGAAACACTGGCCTCCCAGGAACGCCTTCAGTTCATGTGGAAATGGCCTGGAGCGAGGTCAGGGCTGCAAAGGGGGTGTGGCAATAACTCTAATTCCTGTAATGTGCGAGTGGTGTTTGTAAATGATTGTGTGTTCAATTCCCACAGTCATATGGAGTCTCTTTTGTAAGTAAATATATTTTACTGTGGCTAAGAGTTTCAGCACCATACTGTGCTTGAAATGTTCTGTAAATGTCAATCGTTTTTTTTTTTACGCTTTCAATTACAAGTCCCGGTTTGACTTAAATGCCGCTTGCATTTCCGTTGCAGTAAGTCCTCCAAGCAAGGCTGCGAGTACCAGTGTATCAGTGTTAACTTGAAAAGTCTTTTAAAAACAAAATTAGTTTACAAAAATGACAAAGTCGGTCATTCAATGTCAGTAACTGATTTATCCTGGTCAGTGACCATCTCAGGATCACTGGAATTTTGGCAGGAATAGTTCATCACAGGTTCATCACAGGTCACTTCCCACCCATGCCTTTATCCTTCATGTTTTTTTACATGTTTTTTACATGTATTTTTTGTAACAGTGGGACAAACCAGCAGACACAAGGGTACATACAAGCTCTCCACAAATGGAAATCTTTTTTTAAAATAATTTTTCTTCCGTGATTATCTCCCTAATTTAGTCGTTATTCCTCCCCGTCACTAGGGCGATAAATGTGGGAGCACTAAGTACCTCTCATCCCTCCCCTCTGAGAAAGCTTGGCCAATCAGCTATCTCTGCTTCCAGCTGAGAGAAGTTACAGCATCACCCGGGAATCAAACTCGTGATCTTCGAGCTTAACACGACTGATGGCTCTTAGAGCAGCTAAACTCATGCGTCAACTCTGAGTAAAATCACACAAGTCACATGTAAATAAACTAATGTGAATAAACTACAAAACTGTCCAAATAATTTGACTAAAGTCAATTCTAATCCCTGTTCCAGTATAGGCAAATAAGGTAGTCATACTTTGGTAATAGTAAATTCTACATCACAATTACTTTAAAATCAAAAGATGCCAAAAACAAAATGATTAAAGCTAAGAATTCAAGAGACTGTGACTGCTTAGCCAGCATTTTAGATTTTAGGATTTTTAACATGATTTCTTACCCATAGAGAATGATGGAGATGTCCCTTCCCTACAACATCTGATACCCTCCACACCACAGGTGCCATCCAGGAACTAATATTTCCTTCATCCCCAAATCTAGGCCAATTCCTGATCTACAGATAAGCACTTCAATTCTCTCTCTTCCTCTATCTGCATATAGAGTATGTAGCTGCTTTATAAAGAGGTGGTGTAAATACAGGCTCTCGTTCTCTCAGCTCTCCTCTCGATCTGTGCCTTATTGTGAGAGAGTCAATGGTACTGGTGTGACGTCAATATCTGGATCTGACAGAATGGTGATACTGCTGATAATGGCAACATGAGAGAGACCCAGTGCATTCAGGCCCTATTATTCCCTCTATACACACACACACACACACACACACACACACACACACAAATGAACACATGCACGTGCACACAAACACTGTTTTTCATTCAGGTTACTGTCTCCCTTATAGACATAGGGAACATGCATGCAACTGCTTGTGCACGCTGGCCCAGTTTACAATCACAGATGTCTACACACACACACACGCACACTGCACTCTGTCATTTAGGCCAACAGTTTGTGACAGACTCAGCCATTCTTTTTACTCGACCCAGAGTTTCTTCACAAGCAGGGTGAGGCAAGCGCACGTGTGTAATAGAGAACTAACAACAAGCACGCAGCCAAATAGAGATAAAGGTTTCACATAGATATGAGAAACCCAAGACTGCACGGCTGCGATAACGATTATTATTGCTCCAAATTTGAAATCATCTTTATTTATTGCCAATATTCAGCCCATTTTGTTTTAAATGAAGCAACAGCTGATTCTTTGACTCTGACAGTGTACACCGGGAGCGACCAAACTTTTTTTTTTCAAAGGGGTCAGATTAGACCTTATCGAAAAAAGCCCGGGAACCGGGATTTGTATGGTTATATAAATTTGTGTGTGTGTGTGTGTGTGTGTGTGTTGTGTGCTTTGTACATACTCGCATATTCCCATTAGTAGCCTATACTCATTAAATGTATTTGTATTTATATTCATGGTGGCATGGGGGCGTAGTGGTTTCTTCCCACAGTCGAAAGACATGCAGATTACACCAAAAGTTAAATGAGGGTTAAATGGTGAGGTGCAGATACCTCCACCTCCACTTGTAAAAAGCAAATGGTAATCGATGGATCCATGAAGAGTCATTGACGCCAACAGGAATTTCGCCCCATGGTTAACATATGAATGATGGACAGATTCGAATACAGCATAAACTAGAATACAGCATAAATTGTTCCTACTAAAGAAGAGGGTGATTGCCACAAATCAATTAACAGGTTCCCATGAGCAACATCAGGCCCTGAGCCAGATCTCTGGACAACCCTGATGTACACTAGAAGCCTGCATTCGGTAAAATATTTAAGTTGTAGGATTACAATAAGGCTGCTCCTTTAGCCAGAACAGATCAGTGTTAGTCTTATAAAAAATATATAACCACAAATACAATGAGGTCCATAAGTATTTGGACAGCGACAATTTTGTGCCTCTGCACACCACCAATTGATTTTATGTTTAACAATCAAGATGGTATTAATGCCTATATGTTTAGTTTGTATTCAAGAGGTGTTAAAAACAATTTTCAGTAACAGTTTAGGAATTACAACCATTTATTTACATCATCCTTAGGCAGTGGTGGCTCAGTGGGCTAAGGCACTGAGTTACTGATCGGAAGATCGGCGGTTCGATTCCCAGCTCAGCCAGGTTTCCATTGTTGGGCCCTTGAGCAAGGCCCTTAACCCTAACTGCTACCATGGCTGACCCTGCGCTCTGACCCCAGTTATGCTGGGATATGCGAAGAAGGAATTTCACTGTGCTGTAATGTATATGTGACAAAATAAAGGCTTTACTTTACTTTATACGCAAAAGAAGGAATTGCACAAACTAACCAAAACGCCAGGCAATCATTAACTGCAAAGACGTCTGCAACCCATGTACGCCACCAAATGCAGAGTTTCCTCCCTTGAGATGCTTTGCTAGGAATTACTGCAGCTGCCTTCCATTGCTTCATATTTGTGGATCTTTCTGTCTTCAGTTTTGTCTACAGTAAATGAAAAGCAGGCTCAAGTGGGTTGAGGTCAGAAGACAGAGCCCCTTTAAGAGCATTCACTTAATTCGCTTTAAAATTCTCTTGAGTCACCTTTACTGTATGATTTGGGCCATTATCAATCTGTACTGTGAAAAGCTCTCTCATCAGTTTTGCAGCATTTGACTTACTGTGAGTATAAAGTATAGCTCTGTACACTACAGAATTCATCCTGCTACTTCAATCAGCATTCACATTCTCAGTAAATAACATTAGCCCAGTTCCACTCATAGCAGACATATATGCTCATGCCGTTATAGTGCTTCCACCATGACAGATGATGTGGCAGGTATTGGAACATGAGCCTTTGCTTTCCTTCTACATACAGTATTCCTTAGCTCCATTCATTCTGGTACAAACCTGGTTTCATCCGTCCAAAGAATTAATTGTTCCTCGGGACTGGGCAGCCTTTTTTCATCTGGCCGTCCTGACTCTGCATAGGTGAGTCAGGGGTGTGAGCTTGCCTTCTTTTTAAGAAAAACTTAATCTGGTCAATCCTAAAATACCTTTCTATCACTCTAATAGGTCTGTTTGGTTTTTTCAACCTAATTACGGTCTTGGCACCTCTTTGGACTGTATATTGAAAGTTTCCATGAACAACTACCAGGTGCAACTCAACACAATTACAACAACAATTTATCTCTTTAATTTTGTTATGAAAAATGATTTTGTTTAAAAAAAATAAAATAAAAAACACTGTTCCTATTCAATTAAAAATACACTGTAGTCATGTACAGAGGCAAAACATGAAAACTATCACTTTCCAATCACTTATGGACCTGAGTGTATGTATATATATATATATATATATATCACACTTTAACTGTGTATATAGTAATATTACTTTACATATACATTAAAAATGTTTTTTGATGTTGTGTTGTTTATGCTTTTGTGCTTGTACTACTTATTAAATAGAAACCAATCAACTGCAGAAACGGCCACAGCACAGCTGAACATTTTTAATCTGATTGGTCAGGAGGTGTGCATGAATTACTTTTGACAAAAAAAACATGGCTCAGATAATGGTTTACCCTGGAGAAAAAAAAAAACACTAGATCTTTTTTGTTTGTTCGTTTCTGGAGCTTACACACAGGAACTTGTTTGTAAGAATGCTTCAAATAATCTAGCCCTAATATTAAATGGATTTATAAAACATGAAATCATTGACCTGGTGGCACATTTGATGAGGGGATATTCTTTTATGATTCATGTAAGAAGTCTTGAATGTCCTGTAATGACCTGTAACACTCATGGCGCTTTAAAAAGTTTCTCTGCATGGCAAGACCTCGTTTTTCATTTCTGTTTAAAATAAAAGGCTGCTCTCTCAAGAGAGACACTTGCGGGGACTATTTATCTCCGCTATATCATAAGTGAGAACAGACACTAACTTGTCTTAAACATTTCAAAGCAACAATCAACTGTTAAAATGTGTGACACGTTTAATATCAAATTAGACATGGTAATCACTGGCAAATCATTGTGAGGTAAAATGAATAACACACTCCCTACCATGCTGTTATACAAAAGTAATCCACTTTGGCATGGTAACGCATTACATCATATTATTGTTTATTCTGACACAACAACATACCACAAAGTGGGTTGGTCCTCTAGGGATTATTTAATCTGAACCGGAGATGGAAAGTAAGCAAATAAATTTACTTTGTTACTATAAATATTTCATGTACAACATTACAACATTAGATAATACTTGTTACTTGTACTCAACTACATCCTACGGCAATTATCTGTATTTTTTACTTGATCTAGTACATGCTCAGTACTTTTGATACTTAAGTAAATTTGAGGGTGAGTACTTCTGTTTTTTCACTAAAATAAAAATGTAAATAGACTTAATTTGCTGTAGGAGGAAACCCACCAAGCACAGGGAGAACATGCAAACTCCAGACCTGAGGCAGAAATCTAACCCCCGACCCAGGAGGTGTGAGGTTGCAGTGTTAACCACTACACCATGGTGCAACCTGACTTTATTTGACTTATAGTTTCACTTCGACTTTACTTGAGTAGTATATTACCTGGGGTCTCTCTACTTTAATTCAAGTACAGGATTTATGTACTTTGCCCACCACCCTATCGTAACTGCTCAGTCCATTGTGTATTACTCCTAGCATAGCTAAGCTTGTAAACACACATTTGTAAAATGCTTGTATGTGTGTTAAATATTTGCATTTTAATAAACATAGTTCTTGATTAAAATGTGGTCACTGGTCTTTCCTCTGCTTACCACAGCGGACCATCCGGTCCACACATACAAGGTTTTACCCTCCCATTTTATCCAGCCTTGGAACCGGCACTGCATCCAGTGGCTGGGGTTCGGGCACTGGCTGGGAATCAAACCCAGGCCTTTTACATGTCAGGTGAAAGACTTACCACTGAGCCACTTAAAATATACATGTATTACAAAAGTGTTTATTATTGATGAATCCATTAATTGTTTATATATATATATATATATATATATATATATATATATATATATATATATATATATATATATATATATATATATATATATATATATATATATATATATATATATACACACACACATACACAGTACAGACCAAAAGTTTGGACACACCTTCTCATTCAAAGAGATTAAATTTGTATTATGGCAAGAAAAAAGCAGCCAAGTAAAGAAAAACGAGTGGCCATCATTACTTTAAGAAATGAAGGTCGGTCAGTCCGAAAAATTGGGAAAACTTTGAAAGTGTCCCCAAGTGCAGTCACAAAAACCATCAAGCGCTACAAAGAAACTGGCTCACATGCGGACCGTCCCAGGAAAGGAAGACCAAGAGTCACCTCTGCTGCGGAGGATAAGTTCATCCGAGTCACCAGCCTCAGAAATCACAGGTTAACAGCAGCTCAGATCAGAGAGCAGGTCAATGCCACACAGAGTTCTAGCAGCAGACACATCTCTAGAACAACTGTTAAGAGGAGACTGTGTGAATCAGGCCTTCATGGTAGAATATCTGCTAGGAAACCACTGCTAAGGACAGGAAACAAGCAGCACAGTCTTGTTGGGCTAAAGAACACAATAAAGCAATATTGTTGTTTTCTCAAAACCCAGTAAATAATATATATATATATATATATTATTTACTGGGTTTTGAGAAACAGTAGAGTGGTCAGAGATCTCTGTGATATGTTGTTGTTTGTCTTTCGCCTGCTCCCTGTCAAGGGTCTCTTTGACGCGGACAATCCGATCTGCACACAACTTGGCACAGGATTTACGCAGGATGCCCTCCCATTTTATCTTGGGACCGGCACTGCGCTTAGTGGCTGGGGTTTGGGCATTGGGTGGGAACTAAACCTGGGCCTTCCGCATGGCGGGCAAGAGACCTACAACTGAGTCATCAATGCCCGTCTTTCTGTGATATGTCAAGATCTGGGTTTAAAATGATTTAATGCATGATGATCAAATTACTGTGATCTAAAATAATTCAGAATGTGCTGTTAGTAGAAAAATCTACTTCAAACTGGGAACAGATCACAGCACCCTGTCACTGAGGACTGTCTCACAACAGCATGCCCTGAAGGATGAGACTTTTTTTTTTTTTTTTGCTTGTTGACACGTCATCAGATGGTACCTGGACTTTAACAGATGATAAATCTGAAGACTTAAGACTAGGCAGACGTCGACTTGCTGTGTCTAGAGGCGTGTGAGGACTGATCGATCTGCGTGCTGAACAGCTCTGTCTCACCGCACACTTCAGACTCAGGT
The DNA here is from genome assembly GCA_030347435.1 of Clarias fuscus. Classification (NCBI taxonomy): domain Eukaryota; kingdom Metazoa; phylum Chordata; class Actinopteri; order Siluriformes; family Clariidae; genus Clarias; species Clarias fuscus. Next base: position 18,811,102 of record CM059206.1, on the reverse strand, counting down.
CTAGTGGTTATGTTTTAGTGAAGGCGTGAACTAGATCACTAATACATCAGTTAAATACCCGGGAAAATACACTTCCACAACCTACAATACAACAGCGTCATTCATCAGACCTTGGAAACTGATTATACGGGTAGAGATAACAAACAATGAATTGAGTAAGTTACCTTAGCTTATCGCTGTGCTGTTTGGACATCCCCAAATAAACCATCAACACCATCATAATAATAACGTCTGTAACACAGAACTAGCGTTTTTTCCTATTATAACTTGCAGTGACATGCAATAATAAACACAAGCAGAATCATTAACGCCTTTGTTACTATTTCCGGATGTTTAAAAGTCTACTTTTTGCTCTTACCTTTCCAGAAGTGACTCTAAGCAGAAACACCTTCCTATCAAACTTCCGGACGCTGAAGTATATTCAAGGCAGTGACTCGGCGAACACGTCAATCACGCATTCAGCCAATTGGAGCCCGCAATTCATCGAGACCCGCCCACTCTTGCCGTCTACTGTTTTCGTTGCAAATACGCTTAGTTCTAACGAAGACCACTAGAGGGCGCGCAGAGACAGCCAAGTGCAGACTGTGTACGTGTGTGTGTGTGTGTGTGTGTGTATATACCATTCACCCAGCCATATTTACACGTTTTTTTTTTTTTTACGAGTCTTACAGCCTGGCTAGGACTGTGGGCTCATTATTAAATACATATTTCATTTTTATTTCATCGTTCTTTTTCTTATATGACTTGTGTTCACCATATATTTCTTTTCCACAGAGCAGAGATTCTGCGTCTCAGACAGAATATGGAGTCTGCCAACAGTAATGGGGCTTTCCCACATATCCAAAATTGGTTTTAACCCTTAAATCTTAAGATCATTAGAGCTCATAGGCAGATACACTATATTTGGACAAACCGGCAATGACATTGGATCCGAATAAATATACTTCGTTATGGACTTGGTCCCCCATTTACAGCTATAAGAGCTTCCACTGTTCTTTAAAGACTGTCCATTAGATTTTGGAGTGTTTCTGTAGGAATTCGTGCCCATTCACTATGAAGAGCATTTATGAGGTCAGGCACTAATGTTGGACAAGAAGGTCTGGCTCGCAATCTTTGTTCCAGTTCATCCCAAAGGTACTCATTAGGGTTGAGGTCAGGACTCTGTGTGGTCCAGTCAAGTTCTTCCACACTGAACTCATCAAACCATCTGTTTATAGTCCTTGCTTTGTGCACTGGGCACAGTCATGTTGGAATAGAAAAGGGTCTTCCCCAAACTGTTGCTACAAAGTTGGAAACGTAGCATTGTCCAAGATATCTTGGTATGCTGAAGCATTATGATTGCCCTTCACTGGGGATAAGGGGTCTGATTGAAACACCTGAATTCATTAATTAACAGTATTTTTGTCCATGTAGCGTATCATGCTCGGAATTTTAAAATTCACTAACTAAAAGTGCAAGTGTGTGGATTGTATCAAATTTTTAGGACTTTGTAGGTGGTTCGAGTCTATTCATAATGAATCATAGAGGTAAAAAAAATTACGATAAAACATCCCAAACTCTAACACGTTCAACTCACAATTACTCAAGAATTGCCACAATTCTGCTAAGAACCTCTACATTCCTGCTACAAACTGCTACAAACAACATGTGGCAACAAGAGCAATTCCCAACAAATGCAGCACTAGCTAGCTACTCCAGGTCGCTACAATTTAAACTGACATTTACATTTACACTGGTCAAGAGGGTAAAACACTTTATTTCCCCTAAATTATAAAAAAAAAATCAAGAGGATGAAGCGATTTTAAGGGTCATCCCTAGATTATTCACTAAATGCTTTTTTTTTTCTTCTTTTTTTTACTAGCCATGCTGAGATAAAGGATATGAAAAATATGAAATTTTGTACCATCTGGATTTAAATGTTAGAACGAAGCGTGTTCATATCAAAACAGGTCTTTGTTTAACAAAAAAAGTCTTAAAATGTGTTGCTTTGAATATAGTTCTTGACCAGACAGTTCATAGACAGTAGAAGTTCGGCATGAGTAAGGCTGAGTAATGGTTTGAACAGGAGTCGAAAATATCATAAATCATAAATGATGTGTGAGTACATCGTAATGCTGAATCAATTTGAAAAAGGTTAAGGTACTGTATGTGAGCTTGAGCCAAGCCCTCACACTCTCATAAATGGTTTAAAGGGGGAAAGTCTTCTGAATGTAGTCACAGTTTCAGGGTAGCAATCTATTGCTAGTAGTGGAATTTTCTGTAGCTTCTCACAAAGGTACAAGTCACCTGGTGTTGATGTCCTAAATATGTTGGAACACTGATTTTACAATCATTTTAGTGGACAAGAGCTAACTCTTGTATAAATTGAAATTTAAATGCTTTTTTGGGCCATGCCGTGTGCAACATCCTTACAGACACACACCCACACACACCACACACACACAACACACACACCGTTTTTCCATCTGACTGTCCTGGTGAAACTTTCCTCTGGTATCTTTTTTTTCCATTTTAACGCTGCTAATTTAGTGTATTCTTACACTTTAACCTAATCCTGATCTAATCTATACCGCTCATCCTCATCCTGTGTAGGGTTATGGGCGTCTGGAGCCTGTACTATTGAACTTCAGGCACAGGCAACGTACAGTACATCCTGGTTGCAGAACCAGTGCATGGCAGGGTACAAGCATACACTCTAAACACAACCAGTTATAAACTGTGGGCAATTTGGAAACAGCAATCAACCTACACTTTGTGAATTTACTGTGGGAGGAAACCAGAGTATGTGAAGGAAATCCATCAAGCACAGGAGAACATTCACACGCCAGGCACATAGACCAGAGGTGAAATTTGAACCCCCAACCCTGGAGGTGTGGAGGGACAACGCTGTCCACTAAGCCACCATGTTTTCTTGCTTTCTACATAAAACTGCAAAATGATCAGATACTTCTTTTTTGGTGACCCTTACTAAGAAATTAAATAACACCCCCAACCCCTATACACACCAGTGTACTTGAATAATTTTCATTTGCATATTAGTACTACGTTTTCTTTCCTTAGGTAAAGCCCATCGTGTCTGGGAAAATTCTGCCCAAGTGTACACTTTCAAAAACAACAACTGTGAATCTAATCAGGTTCTTTTTGTCATTTCTGTCCCATTGCCATTCAGACAACATTCTCCCAACATTTAAAACACACATCATCAAACTCTCATTAGGAATATCTGGCTACTCTAATGCACAACATTACTGTTAAATACTGCAAATCTTATTCAAACACCAAGCAACACGTTATCAGACTTATTCTTTTATCGCTGCCTTTTTCAGAAACATGAAAGCACTATTGGGCGGATGGATGGAAAGAGAGCAAGAATTCATGGAACACGGTTCAACAAAAGACATTAGTTCCGTACGTTAAAGCACATATGTATGTCGTCTGCCTTTTTAAGGAGTGTTTCGCAGCTCGGGGCAGCTGTGTAGTTCTGAGATATAAACTGTAGGGTATAGCCTTAGCGTCTTCTCTGGTCATCCTAAGTAAACCTTCCCACTCACTCTCACACACACACAATTTTTTTTCTTCCTAAATAAGGCAGCCTTATCTGTGTTTTTGTCATTTTGGCCCCATTCCTGTGAGTATCCCATTCTACAGAGTTCAGGCCAAGGGGCAGGCTGCAGCTGCACATTCTTTTCCCTTATATGGCTAAATCCCTGCTTTGGCCCTGCCCTTTGTGGGTAAACCAGAAGCCCTCATTGGCCAGCTCAGGAATGGGAGGGTCGTATTACTAAACTGATGCTTTAAACAAACTTTTGTTGAGAGTAACTACCTCCATCCCTCTCTCCCACAGACAAAGCTTAGCCGGCTGTTCACTTCATCACCTGAAGCCAAGGTGAGCAGGGAGTTTCTATCCTTGATTGTTTTTTTTTTGTTTGTTTGTTTTCTAATACGTGATCTTAGAAATGGCTGTGTTCAGTGGTGCTGAGCAGTAATCTCTACTGCTGGCTGTAGTAAATGGATTGAGATGCTGAAATAAGCTGATCTAGGGTACGCATAAAGTTCTGAGGTCTCTTTGGAGGGAAAGGTTTAATGTCTGTAACTAATCCTCTATTTGGTGAATGCGTGTCCCAGAAGTGTAAGAGTTGTAGATTGTTTGTAACATTAATAAACTGGTAGTAATAGCATTAATATGTCATGAGATCATTAAAGTTGTCAGCTGTCAGCGATAAAAATCTGCAGCTGTTCCCTAATATACTTTTAACCAGACTGATGGGTTCCTCGCTGTCTGCCTCCTACTGAGAACATGTTTGTTTGTAATGCCATTGTGAGGGAATGTGGCTGGAACCCCGAGGCAGTGTGTAGCCTGAAGTATGCTGTACCTAATCTTGCTTCTGTCATCTGGGGTCACAGGTTAAGACAAAGGTGGTCTTGTGTGTTGTGAGACTATGTGGAGAGGCCTGGGATTGAAAGAAGGCAAAGAAGAATCAATTTCCCAGGACAAACAGCCTTAGATACTTCAAAGAGAACGAAAGAAAAAAAAAAGCTTGAGCTCCTGATCAAAATAAATCATTTGCTAGTAAAGCACCATACTGGAAGAGCTGAGTCCATGAGGAGTTAAACTTCATCTACACATGTAGAGTATAATTAAACATTTTGTCTAAGCTAGTAAAAATAGTTTCGGAGCTTTAATATGAGAGAGCTTTAGCAGATACTATTTTTTACACATGTTAACACAGGTCTCACTTCTCCCTCAAAGTATATCTGTTCATGCTCCAGCTGAAATCCACATCAGATAATGCATAACCCAAACTCCCCTTATTTCACTCCTCCTCAAAATGCACCATTTCAGCGTCTATATAATTGAGCTACTGTTGATTCACGGAAACCTGAGCGACAAGCTAGGGGAGGGGCCTTTCTTATATGAGGTCACAATAGGGGAAAACTAATTGGCCAGTAGAACAATGGAAAAAAAATATATATATATTTTGTCACTTTTTTTAATGCAGTTTGCTATAAGATGACGACCCCCCCCCCCCCCCGCCCCCCAACACACACACACATCCTGGAAAAAAAAAAAAAATCCATGACTGCACACACAACCTAACTGGCGTATTCAGAGAGCTGGATTGTGTCATGATATAAAAAATAGTTCACACGTTATGATAGGGAAAAACCAGCCACATGGAGAGGGTGTCTATTTTTACGAGAGCAGAAACTAGGGATTTAAAAAGCGGTTGTTGCAAAGCAGCTGCCAGTACTTTAATCTTTTAAAGAGACAGTTGTGAATACCATGGGACATTTTGCACATTGTGTACAGCGTATGTCTGTTTAAAGGTTCGGAGGATTTGCTCATCCTTCCTCAGCAGCACAGACCAGCAGAGAGGTTTTATGTAATCATGGCTAGTCATGAATGTTGGGAAAGAGAACCACATGGATGAGTCCTAGTTTGGACTTCATCATACTAATCGTCAATGTTATTGCCTGCGAATTCGCTGATCTTGTTTATCAGGTGCCGATCAACAGAAAAAAGGAATGAGAGCATCCTTTGTGTGCCTGTCACTTCATCACCCGATGTTTAGCTCATGGCCTTCTCTTATACTATGAGTCAGTGTTAGCTCATCCCTGCATCGAATACTGACGCTATACCCAAATTAAAACCAGGAAATCAGAGTGTGCAATAGAACAGAGTCTAAGCTGGCAGAATGCGAACACTTTGAACTGCACGTCATTATAGTTTACAGCACAAAGCAGACGCCCTGAAAGGCTGCTCTGTGCGCATTGTTGCAGTATTGATTCAGCGAGGAGTTATTTTTGTCGAATGAAGCTGAAACATGATCCTTGGACTGAAATTCACACAGGAAATGAGGTCTTACCAGGGAGAGGGAAGAGAAGTTCCAAAGATGCAAAGGAGCATTGTAGTTTGGAACGAGCTAGAGACTGAATGTTTAATACGTGGTAGGAGGAACGCATAAAAAATGACCAATGACTCTCTATTTGGAGATTGCGTGCCTGCTGTATAGACTTGGATTTCTAACACCCAACCCAAATATACTCACATACTGTAGGACAGTCATATGTTAGACAAGAACAGACAGGCACACAGTACCAAACCAAATCAAACATATACCCTTTTAGACGATCATGACTCGTTAATAGATAAAGGAAAACTGAGCTTTGAACTAGAGGTGGTTTTTTTTTAACAGAAAAAAAAAAAATCCAAAATAGCTTCTGTGTTCAAGTGAGATCAAGCATATAGTTCCATGATTACCTGCATGCATGCATACATAGATACACACACTCACACACACATACACACAGTGACACGCAGAGCAAGCATGGCCTGGTTACATGCTTGAAGAAATAACAGGCATCGTAAGTGCCTCAGACGTGGGCAAGAGCTGTGGCTGCACGTCCGTGTTTGTGTATTAAACCACGGCGACAATCCGAGCAATCAGAGGTAGCGAGGAGTCTCAGTATGACAGGATGACACCACCCTCATTTTTCCTTTCTCATGATCCCATCAATCGTAAACACGACACTGAAATTTGTGTCATCAAAGGAAACCTCCACCCTTTATTAAAATATAGCTGATGTGCTCCATGAATTCGGTGGGAAAGGGGTGGAGATGTGCTAGTGACAGGGGGACAATTCTAATGTGCCCACGATGGAATTTAATAGATGAATATTTTTAACAAACTCTAAAAACAATGTGGATGATTATTATTTTTAGTGTTTTGTGCCTTAAAAAAAGCACAAGAATTCTTTGTCATGAGCTATTGCCTGGATCTTTGGGAAGCGAGGCAGAATTCTCACTGCCATCACTATACAATCAGCAGCTTTTTCACGCAAGGTAGTGAGGGTAATGTAGGAAAACTTTAACCAAAGAGAAAATAGATCAATATGTAGGGCCAGGACGTTTCAGGTAAAAAAAATCAAATAAACTTGCAGTTTTATTCTCACTCATCATCTATACCCCTTTATCCTGTATTCAGGGTCACGGGGGACCTGGAGCCTATTTGAGGAGGCTTAGGGCACAAGGCGGGGTACACCCTGGACAGGGTGCCAATCCATCACAGGGCACACACACACATACACACACTACGGGCAATTTGGGAACGCCAATTAGCCTAATCTGCATGTCTTTGGACTGTGAGAGGAAACCGGAGTACATGGAGGAAACCCACCAAAGCACGGGGAGAACATGCAAACTCCATGCACACAGAGACGGGAATCAAACCCGGACCCTGGAGGTGCAAGGAGCCAGTGCTAACCACTACCCCACCTGTGCCGCCCAGTTTTAGTCTAAATTCTAAATAATCTTGGACACTGAAGATCACAGGTTAACATCCAAGTCATGCAGGGTGTTATTTTCCATTGTTTAAGGTTGTTCCTTTTTGAACACATTCGCGTAAGTCTTAGAGGTCACGTTTGGTAACTTTTCGGCTGTAATATACCTCAAATCATGTATTCTGGCTGCTTGATTTTCTGGCTGATTATAGTTTCTTTAAATAAACTATATAAATAATATATATGAGCTAAAACTGCTAGGTTAAACTTTAGCACTTTGCAGTTATTAGCAATCCCTTATTAAGAGCTAAAGCATGAATGCTTATCCAGTTCTTATAAATGGCACGGCGGGACTAGCAGATCTAGAGCTGGGGACGGTCCCTTGGTGCACGAGGCAGCAGCAGGGGGGAATCTGATTTGCTTGTTTAAGCCCCAGCCAAAACAAAAATTGAAAAAGGACAAACAGCAGGGAATGTTTTATTTCTCACATTTTTTTGTGTTCACACAGACAAGAGAGCCCTCTGAATGTCTAAATATGACTGGAAAGAGAATTAAATTCTACAACGGCTCCCTGTAATAGTACAAACTGCACAGAAAAGTATATTTAGAAACAAGCAGAAGTGCCAGGGTTTGACTTTGCAGCTTTACCTCATCCCTCATCCCCAGGTTCAGTCAGCTGCCATCATGTCCAGCAAACGAGCCAAGGGGAAGTCCACGAAGAAGAGGCCACAGAGGGCCACGTCTAATGTGTTCGCTATGTTCGACCAGTCCCAGATCCAGGAGTTCAAAGAGGCCTTCAATATGATCGACCAGAACAGGGACGGATTCATCGACAAGGAGGATCTGCATGACATGTTGGCCTCACTGGGTATGTGAGTGAAAGAAAAGGTCATTGTGGGTGGAAGTGGAAATCCTTAACTTCACCTTTGAACCGATGATTATTACGAAAGAAATTACTTCATTTTTACTCGCGTGTGGGATCAAAACATTTGTCAGGATTATGCTTAATAATTAGGCCATTTCACAAGCCCTGCTTTTGTACGTGTGTGTGTGTGTGTGTGTGTGTGCAGGTAAGAACCCGTCTGATGACTATCTGGAGGGCATGATGAGCGAAGCTCCGGGTCCCATTAACTTCACCATGTTCCTCACAATGTTCGGAGAGCGTCTGAATGGAACAGACCCTGAGGATGTGATCAGGAACGCCTTCGCCTGCTTCGATGAGGAGGGAACCGGTGAGCCCAATACTGCAGCGTATAACATTTACAATAGTCACAAATGTAATTCTGTATTTGAACCCGTAGAGTTTCTGGCATGAAACCAGTACGGTGGCTGTGAAGTGCAAAACAAATTAACAAAACGAAAACGAAATAACAAATTAAAAACCACAATAACAAAACCAAAATAACAAAACCCAAAACTAATTTATTATTTATTTATTGTATATGTATTATTATAGTTTTGTTAATTTGTTTTCGGTTTTGCTATTTTGATTTTTAGTTTGTTATTGGTTTTGAAATTTTGATTTTGAATTTGCTATTTTGTTTTCGCTTTTGTTAATTTGATTTGCACCTCTCGGCCGTTCAGAAACGAACCGGAAAAGGTAGGTATAATTTGCGAATGAAATTCTTAACGCTGATTGGACGAGACATCTGTCACTCAAGATATGCAGGAAGTACTGTAGCGGCGGTAGATTCGTGTGTGTATGAATGTGCAAACATGTCCTGTCCTTATTGTGGTTTCAAATATGGCGTTCTGCCAAATTGATGCAGTTCTTGTGGAAAAAATCTTTCGCTTTTAAAAGAGACACAGCAGTTCGCAAACTAATCTTTATATACCGTGATATGTCATCAGCATATCAAATCACGGCATACGAATGTCCGTCCTCAAAGAAACGTTGAATAAATTCCATTTCCTTGCTTGATAATGAAAGATTTCGTTATTATCTTAGTTTTGCATACCGAAAAAATGGTTTAAGAGTGAAGCAGAACACACAAGAAACAAAGATAGAGACACAATTTCCTACTTCCTGTTTATCTTGAGTGACAGATGTCTCGTCCAATCAGCGGTAAGAATTTAATTCGCAAACAATACCTACCTTTTCCGGTTCGTATCTGACTGACCGAGAAGTGCAATACAAATGAACAAAACCCAAAACAAAATAACAAATTATTCAAAACCAAATTAACAAATCTGAAAACAAAATAACAAAAATAAAACCCAAAACAAAATAAATTAGTTTCGGGTTTTGTTATTTTGTTTTCGGATTTGTTAATTTGGTTTTGAATAATTTGTTATTTTGTTTTGGGTTTTGTTCATTTGTTTTGCACTTCACGGCCACCGTAAACCAGGGTTTATTTTATACCTGCATACTGAATGATTTTTGAATTATTTGGTTTATCTGTATGAATAACGTGTAGCATACAGTATGTACTTTATAAAATATCTTACGTCATTTTGCAGGACCAGAACATGGTATAGAAAGCATTACTATATTGAATGAGAATTGCATTACACCTCTGTTAAAGTGTTCTCCTGCTGTGACGCTAACGCCTTCACTACCCCCCGGGCAGGTGTGATTCACGAGGATCACCTGAGAGATCTGTTGACCACCATGGGGGATCGCTTCACCGATGAGGAAGTGGACGAGCTATTCCGAGAGGCTCCCATCGACAAGAAAGGAAACTTCAACTATGCCGAGTTCACACGCATCCTCAAACACGGGGCTAAGGACAAGGATGACATGTAAAGCTTTAAAGAGACTCTCGACCTGGCAGCAGAGCGCATACCACAACAGAACATGAAGAACAAAAGACACACAAATGACACGTTATTGTAAAGTTAAAAGCACAGAAAAACACAAATGCATTATATATATATATATTCACATCTTTTTTTTAATGATTGTCTACTTGCACTTGTGTAGATTAAATGGTGATAACACTATACCTCTTTTTTTTTATTCCCTCCACATGCCTTAAAGGATGATCTAGTGCACAGAACTGTCTCCTTGTTTATTCTGCGGAAGTTTCGGTTGGATACTGTGAAGTTGGGGTAGAAATGAGGTCGTAACAAAAGCAAACATCTCAGCGTAATGATCGCTCCATGCTTTAGAGTTCAAAGGGAAATCACTGTAAGATGTTCAGCTTAAACTGATAGAAACACTGGCTTGTTTAGAAGAAACCGTGGCATTATTGCTTTCTTCAGGGAAAATTGTTACTCTCTTTTTATGGTGACCAAAAGCTTAACTTTTGTCTGCTCAGTTCTTTCATTTTTAACACAGATTTCCAAAAAACTAAACAGTTTTTGTTGGATTTACAGCATGTTTAAGCATCGCTTGAAATCACAGAAGGTCCAGCAGTCCCTTTAAGTTTTCCGACAAGGAATTTCTCCTTGTATTATGTTCAAGTCGTTTTTATTTTATTTTATGGAGACCTTGAGGATTTTTAAAAATCTTATGTGAACAAGTTATCTGCATACATTTAAAGGAACCGCGAGGCTTTTGCATGAAAAACATCATGATTATTTACATTGATATTGACACATTATTTGTAACATGAAGCCCTTTATTGCTTTATTCGAACATTTAATTTTGCTTGTGGTTACGCTGGTACGCTGTGTGCACACAAGATAATATGTATAACTTTATATGCAACTTTTTGTAACATTGCATGATTCGACTCCTAACTACTAAAATGTGACGTCATTCTCTAATTAAAAAAAATATAATGAAAATAAATGTTAAGACACCGCTGCTGTATAAGAGGAAGGAAATGCTTTGATATGGTCATATTAGCATTTTTGATAACATTTCTGCACCAGAATGCTGGGACCAGTGAGCCAACCCATACACAACAGTTTAAACATCACTTTATCCTTAAATGGGAGAGTCATTTAATATTTCTTCCCTTATTTTAAGCAATACAATCTAGTTCCTTATTATTAAATATTTGCCACAATTCTTGTTTATTATGGAGCTGACGGTGATACTCCCCAACATTAATTACACACACACACACACACACACACACAAAGCCAGGGTTGCAGTAAACTCACACACATGCATTAAACTTGTAAGAAAATTGTACTTTATTTCTCTGAAATGTACAAAAAGGAGGAGGACACATCACAAGTTTAAGGCAGATATTGCACAGACTAGTCCAAAGATTTCTAGAAAAAGCTGGGAAGATTCTCTTGTTCTCGTGTAAGGCACAAATGCCGAGTTCACTGTCCATAACTTGATACACTGATAAGAAATGTAAGAAACAAATACTATTAATATCCGTCTTAAAGTATTTGGTCATATATAGAGAGACAGAGAGAGAGAGCGCTACACATTTAATATACATAAAAACCAGACCCCATAGACATGCGCTTTATATCTACAAGACCCCTTTTCAACTAAATAGACACAGTATCTAGAATATCAACATCAGTCATTCTACAGAAGTGAAAAAATAGAGCATCTCTGAAAAATATATGTATACATCCAGTACCCATTGCTGTTCCAGGAACCCAGTAACTAACGGAAAGCTCACAGTGGTTTTTTTATTTATTTTTTATTTAATGTAGTGGTCCACCGGTTTTAACACCTAGTTCTCATATTATTATGCTGTTTATTTGCAGAAAGCCTAAGCTGGTTATAGAAACATGTCAAACACTGGTCTAAAGCACATTACTTATCTCTAATACTCTCAGTTTTCTAACCAGTGGCTAACATCTATGCTAAAAGAGGAATGACTGACTTAACCTGAGACTGAACGCAATGCTGACCAAAAAAAAAGAGGAAGAAATAATAATAATACACAGAATGTGTTACAATATTACAGAAGGGCGAACCTCTAAACAGTAAACGATTAGAGAGCACCTTCCTTTAACAGAACCGTGACCATAAAACAACCAGACAAACATGTTAGCTCATTACGTTAGATGGTTGCAACATTTGAGCATTTTACAAATACATAAGTTAGCGGATATATAAAAAAAAATGAGGGGAAAAAATAAAAATGGCACCACCAGAGGTAAACTAGGATGATGTGCATTGAATACAGTGACAATAACTCATTCAGACATAAAGCTACTATGTTTATTGGGGGGGGGGGGTTGGGGGGGGGAGCGAGAGAGAGAAAGAAACCGAGTCATGGAACTTGGGCATGGAAAATGAAGCATGGGCCCTAACATATAACGATGTGACAATGACTACAATAAAATCAACAATAAACATAAGGAACTAAATCATGATTTTTAAAAAATTACCCCTCTTTTAATACTCCAAAGCCTAAACGAAAAAGAAATGCCAGCACCCTAATACAGCAATCTTTTACATTCACAGGAACTCGGTCCTGCTCTAAAATTGATCCCAAGACAACAAGTCTATTGTACTCAACGTCCTCACTATAGCGAACTCAACGGTGCACCTTGTTTATACCAGCACTGTGAAGGCGTATGCATCATGAAATTAAATTTTATTCTGATAACGAGCCAATAGTCTGAGCTGATAAAGACATGACAACGCGACTGTTGAATCTGAAACTTAAAACTGATCGTGTCTACTCTCCACCTTCACCACATTGATTCATGTAACCTATACCTTAATCCTGCTCTCTCTCGCTCTCCCACACCATCTGGCTGTCTCCGACACACCCACACACGTCAAATAAGTTCATGACATCTTATATAGAAATGCTTGACACTCGGCGACTGGAAAAAAAAACGCCGTAAATGCTCCACATTTATTTCAGCAGAGAGAGTTAAAGCTTGTCTGGGTTGGGAAGGAGCGTCTATCGCGAAATCGATGACGGCTCTGCTGCTGCTGCCGCCGCCTCGCGTTATGTCACTGCAGAGGAGCGATCAGGCTGAGCTATGCTCTCTGCAGTGCAATCAATTTCCCTGACCGCCTGTCTCCTCTCCCTCATCCGTAGACCTTACTCACTCTGAGACTCTTCTCAAGAAGGCGGGGGAATCATCATTTGAACCGTAAAGAATTCTGATAAGGTTTTTGAAGTACTGGCAACATAGAGACTTGGAAATAAAGTGCAGAATATGTACGAGTGACCACACAAACACAGAAAAGAAACATGATATTTGGAAGTCGTGGTCCCATTTGCAGCAGTTTCAGACCACTGGAATGAGGTATCAAACAAACAAGGCTGCAGCATGCCAAGGGTTTTTCGAACTAAAGTGTAGCTCCTAGACTCAACAGGATCAAGTCCCTGTCTGCACAATGACAACAAACCCACCAGCAATTCGTTCAACAAAAGCATGCTGGCTCGCAACGAGCATTCAGGAGTCATATAGAAAATTAGATAGCAGTCTACTTACAGTCTACTTATCTAGCCCTAAGCCAGGACATTGGCGCATACAGGCAGAATCAATATCGAAATCTGGTAGCTTTTGTGTTACATCATATTACAATACACTCTTCTGAGAGTAATGTGGGGTGTGCTGCTTCACTAGTGTACTGTGTTTCAAATTCAACTTCGGCTAAACCACATCATGTATCGTGCAAACATAAGGTATTGTGATATGATGTTTTTGCCATAATCGCCTATCCCTACCTTAACCCAATACTGAAGGCAAAAACTAAGCAAGGCCACTTGTGTAACTTCTAAGGGCAGTCCTAAAAGCAAATAAACCATTAATGTCTTACCTATCCGTTAAATACAGAACACTGAGAAGCATCAAAACTTTGTCAGCGTGCATGTGGAAAGTTGACCGTACGTGTCGTATCTGAAAATGCCCTGTTCGGGTTTTTAAACTCGCACTTCCCTTTTAAGCCGAGGCTTATCGTATGTCATCAATTGATGTTGTGCTGAAATGGTAGAGGACCCCAAAAGAAAATCTCATGTAGTGAAAACAATAGGAAAAAAAAAATCAGTTAAAAAGTTTTAGGCTTGCTGCTTTAAAAACACATCCTTTGTGTCAATAAAAGGTAAACTTAGTGTATGACCTACAACCGGGCTATCTGAACCATCCGGTGAAATGTTCTGTTTCCAGCTTGTCGTCCAGCAACCGTCAGATCGTCTATGACAACTGCAGGTAGTCAAGACAACAGTGACATTGCAGCCACATGACTCCGTTTTCTCCCATGTAAATAAGAGTGTCAGACAACCCAAGCCAAATGAGGACCCGGGGCAGAGGAGTGTTGCATTTACGTCTTGGTTGTGTGGAATGTCTTTTTCTCAGTCATTTGTTGCTTTTTCTTTTTTTTTTGTGTGTCCTTCATAAATGCATACACCTGTCATTTTGATTTTCTCAGTTGACTGCTTCTCTGACAGCATGGAGTGTGTGCTGTGAGCTCCAGGTGTGTTTGACACTGGTTGGGGGTGGGCTAGCTGGTCTGACCACACTCCACACACCATTTGGCTGAAAATTCACTGCTCCAGCAACTCTGTGTGGGACCACTGGCAGGCTAACACCCGCCTCGCTAGCAGGAAGAGCAGAAGCAGAGGCGTTTAACACCGGCACAGAGACGGGGAGAACGGCCTTCTGCTCCTGCGGGCTTGGAGCGGAGTCAGCTTTTCTGCTGGAACTCAGGCTTTCACGACTCTTTTCCTGCTCTGCGTTCCTACTTAAAGCTTCTGTTGCGGAAACAGATGAAGGAACAGAACAGGGCACTCTGGCCGAAGGCTGCTCCTTCTGTCTCTGGTTTTCCTGCTCTGCTGCTCTCTGCAGGGCTGCGTCTACGAGCAGCTTGAGGTCGCTGAAGTCATGTGGGCAAAGCTCTGGGGGTGTAGGGGGTGGCGTGTTGAACAGCACCACAGTAGGACTCATCGTTCCCAGACCTGGGCTGCTGGAAGAAGAGCCTGGAATAGTAGTTAGATGAGGAGGTCCAGCCACACTTTCTTTCTTGATCACGCTACGACTCTCCACCTGCACGAGGGTCTGGACAGCACCGTCTCGGCCTGTTAGACCCGATCCCACTAAGCAGCCGGCCCCAGTCAAGATGGCAGTCGCAGTATTGCCCAGCATGCTCAGGTCCAATGTGGGGGCAGGGCGAATAACAGAGGGGCGGGATGTTGGGACCGGTGGAGGGGTGGAGTGGTCAGGGGATGCAGAGCCAACTGACCGACTGTCTGATTTGCTGGCTCGGCGAGAGATCGTGAACTGAGTCGGGTCCTTTCCATCCTTCCTGAGCAGGTCAGGGAGCAGCCGCCGCCGTGCATTGATAAACCAGTTACAGATCTGAAATAGTTAGCAATAAAGAGTCAATTGTATCTGAAAATGAACACAATCATTACACAGTCTAATCGTCAGAATTTCTACCAATACTACACACCATGGAACGTGGTGTGTAGTATTGCATGTGGAACGTCTTAGTTAAAAAAAAAAACAGCAATGTTTAAGTAAGAGGGCCAAGTTCTGAACTGGCAATTTTTACAAACAAATGGACACTTTCAATTGCTGATTGTGAAAAGTTTTCTAGTTAGTTCCCTGTGGGCATCACAGAAACCAGAAAACATGAAAAAAAAACATTAAAAATATTACAAACCATTCATAATTTTAAAAAATAATAAAAAGTGCCCTACTTCAAGCAGAAATGTTCATGTCAAACTAGAATGAGCCAGAGAAGCTACCAAAATGTATACACTTTGTATAAACCTCACTGGATGAGAATGACTACTACTTTAATATGCAGCCCACATTTCACTGTACCATTTTCACATTACTGTTGATTTTGTCTTTATTATAATGAAAGTAAACCTATGAACTATGAAGAGAGCTCTCTGCTGCAAATAAACACAGAGCCGTAGGCCCTCTAGTGCCCAGACTGCAAACTGCAAGTTTTCAAACAGCTGGCTGTAATGGAGTAGGGAGGGAAAATGCAAAGCCACAATACAAAGGCCTCAGCGCCTGCATTCCTGCACTCTGACAACACCACCACCACTCCTGACTCACAACCAAGGACAGAACATGGCTGAGATCACACACCATGTCGTTTGAAAGTACTGTTCCTGCAAATAGTTTCAGGAATGTAATATTTTGTCCGTATTTATCATCTGTTTATTATATACATTTTTTTTATTATAGGACACTGAGAATACTGAAAAAATAACATGTACCAAAAAAAAAAGGCTAACAGAATTTCCTTGAGTAGCACATGATGAAGCTCACCTGCGAGATGGAGAGATTAGTCTGTCCTGATAAACTCAGCTTCTCCTGCTCAGAGGGATAGGCGTTAAAACGATGCTCATATAGCCAGCTCCTCAGAATCTGAACAGACTCTTTGGGCAGGTTCCCCCGACGCCGGCGCTTAGCGGAACCTCCACGAGCACCGGTGGAAAGATTGAGTGGGTATGCATCGTCATCACAGGGATCACTGTCCGACATGGCAGAAAACTCTGTCTCTCCACTGTGCTCCTCTTCCAACACTGCAGAAATCGAGGCAACAGTTAGGATTAGTAGTCCACAAATAATAATAAAAAAAGAAAACCGAGAAAAAAAAAAAAAAAAAAAAAACAGACTGTAAGGGGGTGGGGTTGAGTTTTTATATATATATATATATATATATATATATATATATATATATATATATATATATATATATATATATATATATATATATATATATATAGCACATATACAACATACACTTTACATAAGAATCATGTTAAAAAAAGACAAAACAGTGAATGAGATTCACATCTACATACAAAGGCCTGACCTCCCTTGGAGCAGATCTGCTTTACATTTCAATAGATGGATTGTTGGTGGTGATTCTTTTTAAGGATAAACATGGTAAGATGAAGATCTAAAACACACTTTACTAGCAAATGAAACTCCGTACTTCAAGTACTTGAAGTACATTGTGGCATGTAATGTCTAACTATGTGTACCCCAAAACATAGAGTAGTCGAAAATAGACCTGCTAAAAAAGCAACTCCATGAAAAAGGGCAATTCAGCAGCATTTGGACTCAAGCAGTCGTAAAACAGAGCACCAAAAGTTTGCCTTAAACTTAGTAACCAGTGCCAATATAGGTTTTTCCAGGCGACCTCATGCACAGACATGAAGTGCATCGGGGAGAAACAATGCCCGAAAACTAAGCTGTGGGTGAAGTGTAAAATAAATGTGGTGAGTCACAGCTGCATATGCCATCTCATTCGAAAAACTACAACTGCAGTAGGTGTTCAACAAGACTGTTTTTTCACTCAAGCATGCTATAAAATCTTATCAGCAGACAAAAATAATACTGCTCATTTCCCTTTGAACGTTAGGAGAGCCCAGTCTGCTCCTGACGCACTAGTATTATAATAATAATAATAATAATAATAATAATAATAATAAAAAAAGTATTGCACTAAACAGCAGTTATTTTGTTCAGGGCTATTGTAATACAAATGTGCAATTCAGCAATTCAGTATGCAGATGAGCTGTCATTCACAAACATCTGCTAGAAAAATGTAGCTACCACAGTCTCCCCATTGTAACAAACACAGCCTTCAAGGCATTCTTTGCAAAACATGTTAAAAAAGAAATTATAAAATAAAATCATATTATCTAATCAAAGCCAAAAACCATGATTCCTATTAACATTAGGATTCATGTAACCCTACTCCAAAAGGATGTCTCCAGTCTGTCCTTGGTTAAATAACACTTTATATTTTGTAAACATAGTTTCATGACAGTCTGCAACTTTTTCCACACCGCTTTCTTTCATCATATTCCAAATTTTAGATGAGAAACAGGTCCAATTCTATAGACAGGAGCTTCTTTACAGATTGCAAGAGTTTGTTTGTGATTACACTTCTTAAATGATTCAGGTTATAAAAAACAATCAAAAAATAAAAACTAGGCCAAGGTTTGGTACGGAATTGTACGAGATAAGGGTTCTCACAAGAGCCTGGAGCAGGCATCCTGAGGGCTGAGATAATGATTAGCTAAGTCAAGGCAAGTTCTCTTCAGATGAGCTGTAGGAGTGAATCTATCCACTCTTTAATTTCCTGCCTTTCATCCCCCTCCGCTTCCTCTCTGCTCCATTCACCACACGGACGGGATACAAACAAGCTGAATATTTCCACACTTTCTCAAACGCCAAAGCAATCCAGAAAGCTGTTTTTTATTTTTTTATTTTAATAAAAACTCAAGAAGAATGCTTCTATACAAGAGTGGAAGGGTTTTAACATCGGAGAGGCTTTTGTTGTCCAAGAAAGTGCTGTGCAATTAATCAAATTACAATCACAATGATAGATTCAAACAATTATGAAAACAAGATCATTGAGATTAAATGATTACTGTGCTGCATTTTAAAAAAATTAAATCTATCACATCCTTTTACTTTATGGCAGAGTGCTTTCATCTCTCACTAAACTCACTCATGCTGTGGTGTTTTTATTTACTGTTAAAAAAAAGCTGTTTCATTTACAAGTTGAATAAACGCATAAAAATTTAATAAATTAACAATTATTACACCCCCCCCCCCTCACACACCCCATAAGTGAACAGCCCCAATCAGAGTTAGTAATTCTTCAAAGGAAGTCGTTCAGGGTTTAAAAAATAATAATTACAATGGCATCTCAGACCTGCTTGTGTCAACAATGTCAGCAGTAAAGAAGGAAATCAACCTCTTTAAAGATCTAAACTCGAGTTACTTGTTGACATGTTGGCTATAAACCGTCTAGTCTCGCACGAAGCCTCCACAGAGTGACCTAAACTTCAAATCAAATACTGCTGGGCATGTTTTAGCTAGCGCTTCAGAGTAAAAAACAAACAAAAACAAAACAAAAAAACAAAAATGGAGGTGAACTAGGCACTGACTTGCCCGTGTAGTTTGAGGTTTTGGGAAAAACGCTAAATATCAACAGTGAAAAGGAAGGTTTTTCCTGGGAGAACAATGGCGCAGAAATGTGCTGGTCTGAGTCTCTGAGTGAAACCCGAAGCCCGCAGGAGCAGACACAGAAATGTGGCAGTTCCTGCGTTCCTCTCCAACAAAGGAGTGTGTGTGTGCGCGCGCACGCTCGCGCTCTATCCATCTCAAGTACTGAGGGGCTTTAGTGTGCGTGCGTGCGTGTGTGTGTGTGTGTGCGTGTGGTATCCATCTCGAGCAAGGACGGGTTTTAGTGCTCCTTTACCCCTCTCCAAAGCTGTCCACCCACCCCCCTCCTTGGGCAGCCTGCTAAAGCTAACTGCGGAGGTAAAACCGTTAGAGACAGGCGTCAGGATCATTTTATTATCCAACAACAACCACCAGTGGACGGGAAATAAACTGAAACTGGCCGCCTGTGGCGACAAATACTCGTTCAAACTGCCCCTGGTGACGTAAACACTGCCGTTACTTTCTGCTGAAAGGAGCCTAAAACCTGTAACGCGGTGGTTTTATGGCTGCGATCTGTCAAACACGCATAATTTCAAACACACACAAAGCGAATACAATGAAACGAGTCTTCCAAAACACGTCCAAACCGATAAATCCAATATCCCTCGCGATCAGACTCTGTGAAACACGCGGCGACGCCAAACTTTTCGAGGCATGCAACAAATGCTGGCAGTTTGTCCCAGTTCTACACAGGCGTCTAATATCCAAAACCCTGACACTGGAATTCCCCACTGACTCAAACGTGCTAACTCGCTAACTGCCCGAGTTCACGACAATGTGGAACATTTCCCCCCCTTTTCTTTTTATTTCAAATAAACGTATATCACCGGACGTCAAATTATTCTCAAAAGACAAAACGACTATTATTTGTGTGTACATTTTTTTGACGACATGACGCTCAAAAGCTTTAAAATCCTCACTTCAAACACGTCTAACTGTTCTTCAGGACAGCAGCAGCAGATGGACACCATGCTCAGCACTGAGCTAGGCAGTTAGCTTTAGCCAGCTAGCCGTTCAAACACAAACACCGCGTTGAGTCTTAAACAAAAAAAAACCCACATTCCTTTTAAAATCTACATTGACTCAAAGTTCAATTATCATGTACTATGACGTAGACTTAAACAAAAATAGAGGAATCGCGTGGGGGAAAAAAACCCATTCACTTTACCTCTTTTGACAGATTTCATCCTTTGTTAGACAGGCTCTCAGGATTTTAAACAAATCCTCAGCTTTCGAAGTTGCTCGGAGAAGAAAAGCGCGTGCTGCCCCACAAAGCGCGGACGCGACGTGAGCTTCTGCTGGACAACGCGACGCGATTTTTCGTCTTTTTCCCACCGAAAACTCGTCCGAGCGCAATGATACCGTCTCTGTTTCTCTCTCTCTCTCTTATCGAGTCCGCTTCATTTCTCGCACATGTTAATGAAAGCAGGAAAAAAATGGTGTTGACAAACGCGTCCCGATTTACCTGCAATGCCGTTTTCCGCCAGCGTTGTGTCAGTGACAGAGCGCTTCGCCCCGCCCCATCGGGCTCACCAGCCAATCAGAGGCTGCGCATCCAGGCGCTATACACCTCCACATCATCACTGACTAATGATCAGTCAGTCCAGCCGACGCACACAATCTCTACACGCTTTAGAACAGAATTAACCTTCCATTCTTCATGCATGCATTCATCCAAGCACAAGTTTTAACATTTAATATTTGATCTGTGGATAAACATGGATCTTGTGCCCTAGCTTCCGTGCTCTTGTACAAGTCTAAACGCAAACTTGAAATAAAACTTCTTAAATAGTTGGTCAAATTATATTTATTTTCTCTTGATGTGTGTTGATCAAAAATACGTTAAAATTTAGTTATGTAGCAATAGTCAGACCTTCATTCCAGCTATAGCTAGTTTATTTACTAAACATCCTCTATATTGTTGCTATTTCTTTGTAAACACACACTGAGTCTCACACACACATGATGAACTCGTGTTAACACATCTGGTGTTATACGAGTAATTGGTTAATGATTTAAATTTTCTCTATGTATGGAGTTTTTGGGGGGTATACTGTAGTTTTAAAACGTCTTTACTTTCTTACTTACTAACTAACTATCTATTTATCTACTATGGTAGGTACCCTGGTATTACTATAGTGCGTAACACAATACTATAGTACTTACTGGGTAAGACAATGGCTACCAAAGTTCAGCAGGCATCTAATAAGGTATGTTTGGACATACTGTACCATATTGTATATGTTAGTACATACTACTGCTATGATATAATTAATACAGACAGTAAAATATTAGTTGCTTGCTGAAGTTTGGTAGCCACCCAATAAGTATCATGGTATTCACCAAAATATTGTGTATTAACTTAGTCATAAAAGGCATAACCCATACTATAGTACATATACCATCATAACCAGGGTAGAGCCATGTACTGTAGTGTGGTATATGGTGTTACTATGCATCATATCAGCAAAGAAGACAAACTATTGTTCTATTGTTTATTGTTAATAAATAAATAAATAAACATGTATATAACCTGTATATCTTAACCTAATCTAACCAACATTATATATATATATATATATATATAATGTTGGTTAGATTAGGTTAAGATATATTTGTTCTTATCATTTCACCAAAGGCAAACCTTTAAAAAATCTCTCAAAAATCTATCTGTATATCCCCTGCAGTACCACGACAGTCCACTAGCTGGCCGCAGGTTGAACCTCAGTCTGCTGTGTCTGTTTTTTCTTTCAAATGCAGGAATGCGCTGTATGCACGGTGACCAGCATGGCGTGGCAGTTTACCAGTAACGAGCTGTAACCCACCCCCAACTGTAAGTCCTACAGAATAGTATCCACCTCTCAAGGCTCTTTGCAAAACTAAACTGACTGCTATAGTTACTCTGCCTGTAGCTGTTAAAACTGTTATCCCATAAAAAAAATAGTATGGTATGTACTATAGTTTAAAGTGGTAAAATATAGTACATTCCATAATATACCATAGTATTACCATGGTACTTCAGACATTACCATGGTAATACTATGGTATTACCATAGTATTACCATGGTAATGTCTGAAGTACCATGGTAATACTATGGTATATTATTACCATAGTATTACCATGGTACTTCAGACATTACCATGGCAGGCATCGTATGACTTTACCAGTTCCATGCAGTGCATACCATGGTACATTGGTGACTACTATTATAGTGTGTAACAATAAATTATATATAACCCTGGTATTATAGTGTGTAACAATACTTTGGTGAATATTAGAGCACTTATTGAATAACACCTATTAATTACCTTGCACTGTATCATATTATATATGTTAGTATATACTACTGCAGTGATATAGTACAGGCAGTACAATATTCGTTGCTTGCTAAACTTTGATAGCCACTGTAAAACCCAATGAGTGCCATGTATTAATCTTTGGAGGGTACCATAAAAGGTAAAATGGCACTGCAGTGGTTATTATAAATATATTACCATTATGCTACTTAAACACAAGTAAAACATTTTTGACAGTGTCCTAGTACATGTTGCATAGTATCACATTATGGTACATACTGTAGTAGTGCCATGAACCATACTATAGTACATATACCATGGTACCAAAGTATGTACTTTAGTGGGGTATATCATATCATATCAGCCAAGAAGAACCATTGTTCTATCAAAAATACCATGGTATGTATATTTCCTAGTTCAGGTACCATCAGATTACCATGGTACCCATACCGATGGGCATATTGTATTGTATAATATAGCATTTGCCCTACAGGTTGTGTGGTGATTACCTTGTATGTATTTATGTATGTATGTGTGTGTATATATATATATATATATATATATATATATAAATAAATAAATAAAAGCACCTAAGCCTTGCAGAACAATATTTTCTTTTACTTTTTTACTTGTATATGGCTAGAATGTCAGTAAAACACACCAGAAATGTGATAAAATTAGCCAATCAAGGACAATTTAAATGACAATTGTCACACTGTGAAGGAGAATTAAGAGAGATGTAAATTCCTAATTAACCAGTACTGCAAGTACACTGTTCCTGTTGAATCTTTGTTTCAATTACTATCTGCAAAAGAATCTAACTGTAGTTCTGTATAAAACACACTCTATGCTCACATTAGGATTGATTGAGATCTTTACAATTAAATACAGAGCAAAAACAAGAAGCCAATAGACATCCTTTGGTTAACTTAAGTCCATTTTATTGTATTTCTTACTAAAACAAAAGACCCTGACATACACAGCCTAAAATTTATATAGCATTAGATATATCTAACAAATCCTAGTCAGTAAAATATGTGCTTGTTTCATAAAATATCAATTATTATAACAATTATGACTTTTTTCTTTTTTTGCTACAGATGCTTGCATTGAACGTTAAGTTCTTTCCCCTCATATAGCCCCTGGATTATAACCAATCGGATTTAAAAGTGAACCATAGCCAGAGAAACAAAGTATTGAGAGCAAGCCTAGCTCTTTTTTGCAGGTCAGGTTGATGAAAACCAGGTAGAAGTGTACACTTACGGCTGAGTGCAGGGTGCAGGGTCAGTACAGGGTCACCATTTGGGCTTCCCTTAACCCAGTTTGGCTGTAACCTACCAAAATTGTGCTGCATGTCAGTTACATAAGAGGTATATTAAAAACTTTAGAACCTAAGCAGCGCGAGCAGGACAGAAACCAAATGTTCCTTCGGAGTGTCTCTCAGTTCAAAGTTGTCTCCAAAATACTGTCCGCACTGTCCCACACATGGGGCTTTTTCTGCTGTCCAACAGAGGAAACAGATTCCCAGCTCCTGAACCCACTCAGCGTCAAAGCAGACACGGAGTGTAATCGGTCCACCGTGGTCCTAAGGGAAGCCCGCATACTGTATACAGTATGATCAAGAAAACAGACTCGCAAAGTAAAATACAATTAGACCAGAGTGGATAAAAACAAGGAACAGATGGAAGATCTAAAAACATTTCTACTTCATGTATGAAAGAATTTTCTGAATTTTTTTTTTTTTTTTTGCAAAGCTAAAAAACATAAAAACATTAAATGAACAGAGTCTTAAAAGAAATTCAATAAGCACAAAGATGTTATACAAACTGATTGAAAGTGAGAGGAATGTGGATCTGTAAGATCCAGCATTAACAGGGAAATCTAAGAGCCTCAGTGGTTTTTAGAAGAAACTGTTCATCTAGCAGTCTTGTTTCATTTCACCGTGTACTGTACCAGCTGTCTATGGTTGGAAAAACAATTTGAAAAAAAAAAACATTCGACTTATGTTTACATGGTCTTCCATTTCGCAGCTTTAGCGCAACAGACACAGAGCCTTGAAAATGTGATTCAATTTGCTTCATCATTTCTTGGATCAAGAACAAACTCTTACATTTTTTCCCAATATCTGCATTTTACTCATCCATTTTGTACGTGCTTTTATCCAGACTGTGTAAAAATGATCATAATTCAGGATACAGTCTCAGACACAGCTGACGATTCTATATGCTGGCAGTGACTCATGTTTTACATTTTATGCCCCGTAGTGTTCTAACAATTTTAGGCCTTTCCTCAAGAATTCGTTTTGGAAAATTACAATCTAACCAGCTGCTCTTGCTATCGTGTAATAAATAATGAGACACCAGAGAAGCAATGTGCACTACACATGATTCATTTCCAACGCGATTTGTTCTAACCTGCAGAGAGCACAACTCTATTTAGTGAATCTCACACCCTGAATAAGCATACTTCATTGACTGACTTGAAACCCCACTTCACCTGATTTCGAAATGGGGCTGCTGAAGTAGTTCTGCACGGATTTGCCAGACATGCCTTTAAACCCTGCGGAGGGATAAGCGCTAGGCCATCAGCACACAAAGCCGCAGGCGTTAACGACTCACCCCCGGGCCAAATGGGGAGAAGGAGTGGAAAGAGAGGAGATCCCATTCACACCATTACTGCAAACAGCAAAGGGAGCCATCACTGGCCTGGCTAACACACAGCACTGCAGACAAAGGGAGCCAATCACTCAACCATTTCATCGCACAGAGTGTTTGTGTGTGGGTCTGTTTAAAGAAGGCAGGTGGGCCAATGGACGGGTCTTCCCTTGTTCAAATGCACATATGTCACTTTTTAAATGAAGGGAGTCAGATAAAAGAATTCCTTGTTAATCAGGATTCATATAGATCTTGAGCATGTGCGGATTTGACATTTTCATTCAAGTCTTTAAAATTCATGAAAAAATAAAAAAATAAAGCATTAAGCATGAGTTTTGAAGCCTGGAGCCATTTTGTTACAAAAGTGTTATCAGCTTCCTGTTGCCCATGACCCAAATGAACTCATGTTACCCCTTAGGAATGTCAGCATGCTTTAAGCCTGACAGTGCTTGACTAATAACTAAAGAAACATGATTACCCGTCTGTAAAGCAGCGTGGATAAATTATCGATACAACAACAACAAAAAAACAGATCATGTAGTTTGAGTTTTGTTTTAACGCTAGTCGGGTGCAAATGTAACCATGTGGATAAGTTTACAATCGGACAACTCTTTAAAAGCCTGTCCTCATAAGAGAACCCAGTTAAAAAAAAAAAAAAAAGTTTCAAATGACACCTAAAAATGCATATAAAATTAAAGAATTTAATGATTCTTCTTTAAACAGACAGGTAACTTCATGGAGGATAAATAATAGTTACACAAAGTAAAAAAAAAAAAAAAAAAAATTCTATGAACGCAGAATAAAATGCCTTCAGTTTATCAGGAAAACTCACAGGAAGTAAGACCCAAATAACCACAGAGAGGTGCTGTCACTCCATAGTCTACCTTAGGATTGTTCCAACACTGAAATGTAAGGTGTTAAACAGATTTTAAATAACTAAATAAGTCTAAAGAAAAAACGATTGTTTAAACAGTCGACATTTTTAGAGTGAACTCATTAATTGCTTCTCATTTATGATCAGATGTTCATGGGAAAAAAACAAAAACAAACGAAACCGACAGTTTTAGTATCCTGAAAAAGTCAGTGGTTATGATGTGTGATCAGGCTGTACCTGTGAGCTATAATGAGAGCGCTACGTTTCTGAAAGGTGGCAAAGAGAGTGTAGATTTACAAATACATAATGTGTCTTTCCTCTTTACCTTCATTAGCAAAATGCCGAAACGTTAGTAAAAAAATAAATAAACAGTCAGTTAATGGTGTTTTATCTGTTGTAGTTCAGTCAAATATATAATTGGATGTTAATTACATGGTTTTTAAATATCTTCAAACTCCCAATCATTTCTTCAAAATCCATCAATCCTTCCTACATCTAGTTTCGTTTTCATGATTCTTTTCGAGATTTTATTTAGATTTTCCTTTAAGCTATTGCTTTAGCCCCATTTAAGAACAGGATCTTACCCATTCCTCCTTCAAAATGTGTGTGCATTAACATTAGGCAAGTACCCGATGAATGGTATGAAAGCTTAACATGAAGGAAAAGTTAAGCGGTTAGGAAAATAAAGTGTGTGTGAAGTGTATCCTACGGTTCAACTGCATTCTTTTCCATTCTAACAGGCTTTTTGTTTATGTTACTGTTTATCATGAAGAAATACTTTCTATTGCTTGTACTAGAGGCTGAAATCAATAGACCGAATTAGTAAAAAGGAAGACAAATGTTTAAAAAAAGGGCATAGGAAAGAAAGGTATCCTCCAAGCAAATGTGGGTATGGAGACTTCAGAGGAGGATTTTCTACTGGATGGTAGGATGGTGAAAGGCAAAAAACAACACAAATAAAAATTAAAAAACAAGTGTGGCTACCTTAGTCCACATAGATTAAATCTCTTATCCAAGATATTAGAACATTTAAAACAGTCTGATATAGACTTTAGGTGATATAATTATCAGTAATAATAATAATAATAATAATAATAATAATAATAATGTCTTTGTGAGGTTTTCCTTGGCAGTCTCTGAAGAGAGAAGCTCTTCATGTGGGGTGTCCACAATTCCCACCTTCCCCTTTAGGGTGCCACCATCATAAAGAACATTTCGCTTTTCATATCAGAACAGATCTGTGGAGTGCTCCAATGTCTTCTGACTCTTGTCTTCTCTTTCCCCTCCCCACATGTGTGAGCTGTGGGCCTGTGGTTCCTCATTTCACCTATCTTAGAGGCGTGTCTGAGCTTCGGGGACGTAGATCTCGATGTTGTCTGAGCTCTCAGTGGCTGAGTTCTGTTTGACCGACTGTGCTCTCTTGGCCGCCATCAGTCTCTTGCGAGCTTCCTGCCTCTGTTTATCTGCTGTGTCATTGCTTTTCTCGCGGTTCAGGACTGCCTTGCTCTTCCCAGGCTTCTTTGGCACAGCTGGAGCCTGCTTCTGATTTTTCTAAGGATGAAATGTTCATAATAATAATAATTGTGTTTACACTCATTGCACACTAAGGAGCTGATCATTAGCTGAATTCGTCAGTTATCAAATTATTATTATTTATGCCATAATATCTTGAATCGGTTTCAAATTGTTGTTTCCTTTGAGATTCAATTGTAGCTCAAATGATCAGGCTATTCAGATCATGTACTATATATTGTTACTATGCTCTTGTTAATGTGTTTGCACACGACTAGAAACTTACAATAACAATAAATAATCACCCTTTTATGAGAAACTACAAGAAATGCAGTACATGTTTATTGTTAGTCCATTGATTGGCTGATGAAATAGTTTGACTATATACTGGCTAAAGTCATTTCACCCCGTCACTATGGGATGATGTATTTAAAAATCAGCAGAGGAAGATGATTCCTTACAAAAACTCACCTGCTGTTTGTCTGGGGATTCTCGGTCCAGTTTCCAGTCATTGGATTTGAGGTGGTAGAGCTCATCAAACTTGAGGCTAATGTCCTCTATCGAGAGCTGCAGAAGATCCCAGAATCCTGCCAAGTCCTGTGCTGTGGGCCTCGGGTTAGCATTTACATTCTACAGGAGAAAGCCAGACAGAAAGAAAGCACACATGAAGATGGGATGGCTACTCCGAATTCCTCCTAGTTCTCAATGAATGCAAGAACGGGGGTGATACATGAAGAAGGTGCCAGGGTTACTGGACCTGACTTCAGATTCACTCTGACTTGAGCCCATTGACAACGTTGAGAAATTGTCTTCATCCCTTTGTACACAAGAGGGCAGTGCAACCCTGGGCACGAGGCAAATTGAGAAACCGGTTCATTACGGGTAATTTACAGTCCCAGTCCTCTCACTGGCTTGGTCAGGAGTTTGATTTCCAAAACAGCATAGCTCTGAGAGTAATACAGTGGATGCTTTGTGGTTAAAGCTCAAGACTTCTAGTCAGAAGGTTGTGAATTGAAATCACGGCGCTGCCAAGCTGCCACAAGGCTCCACACCCCTCAACTGCTCAGTTGTATGAATGAGATAAGTGAAATTTGCTTTAGATTCGCACAAAACCATAACGGTCACAAAATACTTTATCTCATGTCATGCAAACTCCTGTTATTTGCACTACCATGAACACTCACTTTACATCCATTACTGATGTTACATACTCTGCATATTGCGGTACTTATTTAATCTGTAGTTCTTGAACGTTGTACTGTGAATAGTGTCCATCTATAAACAAAACGTGTCGTTATCTATGTCTGAGAATCACCAACAGCTGGAATCAAATTCCTTGCGTATGTCAACATACTTGGCCAGTAAACCTGACTCTGAAATGTTAACGTACTGCTGGCTGCTCGGCAAATCACACAGGTGTTTGTTTAGCTTCGCCTTCAGTGATTTGAAAAAGTTAGAGGTGAGGCAGTAGCTTTATGTCTTCAGACATGAATCCTCAGGACAGACGGCTTTGTGCTATTTCTGCAACAGGACACATTGCATGCTGCATGGTATTAATATTATGAGAGAGGGAAAAAAAATGCAAACAAGTACACGAATATGACGACTCTAACTTGTTTCACAGTCTTTTAAAACAGTACATGTCTACAATGTGTCATATTAAGAGAGAGTTGCAATCACTGACAGTAATCAGATTCCACTTTAACACTGGAAAAGAATTATCTTCAGGATGGTAGCAATAACTCTACTTTGAACTGGACCACACTACACCACCTCCCCTTGGATTATGTTCCTAGAAGAACAACCCAAACAGTTTGGTTTCTTACTTATAAAAGTCTTATAAGGCAGTGGTTATACTTATATGCAAGGATTTTTTGTGAGCTGAAAAGAAATCATTCTGAATTTATTCATCAGGCACCCCATGTACCCGACTAGACATCTCTTTTTTTTTTACAGATGTATTACATGTAATCCACACCAAAGTGATATAATTAAAGTTTCACCAGGAGTACTGGTAGTGTACCAAGGAGCTGATGTTATTTCTGCACATCCAATAAATGGTTGTGTTTTAAAAAGATTTAGATAGTTTTAGTCTCAGCACAGGCACATCGTTGGGGCAATAGTGGCTCAAACGGTTAAGTCTCCGTGTTACTGAAGGGAAGGTCGGGGATTCAAGACCTAGCACCGTCAAGGTGCCACTGTTGAGCTCATGAGCAAGGCCCTTAACCCTATCCAGTCCTAGGGCGCTGTATCCCCTACAGGGATATGAAAGAAGCATAACATCCTATACGGTACACTTGACAAATAATTGAATCTTAACCATATATCCTAATTAGACAAAATAATTTACATTCTACATTTTTCTACTTTTTAAATATCAGAGTTACAGTGGTGGTCGAACGCCACAACATATGCCGTGTATTGTAGTTCTCCCTGTACACAAAACAATCACAGTCGGTAAGTAATTCTAGGCTATCTGGCTGATGAGTTATGCTAATCAACTAAAAAACATGTAAGAAACTGGCTATGTGACAGGGCTATTCGGCTTCTTCAGCCAGCTTTAGCCCGAAACCCAACAGCAAACAGTTAGACAATGGTGAAGCCACCAAGAAACCATCTTCTCGATATATACAGAAGATACTACTGTATATACTTCAGGAAGCAATCAAGCAGGCATGGATTGAGCAAGTACTGCATACATAGTTTTGACTCTATTCCCAGTTGGAATCAGGAAGCAGATTTTGAAGAATAAAGACCTTGTTCCTAAACATTAATTGTTGTATAGCATGAGTAACATTATTTTAATACAATTTATCATAAGTAACAAATACCAAAAAAAAGAATACTGCAATAGACATAATCAGGTGGAGACATAATATCAGCAGTACACGTAATAAAGTATAAATCATGGAGGGTACACCACATTACATCAATAATAAACATAAATTAAGCCGAAAACAATAACACAAAAACAAATCTTTTTAAGTTTATATTGTGTATCTGCCTGTAGAATCTCAATCGCTAACTCAGTCATTATTGGATTTATTAGTACTTTTATTTAATGTATTTAAATAAATGAAAAACGTTTTATGTTTATTTCCGTATTTGCTCTGCACTAGCTGTTGGAGTTTTCCACAGGTTATTAGGCTGCATGTAAACAGAGCTTATCTGATCTTGTCTCTCCTTGGCTTCACTCTCAGCTTCATGACATACTTGCTCTTTAACACTTCAACAACATATCTACAGGCATCTGCACTTCATCCGCCACTATAATCAGCGGACTGGGTCAGTGCGCTCTGGTTTAAGGAAGTACATTTTGCTTCATAACTGCAGTATGTGTCTAATAATAATAATAATAATAATAGTCTCATGATTAATATATGATGCTATTCTATACGGTAGATTGCATGCTTGACAACACTATTCAGTAATGAAATAAAGATGACAGAAAGAGAGAGGGACTTACCAAATTTTGTTCACATAACCCTCTGAACTGCTGAAACTTTTGAGACATGAGGAGCTGAGCACTTCCCACTGCACTGCGCACCTTACCAAGCACTGCACACACACACAGTGAGAAACACATACTGATCAATAACAATTTCCCAGGCTACACTATAACACTTGTCATAAATCACAGATACATAAACTTGTCTCTCCAGTCTAAAAACTGAGAAAATCTGAGAAAATGTCTATTTTTCTTTCTCACTACTGGCACAAAAACTCCAATCCAAACAAACGGGTCTCGAGCTACTACGATCAACCATAAAATTAAAACACAAAACATCAATTCAAGTCTTGTGTAGGTTCTCCTCGTGCCATGAAAACACCTCGGACCCCTCAACATGACTCCACGAGATCTCTGAAGGTATAATGTGATGTCTGACACCAGGACATTAGCAGCAGATCCTTTAAATGCTGCAAGTTCCGAGGTCGGACCTCCATGGATAAGATTTGTTTATCCAGTACATTCCATGAATGCTCAATCAAACTTGAATCTGGGGAATTTGGAGGCTGGACCAACATCCTTGAACTCTTGCATGCTGAGCCCCATTTGTGCTTCATTAGATTTTCTGTGGGATCGGACCGGACAGGCTGGCCTTGAGTCGCCACAGGCGTAGATGAGCCTTGGGTGTCTGTGATCCTGTCACTAGTTCCCTGGTATATAATAACCTGGCAGTGTTGTTAGTGTTATGGCTGACTGGTGTCTCAAATGGAGACTATCTGGTTAGTCATACTGGAGGAATTCAGTGAAAAAAACATAAAAACAGATGAAAAATGACCTTTTGGCTTTCAGTGGTTGCAACATGAACTATGAGGGAAACCACCAGATGGCACTAGGGTTTACATTTAGTTAAATAACTACAGCATATGAGAATTTATTTACCGGCTCATAAAAATAAATTGTAATTTTTTTTTTGTTGTCATTTTGGGTTCTCGTCCTCTCTTACCCTCTTCTGAGAGCTGGTGCTCTTTGGTCTCCTCATCCATCTGTTTGCACCATCCCTCCATCCGTGCGGTCTCCGCCTGCAGCAGCTTCAGGAACCAGTGCCCATCCCGCCGGCACGCCGACATGCCCCCTGACGCCGTGTGTGTGGGGCCTCCGTTTCCAGTCCCGTTGCCGCTCTCCAACCAGGGGTCAGGCGGTGGCAGGGAGGAGGGGTCGAGGGCGGGGTCTAAACTCTCTGAAAATGAGGAAGAGCTGCTTCGCGTCGTCGAGCGATTAGTCAGGAGCTGGCGGGAAGGACCGCTGGTCGTCACAATGTCGTCGTCGTGGCTGCCGTTGTCAAGAGAGATTTGAGCGTGGAAGTCCGCCGACTGGCTGGAGCTGTTCACCATGACTTTTTTCTCAGTGGGTCTGAAAGCGTTGCTGGATGCGACACTGGTGACGGAATTGAGAGAGAGATCTTGTGTGTCTGAGTCAGTTTCCTGCTTAGATGCCATACTACTGGAGCGGCTGAGTCTGGAAGAAGAAGAAAAAATCATTAGTAGATTTAAACAAGACCGCATTTAATAGTAATGGTACATTCTTAAAGATTCTTTAAAATCTTGCCAAAAATGTGGTAAACAGTTCCCAAAAGCCTGTCCTTTGACTTATCTGTAACTGATATAAGTGTAAGCCAGCAGACACAGCTCAGAATTCCAGACTAAAAAGTGCTGAATTTAGAGATCTACTATTACAGCAGACGGAGCTGCACCTGGCAGGAAGCAAGACAAGTCTCTAGTGAATAATTATCTTTATAGATAGGCATGGAATGTTATCTTCATATATCTTTATATGTCTGTGGAGCACAATTAAAAAAAATAATAATTCTAATAATCCTAATACTGTCGAAATCTCCGTCTCACAAAACATACGTGCTTCTGCTTTAAACATATTAATAAAATATAAGTGTGACTGTGTTGCAGGAAGTGGAAGAGAGAAAACAACAGGATAGGAAGCACTCACGTCCAGCCGTCCTCCACCTGCACTCCAATCGACTGGAATCTGGCCAGTGGCGGTGGCGGCGGTGGCGGTGTCTCGAGTCGGTTCTGAATTTCCTGAATGCTGTCCACCTTTTATTTCATTAAAATAAAGTTCACTCATATATATTCAAAGCTGACTTAGACAGCATTACAAGAAAAAGGGGACAAAAAGTCCGGGATGAAACTTGCACCCACCTGTATTCCGATAGAGGAAAGTTTGCGACGGGGTACGGGCTCCGTCCTGGGCTCGTCTGCTGCTCCGCCTCCCTTCACCTGCTCATTCTGCAGCTCGCGAGAGGACTCCGGTGAAAGCACCACAGCTGCTGGAACCTGCGGCTCGCGAGGTCCAAGCCCGGTCGCGTGACTCCGTGAGCCTTTTGTCAGGCTGCTGTCTGACGAGCTGCCGTTGGTCTGGCTCTTGTTCTCGTGGTTGTCCAGGTAACTGTCCTGTGCCGATTCGGTGCTGCTCTGCACCGTCACTGAGATGAACGGCTTGGAGGTGGAATTGCGAGGAGGGACAGGGGGCGGAGCTATCTTCTTACACGTCGTTATGCATGTCGAGACTGAGAAGAGAAGAGCGTAAAATGCAAAACAGTAAGAGTTTCGTTTTAATGTCCGATTCACCGAACTGTCTAAAGAACTCCACTCGCATCTTGACTAACAACTGTCAATCGACGCGGTGTGTACGGCACACGAGACGAGACGTCTAATTAGCGATAAATTGATTTGTAGAGAACAGGAAACCTTACCAAGTGAACGGTGCTAACTGGCAGCTAAGATTTATCTCTCTCAGGCTGTGTGTGTGTGGAGGTCATGGCATTTCTGTAATAAAGGATTCATTCAGCCCACGCTACCAAGCATTTGAGACAGAATGCATGTGGGTAAAACCCAGGAAATGAGGTCGATGCAGAAAGTCAGGACTGGCTCGAAATGTTTTTACTAATTACACCAGAGTGCTTTCTCTTTCTCTTTTACTATTCTTTTCTGTTCATGTATTGACTCATTAGATAAACTGCTGATCTTTAAGTCACTAAACTGATGTATAGGTGCACAGATTAAACTGAAGAAGAAAAAACTGCTGCTTAAAGGCAAACGAAAGATGAACGTCTAAAGTAAGTAGACCTGACACAATGTGTGATGAAGCACTGCTTATAAATAATATTAATTAAAAAAATCTTTATATATGAATATCCTGCTCTGTATAACGCAATTAAACCGTGTTGATATTAACATACAAAAATATCTCAAGTGAAACTGTGAGTACACTGATCTGGCAGCGCTTTATCCAAAATTGTTTATCCTTGGCACAAAACCGTTTCCATCCCTCTCTGCATGTGTGTAGGTTACCCGTGTTTACTGTACGCTGCTCTGTGACGCAAATATGCTGCCCTACTCCCCTTTTTCCAACGCTGCGCTTGTTATTCCAGCCCCGTCTCTCAGTAGGTGGGTGAGCACACGTGTGAATATGCGTTTGGGTCGACTGAGGTGGGGAGGGCGGGGTGGGGAAGGGGGGTGGGGGGGGCGTGTTTTACGACAGAGTGTAAAGCAGCGCCTGCAGATATGTGTGTGAGCATTCAAGGCTGCGTTGCGTGCGTGTCTGCCTCAGCATGAGCTAACAGAAGCATACTGGGTGGTGTCAGGATACAGCCAGCCAGCAATGGGGCGAACGATAGCAGGGAAGCGCAGAAGTAATCTTCCCACACGCTGCGTTGTTGTTTCAACGATTTTATATTTAGTCCTCTGCATTCCATATAAATAATGAGCCGGAGCTTAGATTATGTTTTCAGGCTTCTAGTAGGGTTTTGGTTGACTTACCCACACTTATTTCGCTTGTGTGTAAATCTTTATTAAACAATGTTCGATTCAAATCCCAACCACGTTAATGAGGTTAGACCTGCCAGGAAGCACGTAACAAGCAGACAGACCGCTTTGGAGTACAATGCCACGAAAGAATTCCTGTTCCTGTTACGTCCAGTCGCAGGTATTCAAAGCCCTGTGCAAACACGTGACCGAGATTAAGCGTGAACAGACGAGATAAAAGAGCTGCTGTTACAGTTGAGCTGTGCCAAGTGTTGCTTGTTTTTAAAATGTGTGTTTCGAGTCTTTCTGCTTCCAGAAACATGAACTTGAGTAGACTCGCGCAACATCATTAAGACAGCCCGGGATCCTGTCAGACTGTCTGGTAAACAATATGTAACAAGAACAGCAATCTATAATGCTTTTGCTTGTGACATCCTCACAATATCTGGCCCCCTTCTGGATGGCATTTGCCAAAACCCCACATACAACCCCAGTCACAGTAGCACTTTTAGCACAAAAACATATCTTTAATGATATCATTATCATCTTAATCAACTTTCTGTGTTGTTTCCAACTCTCAAAAGCTGAATCATATCCCGCTCTATCCCCTGATTAAAAGCACCACTTGCGTTGTAGAACAAGGGATTGCAGTATACACCCTACATAGCTCACTAGCTTTCCATTTTACACCATTTGGGATTCACAACAGAACAGTTAGCTAATTAGAAATCTTTAAATGTTGGTATTACTTAACATTACAATCTGCACATCATTTCATGAAACGTAAAGAACAGCGTATTCGTCTAATTTGTAATTATTATCTTATTACCTTCTTGGTCCGTTTTCACATGCATCAGGTAATCGCGTACGTAAACAGGCAATCATAAGGTCTGTTTTTTTTTTTAATTGGGCTCCGAAACACACCTCGAATATAAATACCAATGAGGAGACATGTCACTTAATAATATTTCATAGACAATAATAATCATAATAATAGGGTTATAATAAACGTGTACTGAAACACTGACTTTCACGTACCGTTACACTTCACACTCTGTCTTCTCATGTTAAATGTGACCACCAGTAACTGTGCATGGTTCTGTTTTTAAATAACAGGACTTGCTTAATCTGTTTATTATTAGGTTTAGATCATACACTCGTATGTCCCTGTGTAAGAGCTGTACTACTATAGCTAACTATACTGTATAATAGACTGTCTGACCAGCTAGAAATACTTTATCATTTCTTTAAATCACCTTAAGATCTTATTAAGGTGCAAATTCGCCATGCCTGATGACGTCCACTGTTGTGATTGGCGTTATGGTAGTTATGTGTCCGCAAACGTGTATTCGCCGGTCTGGACAGTGTTTATTAGGAACACGTGTACACCTGCTCATTCATGCAATTACCCAAATCAGACAATTATGTGGCAACAGCGCGCTGTACACAACCATGCAGATACACATGATGTACAGGTTGAGTTAATGTTCACATCAACATCAGGATGTGGAAAAACGTGATCTCGGTGACTTTGAACATGGAATAGTAGTTGGTGCCAGATGGACTAGGTTTGAAGTTTTTATTTATTTATTTTTTTAACTATTGATCTCCTGGCTTTTATCCCGAAAAGTCTGAATACCTCCAGTGTGGGCAGACATCCATGGTTGATTCGAGAGAATGAACAGACTGCTTTGAGCAGGAAGGCTATAATAATTCAAATAAACACTCCATACAACCATAGTGAGCAGAAAAACCTCTCAGAACACGCAAAAAGTCGAGCCTTGAGGTTTCAACATCCACTTCTGTCTGCCGAGAACAGGAATACGAGCCCGCGCTGTGAGCAGCTCAGACTACACAGATCATCTGGATCATAAAAACAGATCGCTATTCTATCATTTCCACCTTGCCAGATCAAGCCTAGATAATCATAAAGGCATGTTTAATGCAAGTTTCCAGACACTTTGACTCATTTCCATAATCACCTACTTAAAATATTTTTCTTTGAATATTTTCAGATTCATTTGGTGCTTCAGATATACTGTGTGTGAACGGGGAATTCCAGCCTAGGGCAAAAAAACACGGTGTACATCTGAGTCAGTGGAGTCAACCCTGCTCCCATGACAGGAGACAGCTTACAGCCTCGTGAGTCACGTCATACGAGCAGCGATACCTCCCACTGCTGCTGAGTGACTAGGCTTCAGACTATGCCAGAGCCTCTTCATCGGCTTTGTAATAGCTTCCTAATGGATTGTGTAAGACAATACATACATTTATGTCTCGAAGGCTGAGTCAGAACTTCCCCTTAATTCCCACCAATCAGGACACACCTGAACTGAAAAAAAAAAAAAAAAAAAAACATGAAGGTCCTTCCCAAATCAAACTATAGCACTGAACCTAACTCACGGTTATAAACATAATTCTCTATTGACAACTCGGCACCGATTCTTGTGCCGGATGTCAGACCAGTTTTTTGTTTGTGACTCATGTTAGGATTTGGATAATGATTGCTGTTTGACTTGACGAGGAGCACTTCACCTTCATTAAACAACAGTGCCACAAAATACTGATCCTAACCCCATTGAAAGTCTTTGGGTTGTACTGGAGAATACTTTATAAATTGGTTAAACAGAAATAAATGTATAGACATTGTATAAGGTTGTCGAAGCTATGCCATGGCGAATTTGCACCTTAATCAAATCTTAAAGCGATTTAAAGAAATGTTGAAGTATTTCTAGCTGGTCAGACAGTCTATTATACAGTATTGTTTCTATAGCAACAGCTCTTACACAGGGACATACGAGTGTATGATCTAAACCTAATAATAAACAGATTAAGCAAGTCCTGTTATTTAAAAACAGAACCATGCACAGTTACTGGTGGTCAACTTTAACATGAGAAAACGTTTATTTAAAATTTGTTGAAGGAGTGTCAAGTGTAACGGTACGTGAAGGTCACATTTAAAGACATGAGGTTTAAAAGATTAATATGGATGTAACATGTATACAGAAACCTGTACAAATCTGAAAACATAATTTTACATAAGAAATGTCCATAAAATATATATATATATAAAACTTCATTTATGTATTTTAGAGTGAAGTTGTTTAAGAGCTTCATCTTCTTGACAGTCGCATGTCTAATGATATAAAACACCACTATTACAGAAGTCGACTCGGGATTTATTTCCAAATCTAAACTAATCTAAATCGGTTTACACAGTGACGTCAAATCAACATGGTTGCACACTCAGAAATAAATGGAAGTAAAACATTTAGCTTAACTTAGCAGAGCTTTTAATGAGTGATACTGTAGCTTTAGATGAATCA
Organism: Clarias fuscus; assembly: GCA_030347435.1. Lineage (NCBI taxonomy): Eukaryota > Metazoa > Chordata > Actinopteri > Siluriformes > Clariidae > Clarias > Clarias fuscus. Next base: position 18,773,081 of record CM059206.1, on the reverse strand, counting down.
AATTACAGACATATTCATTTGTTAGATCTAAAACACCGACTCTTACGCGTTAGCTGCCTAGCATGTTGCTGACAAAACATTTACATGTACAGTGGAACCCTGGATTACGAGCATAATTCGTTCCGGAAGCGGGCTCGTATTCCAAAAACACTGGTAAACCAAATAGAATTTTCCCATAAGAAATAATGAAAACTCAAACTATTCATTCTACAGCCCAAAACAATAAAAACATAAAAATAATTAATACAATATATAAAGTAAAAATAAAACAAATTAACCTGCACTTAACATTTAAAAAAAGTAAAAATAAATCCAGTGTTTCCGTTTGTGTGCGCATTTGTATGTGTGTGCGTTGAATTAGCCCCTCGCCTCGTCTAAAACCTCCTCCCTGCCCACACCTCGCTTTTTAAGTTTCACAACTAACATACACAATGCAAACACTATTTTAACGGGAAAAAAAAGAAATCTCTCTAATGATACTCGCGTAAGCATACTAACGGAATCACTGCTGTAAAGTAAAAAATAAAAAAATAACAAACCAGCACCTTACCTTTGAAAAGAGTAAGGTGCGTACACCCGGGGAGTGTGTGTGTGTGTGTGTGTGGCGGTGTCAAATTACGCGCGCGCACACACGGAAGCGAGAGGGGGATGTTAATTATACCAGGAGGAGCACTACGACGCAGCAGGGGAGACGATTACCCATAATTCCCGCAGCGCAAGAGAGAGAAAAATCATTGGCTCAGTTGTGATCACTTGCCGCTCGGTGAGAAAATAAGAGTTGCATGCGTGATACATTTTACTCGGCACTCGTAAACTAATACTTGCTCGGTTTCCGATTAAAAATGTATTTAAAATCTTTGCTCGGTTTGCGGAACAGTCGTAAGCTACGTTACTCGCTATCCGAGGTTCCACTGTACACAGTTCCACCCCTACTGATCTGTAATGGTGTAGCATAGGAGAGTCTCCAGAAAAGTGTGAGAGTGTTCGCTTTCCACTTTCTCTGTAAAAGAACTAGCTGTGCTTTTTGTCTTATTAATTTGAAGAGAAAGAGAAAATGGTGCGGCTGATTTTAGAATAATTGTTCGCAGTCTGTAGGTGTCCAAAGTGTCAAATGTAACCTTAAACACTTTACAAATTGTTCTTTAAATCAATACATATTATAATAGTCGCTACATCGCTGTGGTATAAGAGTGTACGCTGTTATGATATAAACAACGTGCCCCGCCATGTTTTATTTCACACTCGTCTCTGATGCCTGGAGCTTCAGGAGTTGGGCTGTAGACCGCTATGGTCTCTCGTTCTCTGCAGCGTCAGCGTACGCTGTGTTAAGTGCATATGTGAAGAGTCCTAATGCACATAAATCGCTGATTTAGCTGAAAGATAATACAATGCCTGAGGCAGTGCCCTACCCCAACACAAACATTACTTAGTCAAGTCAACCAAACACTCCCTTCCGGAGCGTTACAGGTATGTAGAAAACATTTAAAATATCCTATTACATATATTTTTTTTAAATGCATCTCTCCTAACGTTAAAAGCACCACCAAAGTATGCTAGGAAGAACGAAAGAGCATCACGCAACAACCTGAAACCGCAACGTATGAAACAAACAGAACCAGTCACATCAATTAACTTGACAGTGATGACGAGAGACGTTTAAATGAATTCCTTAAAGACGAACAATCTCATAGTGTTCATTAGCACAGATATGTGACAAGCTGGTTCCTGTTCAGCTTCAACATCTGACATCAATCGGTGAAATGCTGAGACGTCTTGCATGCCTGGGTGTGTGACTCGAGTCTGCATTCGTTGTCAGGTCAGCTCTGGGACGCTATGCATGACCTCAGAAACCGGACTCCGTGAGAAGAAGAAGAAGAAGGAAGTAGTCTGAATATGATGGGATGGTAAAATTGGTTTAGCTGCACTCAAAACAGCTCCGGGCATTCTCTACGGTTATGTATGAAAAATTTGTATTATATATTTTATAAAGTTTTGGGGTTTTTTGAGTAAAGGAAAGCCCATCATGTAAAACACAGAATAAACAAAAAAATTAGCCAATTAAACAAACATTTGATTTATCCCATCTGACAGAAACGCATTTTAAGTCAGACTGATTAGAATAAACTAGAACAGTTTAAAGGTCTGATTTACCCTGTAAGGTCCGGGGCTTTTACGAATGCTGCACTCGAGCTAACTACAGTTCATTTAGAAAGCCACAAATTACCAACCTACTAATCGTTTTACAGACTACAAGCTGGAACTGTTCAGAAAAACACCCTGTGTGTGTGTGCATGTGTGTGTACATTAAATATATACAGAATACTAGGACATCTTTTAGCAGATGTGGCTTTAGAAAGACACCCAATCTGAACAAAAGGAGTCATGACAGAAGTGTCAGAAGGACGTACAGTACCAATAAATGACTAGATATGAACTGAAAGTAGATCCGAGTCTGATTAACATGCGCAACAGGAGCAGAGTGCTTACAACGCTGATTAATGTGATTAACTAAATTTGTTTTATTGGTGCCACGTGCCCATACCTCTCTCTCTCTCTTTCCCTCTCTCACGCGCACGCGCGCGCGCACACACACACACACACACACACACACACACACACACACACACACACACACACAGTAGATATGTTGACAGCTTTGCTGATAGTAGCCTCCGTGATGAGCCCACAGGAATTCAGCAGTCATGGTGTTAACATGCAGCGTTGTGTTTACAATGAATCTGGGACTTAACACCTGTCCTCCCCTTCTCACACTCTCTCTCCCTCGTCCTCTCACACACGCACAATTTTAATGCTATAATTAACCTGGTTAATTGTGTATTGCTCATTCATTCATCGTCAGAGAGTGCTTTATCTTGGTCAGGGTCGTGGTAACACCCATCTCGATATCACTAGGCGCCAGGCGAGAGAACTCACCCCACATGGAACGGCAATCGCCGTCACAAAGAGTGTTACTCTTGCTGTATACGGCCATCTCTAGACCTACCCCCAACCTTAACCTCGGCAAACCGCAAAAAAAGATTAGGGCTTTTAAATTTTAATGGGTTTAAAATAAAAGAAAAATAAATAAAAAAAGCAATTTCATCACAAAGAGAAGCAAAATGTCACCTCGAGGCTGAACTATAGCATTTAGTTCCCAGATAGAGATAAAACCATGCCGCAGACACACAAAATACAGGCAGTTGCACAATATGATAAACACTGCTAAGCTTGCCTAGTCAGAATCGATTGTGATAAATCTGCTGAAGAAGCCAAAAATTGATTGAGGAATAAAAATACGACCAGTTGTACAGCTCAAGCTGGACCACAGTAAATATTAATGTGGCTTATTACTGTAAGGACAGGCCACTGGCAGAATTTCAGAGGTATTAAATCAATAAACACCCAGCTGATTCTCCTTCCTGTCCATATATAGTTCCTTCCATCATTTTGCCATAATCTCATCTTGAGGCACTGGACTGCACAGCATACATTAGGCTTCCTAGATCAGATCTGCAACTAAGCTTTCTGGAGGACTCAGAAAGTGCTGTGTGTGGGGGGACTTGGTTGCACGTTCAGTGTTCATGCACAGTGTCTCCGGGAAAGTATGCGTCATCACTGAACTAATGGGCGTGACCATGATGTAATTTATGACTGTCTGAAAGGAAGGAGAGCTTAAAGAGGGATGAGACGGTTACTGTCTGCATACCGACCGTATGATGCTCCAGTCCCTGCTCAGTGTCATGTCCTCGAAATAACTCTTCACGAGCGCTCAGCAACAGGCTAAATCTGGCGTCTTTAATAGACTCGAAGGAAACCGGCGTTAACGTCGTAGGTGCATGTGTGACCAAATATAGGACGGAAATGGAGTCGGGTATCAAGTAGGCCTTCGAGGAAACGAGGAAACAGAGAAACCACATCTACACCCGCTAATCAAATTCAGTCTCTTCAAAGCCATCTACTAACATCCTCATCACCATCTCGCACATTTAGTAACAAAAGATGAGAAAAAAAAGTGTTGTTTACTACTAAAGAAAGAGTGAATGCATTGCATATTTATGAATTCAATGTACAGCATCCTTGCTTATAGGTCTGAAATGCTTGCAAGTCTAAATAATGCATACCTCCTGAAGTGCCCTGAGCACAGAATGGTTTCAAAGCTTGACTGGCAAACAGAAATCAGGCTTACATGCAGCCAATTACTGCCTTCTTGAAGACAGCTGACCTTTCGAATGAAAAACCCTTCCAGTTTGTGATATAAGAACTGATTTCGACTGCTCTTGTTGCCAGATCTTTTATTTCCCGCCATGCAATTAAGCAGATGCAGACCTAATCATTATCATCAGCCAGGCTAAACTTGGCTGTGGCTCTGTGATGCCAAGACTCCTGCGTGGAACAGACCGAACCATACATTATCCACAAGAAGTACCAGTAAAATCTAGACTAAACATAGAAACTTGCTCTTAAATAATCACCAAGTCTGTGTCCACCACCGAGTATGCTAATATCCCATTCTTTAAAAAAAGATTGCATTGAAATAACGCACTAATGTAATAGTTCGAGGCAGCATAGTGGTGTAGTAGACAGTATTGCTACTTCATAGCTCCGGGGTCTACGATTAGATTCTGAGCTCTGCTTACTGTCTGTGCGCAGTTTAATGTTTCTGTGTTCCCACAGGTTCCCTCGGAGTTCTTTACAGGACTCATCAGATCACATGACCTTTTTTCATCGCTCCAAAGCCCAATCTTTATGCTCCCTAGCAAACTGAAGGCGTTTTTTTTCTGATTAGTCTCACTAACAAATGGGTTCTTTATGGCTACACAGCGGTTTTGTCACAATCCTGTAAGCTCTTATCATATTGTGTGTGTGAGGAGCAAGAATGTTTTTCTGTTCCAAGATGTCAAAGCAATGCAGTTTAAGTCAAACTACAAGCTGAGGCGCACCTTGTTATCACATTGCAAGGGCGGAGTGCACGTCAGGGCCGAGGAACTGCAACGTGCGCACTTAACAAGGATCAGGATCGAGGCATGATATCATGACGAGACTAAAGAAGGTTTTATAAATAATACAAATGATTTTATTATGATGGATATCAGAAACTGTTAAGGCTATTTAGCACAGACGGTCAATTTAACATTGATTTGAGTAACGGGGGTGTGGGGTTATTGACGTTTATTAGTTTCCTGTGTGTGTTTTTTTACGTAAAAATGTTTAGTTCTAGTATTTTTGAAGGCGTTTTTGGTTTACAGCACGCTCTGCATGCTCCTAAGAGTTTTCCCACAGTACTGTACAGACATAATATATTCCTGAGTGAAACAGACGTGATCTTCGCTGCAGGGTGGTGGAAGAGATAAATGACACGTAACGTGATTACGCTTTCACGTGCTCGGGTGACAATCAAAACTCAGCAGGCGTTGAGAGATGAGTAAAAGTCTTCGCAGTCTTCGATTAGATCACTGATCCTGATGAATGAGGAATAATATGTTTAGAGACGTAAAAGAACAAAGCAAAAATAAAATGTCTGCTCATGATATATTGGAGTGGTTTACTCACAGATGGTTTGGAATTAATGTTTGCTTTGTGAAGAATTATCTAATTCCAGAACTATATGAGCACAGAAGGCCAGAACTGATGAACCATTTATTCAAGTTATTTATTGTCTAAATTTATTATTGGCAAATTCTTGGTACTTTCATACACACCTTAACTGTATAATGCAGTTGATAAGTCTTTTCCTACACTCCGGCATAAGAGCACGTCACAAATATAAAGCACAGAATATTATCTCATACCCAGGGCCAGAAGAACGGCCGGCAGTAAGACACGCGCTCAGTCAGCGTCTCTTAACGCTTTTAATGTTAAATCATGTATGCCAGCTAAAAGGCTGCCTCACAGTGATAACTTAAATCAAAAAGACAAAAATACGCTGTGCCATCACGGATTCCATTTCCATCCTACCCGTCACTTGCTATGATCCATGTAGATTTCTTGTATGTCTCTCCTTTCACTACAATATGCTCTCAACTCTCAAGGCTGTGCCAACTCACTCTGCCCACGATCTAACGGCACACTGCCATATTCTCACCCCTAGCTTTGCCACAAAGTACAGCCTCCCAGCCTATGACTGACCAAAAAAAAAAAGAAAGAAAAAAAAGGAAAAACCACCATCTGCTCAGAAACACTGTGTAACAAAAAAGAATACTAATTTAAATGCTAATTTTTCAGATGGAATATTTCTCTCCTTTAATTTATGCTAACTGGCATGTACACTTCACTTAAAAGTGCCTGGCTCGATTTGATCCTTTGTTGCAAAGGTGACTGGAGGAAAAAAAAAAAAAAAAAAAACACATACTATACTAGTCAAGCTAGATGTTTATGATCTCAGCAAAAACATCACACATACCAACAGAAAAATTGCTCCAGTTCATCAGCTTCCAAAATATCTGCCTGGTACTGATTTGAAGAAGGACTTGAATGAATGAATAAATAATAAATAAATACAGCGGCACAGTGGCGTAGTGTCGCCTTGCCCCTCCAAGGTCGGGGGTGCATGTTCTCCCCGTGATTGGTGGGTTTTCTCCGGTTTCCTCCCACTGTTCAAATACGTGCATATTAGCCTAATTGGTGTTCACAAACTGCCAAATGAGTGTGTGGTGTGTGCAATGTGTGCCCTGCGATGGATTGGCAGCCTGTCCAAGGGGAACCCCGCCTTGTGCCCTAATTCTCCTGGGACAGGCTCAAGGCTTCAAGCGACCTAGTACAGGATAAGTGGAATAGAATGTAAATTAATGAATGAATAAATAAATACTACTGTTAGCCAAACTGTGCCTCGGTCACTGTGTAGTTTTTATTTTGAAAGGAGTAGCTCATGTGATAGAGTTACGGGTATATCGGTTATAATTACGGGTATACATCATTACATTGAAACACATAGATTAAGCAGTTTTTGCCATCTTTTGTTAGTTATTGGACCAACTTCTCCACTGAGCATTTATGATAAATAAATAAATAAATAAATAAATAACCCAGAGAAATCAGAAATCGAACTAATCCAAAGTATTTTTTATTAGTAAAATCTTTTTAACCTCTTAGAAACTGACAAACCCTGATCTTAGTGCCTGATCTGGGGGGGGGGGGGGGGGGGGGGGGGGTTATTCATAGACGTCCCTCGTCTTTAGGAAACAAATAAAGATGACTGTTGCACTGAGATGCTCTAACACGCTCAGCACCCTGCAGCAGTAGTTTTTAGAAAAGGTGCCAGGGACAAAATGTCATGTTAGTATCTGTAATGTTTTTAAGAAAAACAATCAGCAGTTTTCATCTGCCATGTCTCTGGCATAACACTACTGAAGCAAAACTTTCAAAAACCGTCAGCTTTTTAAAAAATAGATACTATTTTGTTTAAAAAAAAAAAAAAAAAAAAAAATATATATATATATATATATATATATATATATATATATATAATTAAACAATAATAACAGAAATGTGCTAACTGTGACATTGAACAGTAAGAAGAGCATTGTGGGTGGAACTCTGTCTATGTCCAGTTCCTCTGATTGTAAAAGCAGGGTGTATTGTTTGTGTATAAACAATCGGTTGCAATCCGGTCTCTATGATGCACACGACTCTACTGCTTTCACACCGAAGCTGTTTAAAACGTACTAACTGCATAGAAATATAAGCGCTGGAGATGATTGTACTTCCAAACGTTCTGAGGTATACAAATGGCTCTTAGTGTGATGTAACTCAAGCCTTCTCAGATTAATGTGGCCTCATCTGACTGTTGAGGCTCAATTTCAGTATTTTAATATATCTATAAATACATATCGCAGTGTGGCGCTAGTCTAGGAAAACAATGCATGGGTTGGAATATGAAGCTGATATATGTCCATGACTGTTGATTATTTCACCTATTAATGCACTTCCAAACACTTCTATATTCCTTTTGTTCCCTCAGAAATTAGACAACAATTGTATTTTTTTTTTACTGTTAATTACTACACTTAAAGCCACGACCGTCACTTGATAAGTTAGATCCTGTTATCGCTCACTTTATAGCAGATGCAAATATCTGTTCCTTCACCAGTTTCTAAGCACAACACTTCATGTAAGCAAGAAACTGTAAAAGCGCAACGTTACCTTTAAGAAAAAGTGCAATCTGTAAATTTGAAGTGCAAAAGTTCAATACCAGGGGATCATGTTTAAAACATACACCATGGTACTAGATAACTGTTATAGTGTTATGGTCTGTTAGCCTACATCATTCTTCTTCTATTATATGTTAATTCTACTTCATCTATCTTTTTTTTTTTTTTTAATCACTGACTCGGAGAGTTCCTGTACAAAAAAGTCCAACGCACTCATACTGTTGGTATGTGTACAACTGGCTCTTGAATTGCTTGAATTACAAAATGCTGAGACACACGAGAGTCATTCCTTCAACGTTAAATGTCTCCTGACGCAAAAGGCATCACTCATCATACAATTGCTTTATAAGGTTACGTATAAGCCTTCACCATACCACACACTCATTGTCTATACCGTTTTATCCTGTATACAGGGTCGCAGGTGACCTGGGCACTTGGGGCACGAGGCGGGTTACACCTTGCATGAGGTGCCAATCCATCGCAAGGATTCACACACTACGGGTAATTTGGGAACACCAATTTGCCTCAAGTGTCTTAGGACTGTGGGAGGCAACTGGAGCACCTGAAGGAAATCCACCAAGCAAACATGCAAACTCCAGACCAGAGACTTTGTGGGAATCGAATGCGGACCCTGGAGCTGAGAGGTCACGGTGCCAACCACTACGCCACCATGCCGCCCCTTCACCATACCAGCCACTGTGAATTAGGTGAATAAGCTGCTTTTATAGAAGATTAATTAAAATTAAAACTTTCTAACCATTCACAATTTTAAGTGCGGTGTAAATATATATATATCTTAATTTAAAAGGCTACTCACCCTCTCGCTCTGTGGACAGTAAAGATAAAACAGCAGTGTGAGTGAAAGGGACCTCAGTCAGACTCACTCAGTCCCTACGGGTGTGTAGGAAGTGGGCGGGGCGTTTTTTCTCTTGTGAGCCAGTGGGCGGGGCCGCTGCGTGGCTGACCGACACCACCCCGTTTAGCTCAAGGCGCGCGCACGTGCTCTGATGAACAGTTCAAAGGTTGTACACTGACAGGAATAATAACTGACACAAAGCTGTACAATTAATACAAAAGAAAAAAAACTAGTGCTGTTGTACTGTGTCCTCCCAAAGGCGTATCGATTTAATGCAGCTCCAAAACCCGGCTTCTTACCGGTTTCATATTTTCAATGAGGCTGCACTCCTTACACAATAAGCCTGAGAAATAATATCGCTTTATTTCTCAGTGATTCTGACCTGGGTGTAAACCATTAGTCTGTCTGAGACTGAGAGAAAGATAGAGAGAGAAAGAGTCTTACAGCCTTACAGGCAGGTAGGCGGCTGCCGGAGGAAAAGCATCCATTACTGTAACATCCCCACCAACACAGAAACAGAAACTCAAACATACCCGAACGAATAAAACACAACAACCAAAACATCGCCACTTCACAGCTTTATAACAAAAGAATAACGTGTTTACCTATTTATCCCCCATCATGTATCTTGATCCCGGCGCATCCGTGTATTTAAAATGAATAACCCTTCTCTTTCCAATGAACCAGGCTTTTCCCGAGTCTCACTAAAACAACATTTCTTTAAAAGAAACCTTCCAACGGTATTTAGAAACGAGCCGAATCGAATTTGCCGAAAAGACGTTCAGTATCCGTGGTCCACGTCGCGGAAAGAAAGGATTGTGAGAAACGCCTCTCCCATTAGCCATTGGAGTATTGTTTGGAGAAGATGCACGTCATTGGATAAACCGGCTGTCAGTCACAAGAGTACGCGTATATGATTGGTTCACGGTGTCATGGACCAACCCTCAAATCCTGTCACGCAACAGTGTTGTAATATCACTAGACTCCCGCCCATGTCTGACGCTCACAGTGAATGAAGACAGGAGTGTGTCTCGTTTTATACAGCTGGGCCTCATTGTTCCCTAGCTCCCATTATTTTATCAGATGTAATTTTGTCAAAAGTGAAAGAATTTTGTCTGGTAAAGTGTTTTCAGCTCTTATAAGCTGTGCCTTATGAATTAGGGATATATTGATTATATACTGAATATCTGTATCAAGATGGTATTTCATATATTCCTCTAGCAATGATCTCTTTAATCACACAGTTAGTACACATCTTTAATCACATCAACTGGCATAAGCGGTAATTTGTTTAGAGCACACACTGTACTACCGCTGTAATACACACTTACACACACCCTGATGCTGATAACCAGGGTTGGGCAAGGTTGGAAACAAAGCTTCTAGACAAAGATCTGCGCAAGTCCTATAAGCCGAACATGAGTTTAATGCATTCTGTAAATCTGGTACTTACCGGTGCTGGTGCTATAGGTGCGTACAGTTGTAGCAGTGGGTGGTGGTGAATCAGAATCTAGTGATGCTGTGTCGTCATCTTGGGAACACCCAGCCTGGATGGCGCGGAGGTAACTATGGCTTCTGGAACGGAAGCAGGTGGGCAGATCAGAGTCTTCTGCCCGAGAGTGAGAGCGTGCAAGCGTGTGCATGTCTCCAAACACAGATTCTGAACAGGAGTCTTCTCCATAGCGTTGATTCAGCTCTGAGTCCCGCATCTAAAGAGACAGAGACAGGGTGATCCCAGCTGCCAGAGACTGCCAGCTGGCCTGGATTGCCAGGTTGAGTGTTAACGAGACAGAGAAATGTACACAGTAAAATGTATGTGATTCCGTGTAAGCAGTTCCTTATAATTAAACCCAAATCTGGTTAGTGGGAAAAAGTGAGGTGTGATCAGTATGAGTATTGACAGGTGTCTCGCTTAATTCTAAACTAAACTTAAGCAGTTGAAGTGGATTGTAAAGACAATTAAAAATCATTCGGAGTAAATGCAAGTATATAAAAAAAAAGGTTATATACTTGCATTTAGGACAAATTGACCTCTTTATGTATAAGTGGACATAAAATCAAAGTCAAGGCAAAATTATTTCAGTAAACACTTGTGCCAGTGAGTCACACTGTGGCAACCAATTATCATATGTTTTTACTAGTAGACACTGTGAATTTTTTTTTTTTTCACTTTGTATGAATAGGATCCTGTCAACATCACTCAAGCACTAGCATTAACAGCCAAAGCCATTTCATTCCAGTGGGCTTCATTCATTACACCAGGCCTCTTTAATTGATCATTTGTCACTCTGCTGAAGTGAAGAGGGAGACGAGTGAGGCCGGGTGGAAGTGACTCAGAGGCTAATCTCAGAGGCTTTTCACAGCCACTTAGGCATGTCACGTCAATGTTTTATAAATGTACACACTTGTCAACTTGTCAAGATATGGTTATATATAAAGGTTTGCAAAAAAATGATGATATCCCACATTTATGCACAAGAATATACTTGATCAGGTTTACACCAATATATCAGGACCTTATAAAGCAGTGTCTGTCTCAACACCTTGGTCTATCTGACAATATCTTACTGGAAAGATTCCAACCTGGAGACCTTCTAATCTGCAGACCAACTCTTAAAACTGCTCGAGTCTGGAGTGAAGAACACACTTCGCTGCTGCAAGACTGTTTTGAAAATACAGTTATTTGCAAAGGGTGTACGTAGATGTGAAGGTATGCCGCTTATCCATTTTGGTTGCATAGCCTTCTGCACTGACACTTTGTTAACAACCAAGACCATCAAGGTTTCTGCTCAGAGTGAGGTACACTATGTAAAGGCTGGCTTACAGTAATGCCCAGAGAGAACTGATAAATGACATAAAATGAGAAGCTGAAGATGATTATACTTTCACTTATTGATGCAAATATTCATACAGTACAGTATACACTCACCTAAAGGATTATTAGGAACACCATACTAATATGGTGTTTGACCCCCTTTCACCTTCAGAACTGCCTTAATTCTACGTGGCATTGATTCAACAAGGTGCTGAAATCATTCTATAGAAACGTTGGCCCATATTGATAGGATAGCATCTTGCAGTTGATGGAGATTTGTGGGATGCACATCCAGGGCACGAAGCTCCCGTTCCACCACATCCCAAAGATGCTCTATTGGGTTGAGAGCTGGTGACTGTGGGGGCCATTTTAGTACAGAGAACTCATTGTCTTTGTTCAAGAAATCAATTTGAAATGATTTGAGCTTTGTGACATGGTGCATTATCCTGCTGGAAGTAGCCATCAGAGGATGGATACATGGTTGTCATAAAGGGATGGACATGGTCAGAAACAATGATCAGGTAGGCCGTGGCATTTAAACGATTGGCACTAAGGGGCCTAAAGTGTGCCAAGAAAAGATCCCCCACACCATTACACCACCACCAGCAGCCTGCACAGTGGTAACAAGGCATGATGGATCCATGTTCTCATTCTGTTTACGCCAAATTCTGACTCTACCATTTGAATGGCTCAACAGAAATCGAGACTCATCAGACCAGGCAACATTTTTGCAGTCTTCAACTGTCCAATTTTGGTGAGCTCGTGCAAATTGTAGCCTCTTTTTCCTATTTGTAGTGGAGATGAGTGGTACCCGGTGGGGTCTTCTGCTGTTGTAGCCCATCCGCCTCAAGGTTGTGCGTGTTGTGGCTTCACAAATGCTTTGCTGCATACCTCGGTTGTAACGAGTGGTTATTTTAGTCAAAGTTGCTCTTCTATCAGCTTGAATCAGTCGGCCCATTCTCCTCTGACCTCTAGCATCAACAAGGCATTTTCGCCCACAGGACTGCCGCATGCTGGATGTTTTTCCCTTTGCACACCGTTCTTTGTAAACCCTAGAAAAGATTGTGCGTGAAAATCCCAGTAACTGAGCAGATTGTTAAATACTCAGACCGGCCCGTCTGGCACCAACAACCATGCCACGCTCAAAATTGCTTAAATCACCTTTCTTTCCCATTCTGACATTCAGTTTGGAGTTCAGGAGATTGTCTTGACCAGGACCACACCCCTAAATGCATTGAAACAACTGCCATGTAATTGGTTGATTAGATATGAACATTATTAATGAGAAATTGAACAGGTGTTCCTAATAATCCTTTAGGTGAGTGTATACACACAACTCTTAGAGTGATGTAACTCAAGCCTACTCAGATTAATGTTGAGCTGCCAAGCCTCAATTTCAGTATTTTAATAGATCTATAAATGCCTATCTTAGTGCAGTGCTGGTATAGGAAAACATTCTCCATTACTGCACTTAAAAAGAACACTTTTATTCCTCTCATACCACAGAAAGTAGCCAACAATTTAGATACTTGTCCTGATTTTTAACTGTTTATTACTACACTTATTGTTACGACTAGATCTTGTTATCACCCATTTTATAGCAGCTGTAAACATCTGTTCCTTCACCAGTTTTTAAGTGCAAAATATGCAAACTTTTTCATTCTGATTTGCCATTACACAATGCTGAGACACCTGAGACTCATTCCTGCAGTGTTAAATGTTTCCTAAAAGAAAACATAGCTATGCCAACGATTTATAATGTTATGTGAGGCCTTCATCCCAGCCCCTGTGAATTAGAGAGAACTGATGAAGGTTTTTAAAAAAGTCAAGCACAGATACCAGCAGCGCATTGAAGACCGCTTGCAAACGGCATATGGAGCAGCATAAAAGCCGTAACAGACTCCAAGAGCAGCACCTGACTGACCAGCCATGACACCACACTTCCTGACACAATGCTTCATGCTTCAACAGCCACACCAGCAGACTGAGAGCTCAAACAACATCATCATCATCCAGGGAGGGGCCTGTAGTCATAAGGTGAGATTCACTCTGAGAAAGACTGACATCACTAAAGCAGCAGGACGAGACACGGTGCCAAGTTACACACCGGAGTCATGTGCTGACCAACTGGCAGGGGTGTTCACCAATATCTTTGATCTGTCCCTGCCGCAGGCTGTAGTCCACACATACATCAAATCTTCCACTATTGTCTCTGTGCCCAAAAAGCAAGCAGTCATGTGTTTCAATGACTGTCATTCAGTTACTCTGACACTTTTATGATGATTTAAGAGGCTCCTTCTTTAATAGCCACTGATCTGGATGGCCATCAGTTTGCCTACCATGGAAACAGTACAATAGTCGCGCATAAACTTGTAAACGAGCTCAGCAGACGGGGATTAGAAAACACACTCTGCCCACTAACACACAACAAAATGTCATGGTCAGCAACCATACATCGTCCACTCTCACTCTGGATACAGGAGATCCACAGGGCTGTGTCCTCAGTCCTGCCCTTTTCACCCCATTCACAAATCACTGTACATGCATCCCCTCCTCTAACACTAGAGTGAAGTTTGCAACAGCACTACAAGAGTTGGACTAATACCAGGAAATGACTCCATGCTCTACAATAGAGGAGCTTCAAGATCTGGTCCAGTGGTGTTAGATAGTAAGCTGCCCCATAAATGTTGAGGAGGTCAAATTCCTGGGACTTCACATCACAAAGGATCTGACATGGACCTTTTTGAGAAAGCTCAGCAGAGGCTTTTCTTTTTCAGAAAGCCTAAAAAGCCAGACTCCTCTTTCAGCTTTTTTGTGAATTACTACAGAAGCACAATAGAGAGCATTCCTTGCTGCTGTGTCACAGTGTGGTACTCCAGCTGCACTGCAGTGAACCAGAGAGACCTGGCCTGGATAGTTAAGCCTGAACAGTGAATTGTGGGACACTATCTAGACATAGTTTATGCTCGCCACCTACGCAAGAGGGATAGCACCATTATGAAGGTTTTGACACACCCAGGTTACACACTGCTTGACCCTTTTCAATCAGGAAAAAGATACAGGACAATCAGAACTCTACTAGACTGAGGAACAGAGCCGTAGCCCCTCCATTACATCCCCCCCACACACGCATACCCACACAGATTCACACACCCATGACAGAAAACAAACCAACCTGTCTTACCCCCAAATTTTTCTTCAGGCTCCTGCCAACACACTGAACACTTAACATCCATGACTGTAAATACAATTATTATAATTTGTCCAGTGCCTACTGCTTACTGTAAACAATACCCGTTTGCACTGCAATGTTTGTACCATTTAAGTCCTATTGCATAAATACATGACCTTGTCAATATTTCTATATTTTGATCATAATTATCTTGCCAATTATTCTTATATAATTTTTATTCCTGCTGACAAAAGTTACGTAATACAACTCAAATGACAATAAAGTATTATCTCCCTTATCACAAGAAAAAAAAAAAAAAAACGCAGAAGACATCTGACCTGGCTGATGCAGCTGTTGCGTCCGAGTGTGCTGCAGCCCTGACTGAAGTCATCATCATCCCAGCGTGGGAACGATGAGCTTACAGAACCTCCAATGCAGTCCAAATTATCCACACTGCGATTCCCAGAGAATTCTCGCAGAGATGGAAGACAACTGAGAAGAGGAGAGAAAAGAAGAGAAGAGCAAAAAGGGAGCGAACAGATTTATGTTGGCCCACATAACCGTTCTTGCTCTATTCGTCCAATATGCATTTATAAATACAAAGCAAATGGAAAAAGCTGTTCGCTGTGATTTATGAATATATGGAATAAAACACTGTTATAGCAAAATAACCAATGACAGGTTGGCGTGATGTTGCCTGATATGAAGCAGAGTTACTGTTATCACCCTGAAGTTTATTTTCACCTATCAGCATGTCCTGGAGTGTCTTGTACAGCAGCAATTCGACAATGTTTAAAAATGTCAGTTTATTAATGAATCACACATCGTACCTTTGACCCATTTATTGTTGCATTTCACGTTATGAAGCGCTTAACTATTCTATACAACCCCAGCCTTTCTCTTAACAACCTTGTCTTTAAGTTTGAATACAAAATGCAGGATGCCATGTTCCTGAAAAACGAGAACGTGACATAAAACTGACTGACAGCTGCAAAGTGCTGGCACCTACAGTATGACTCCTCTAACTACATAATACCCATAACCTCCGCAATATATAATTGTCTCGCAGCTGGAATGACTGTCCAATCTGTGCTGTAGAAAATTAAATAACCAACACTGTCTCACCATCCAATCAGACTTGATCATTCACCAGCATTATTGGAGTGGCATTATCACCTATTTATTAATCAACCTCTCAGTCTATGCATACATCCAGAATCGCTGATGTGTTACGTGTAGTGCCAGCTCAGCCATGCTTGAAAGGTTGTGAGTTTGCATCCCAGTACTGTCAAGCTGCTACTGTTGAACCCTTATCCGCTTTGCATGAATGAAACAAGGTTTGGATAAAAAGCTTCTTTGAAATTAGTAACACATTTGATTGATACGACATTAAACACGTGATGAGTCCAAAATGACCTGCGCATCTAGTATGAGGTTAAGCAATGGCCACAAACTCTGAACAGGCTTTCCCTATTTAGATTTACTGATTTATGACTATAACTGCATGAAAAATGTTAGTTTCCACGTCGATCAATTCAACAGAGAAAGCCACTCAAGAGTTGTAGAATCCAGGGCCTTTATCATTAATCATCTCATAGCAGGAGTACCGAGCACTCAGGCATGATAGAACTTGATATCTGAAAATGCATTAACTCTTATCGCAGAGCTGTTACTCCGTACTCGTATTGTGAGATGAAGGTAGACCCGGGTCTCTGGATGAACCGCAGCGCTGCAGTTTATGGTAAAGCGGCTCCCCCCGGTGTGCTGTGTGAGGAGCTGCAGCTGACCTGCTTCCCTTCACTGCACTGACCTTACGGAGCGGCCGATCTGCTGCAGGGTGGCAATGCTGTGGAGGGGAGACCACAGGGCCTCCAGATCCCCCTGGAGCATCGAGTAGTCCAGAGGACGGCTGGGAAAGAGGGCATTTAAATATAAGGAGGGTAACAGGGTTATGAAGAGAGGTTACTGATAACGTGGGAGGTATGGTTTTCCAGGGGTGAGAGAATAGGAACATGACTCCAAACATGTAAAGGCGTTCAAGTCAAAGTGAGTTCGATAGGACAGGGAGATATACTAAAGGAGAAATAAAAGCTCTGCACTTTAATAAAAGTGGTTCAAACTAGAAAAGGAAAAAACAAACAAACAAACAAAAAAAACAAAGCTGCCTTGAAAAGGTTGGTCGAAGTCTAGATTATAGCAACAAAGGCTACGCTACAAATGTAGCCTGTGTATTTCTTAATTCTTCAAATGTCAGTAGGATTTAGAAATACAGAAACATATCACACAAACATATTCACAAGATCGACGACTCCCTAGTGAGTTCAAGCGGCTCTTACGAAAAGTACTGAAGAGCTGCAGGATGGCTGTAGTGTTCTCAGTGTTCTTATTGCTATCCCAATATTTTTGGACTGTATTGTCCTGATATCGATGTTACTTATTCAGACGGGGTGGAATTTCTCTCCAAAAAACAAACGTGGCCATGTTTTTCCATTAGTATATATGAAGTCATCAAGAAAAGGGCAGGTTTATGGGTTTTATATGTTCTTGAGTGACTTTTCCATGTGTCACTGGGGTGTAACCTCGTTCCTAAACACAGCCAGCATATGTCTGCAAAAACCCTAAAAATGTCCATTGTAGTAACATAACGAGAGATGTGATAATTCGACCCGCAGCGTATTTGTCGCACAGCTTTTCCTGTTTAGAGGAACGTGTAGAAGATAGCATATTAAACCAGAGAACGTTAGCTAAATCTATCACATGAGCAAGCACAGCTTGGATGTGCGTGTGTGCGTGTGTGAGAGAGACCTGGGGCGTTTATGTCATGGTAGAATGCCCACTTACTTTCTGGAGGGGAACTGGTCACTGAGGGACTGCTGTGTGGCACGTAGGTAGCTCTGTCTGCGCGCAGCAGTCTTTGGTGAGGGTTTCAAGCTGCTGTCTGAGTCATCGCTGTCCTCCAGGTCCCCCATGGCCTTTACGTAGCTGCCACTGCGCATCCGCCTGCATGGGATCTCACCTCGACCAAGAGTCCCGCTCCACTCTCCTGTAGAGGGCATCTACAGATTGAACATAATAAGCATAAAAACTATTGGTAGGGGTAGTATATATGAAAGAAAACATGTTTAGGATGTAATCTGTCCTTTCAGTATGGAGGTACAGGTACGATTATTCGAATAATAAACGAACCACTGAAAGCTTCACTGCTAAGATACTGTACATTGCTAACATGCAAAAATATATATATACCTGTTCTGTAGCCTCTCAGATTGGTATCTCTTGTTTGTGATATGCCTTATTAGTACAGTGGGAGTATCTCTGCCTTTCTTGTGAAAGACCAAGGTTCAAATCCCCTAAGAAGGAATGATGGGGTTGCACCAGTGAGTGCCAGTCTCAAACCAGATAAAAACTGAAAATGGAAAGGGGATCCATGCCAAATTCAAAAATGCAAATTGGGTGAACCCACAATTGCAGCAACCAAAAGAGAAAGAAGAGGATGAAGAAGATCTTGTTTACAATACAGCCTACCAGGTAAAAGTTTAGACCCACTTTCAAATGTATTTTTTTATTATTTTCTACCCACAATGCAAAGGGGTGTCCAGGGAATAAATGTTGGGAATAAAGCCCTTAGTCGGCCTGTTAAAGATTTAAACAATAAAACATCTTTATATCCCTTGGATGACACCCCAACTCGCCCCCACTACCATGCCCCCGGACTCACCCTGCCTCGCACCTGGAGATAGTGGCAGGCCAGCTCCTGCTGGCATGACTTGGATTTGAGCAGTGAACGATCCAGAGTGGCGGTTCCCTTCTGGCACAACTGCCTACTTGGCCCAAGTGTGAGAGTGGACCAGGACCCACCCTTCCCATAATTTCCTTCCACAACTGCCACTCTTCCTCCCCCTCCTCCTCCTCCTCCTCCTCCTCCGCCAGGGCCTGGGAGAGCAAGAAGGCCTTGGTGCTTCAGGTCATTGTTGCTCTTTGAGGCTTTCAGTGTGTGCTCGTTAATGGTGTTGTAGCCTTGCATTAAGTACTTTGAATTCGCTTGACTTTCCAGCGCTGACCCAGATGCAGAGCTCTGCCGACCCAGAGTCATCATTGCCACAGGGTTCCTGTAGTTAATGATGTCACTGTCCAGGTCATCTGAGCTCCAGTAGCCAGACATGTTGGAGCGTGGACGCCGTTTAGCTGTGCCCTCACTCTTGGCCCTGTCTTTGCTTTTACTACGCCGGTGGTGTTTGTCTTCGCCACTGCCTCCTGAGCGCCCATTCATGTTGCCCTTCATAGCTGAGCTTTCTAATGACTGTGACTTGGCGAAGAGTTTCTGCACAGAGTGGACCAGGTAGCGGATCTTTCCTGGACTATCAGTGCGCTGCTGCTGCTGTTTAGTTGTTTCCACGGCTGTGCTGCGATGAAACTGTAAAGTGCTGAAGCCATCCCGCTGCCCCGGCAACTGCTTCTCAAACTGATCAAGGAGGTTCGCTGGTAGCCGGTTCATCTTCCCTGCACCTACTGGCAAAGAGACAGAAAAGTTCAATACACGTTTAAAAACACTCATCACTGCTGCTTCATTTCTGCTTGTCAGGAATTTAAGAAATATAAAGGCACTCATTTTCAGACCTGAAAATACTTTTTGGAATGTATATAGAAATGTTATTGGTAAGTTACAACTATACCAAGACCTACATTAATTATGTAAGCATAGGAATCTGGTTTGACCTGATATGGTAGCAGATCCACTGGTGATCATTGCTGTGCGTCCTGATCCGAGGCCCATGTTCATTCCCATGCCAATGGACATAGAAGTACCCAGTGTGCCTGCGCTGATACCCCCAATGTTGTCTCCACCTGGAGGTGAGAAATCTCCCTGCTCGAAGTGTGAGTTGTAATTGATACGTGGGAAGGTGCTGCTGGTAGACAGCTGGTTGCTCTGCGGCATCAGACAGTCTGGGGGAAGACCGCCGGAGCTTGGTGAATTTGAGAAGTGATGGGGCTCCAAGGCTCCATAATGATCCATGGTGGAAGAAGGGACAATATAGGGTTGACGCGATAGGGTGGAGCTAGCTGAGGGTGGATACATTGGGTCGATGCGGGAGGGTGAGCGTGTAGGGTCACAATCGGAGAGGTGACGTGTGCGGTGGGGGGTGTAGCCTTTCATGATGCGGATGTGGCAACCCCCCCAAAGAGCCCTAAAGTAGCAGCATTTCTCCGCCAGGGAGAGTGACACACCCTGGAGAAGATGTCCTGAAGAAAAATGAGGGGCAGAAAAAAAAGAAAAAAACTGTCAGAGGACACCCATCAAGCACGAAGAGAACATGACAACTTAACGCACACAGACTCAAGCACTTAACCCTGGCCACAGTGCTAACCAGTATGCTATCACACTCAACTGTGCATCATTTCGTTCGTTATTTAAATTCTGTCGGCTGTGTCTAGCTTTTCTTATATAGCAGACAGAATTTAAATAGGGTGCTTAAGCGACCAATGTGTGCCACAAATGTTATAGTTTGAGTCTTGACTATTGCCTAAAATCCAGGTTCACGTTTGTAATCATAATTTGGTTATCTATTACTGTTTTATTTCTTAATTTAATATTGGGTCTGCCTTGCGTCAGCCTTCCCCTCTATGTCACACCAGGATAATAAGCAGATTGTAGAAAAGCTTTTGCGGTAAAAGTGTTTCATAACGAGAGTGATGGGATTCCTACACAGATGGCTATTTTCCCCCTGAGCCACAAGCAACCTTTCCAGCCATTTTATAAGGTCTCTGACTCACATACACAGCTGTATTTTTACCTGTCGTATACATCTGTAAAGAATTTAAGCACCAGTCCTTGTTGCATCATAGCCATTTAGTGAGCTTAAAACACATCATATGGCTTACTCTTGCTCCGTAGCCAATACTAGCAGGGGACTGCTTCTGCATATTGTGTGCCCAGACTGTCTGTGGCCTTCTTTTGTCTACCTGGCATGTTGGAGCAAATCAGAGAGAGAGAAAGGAACCATTCATTTGCTACTGTATTATTGTCTGGGGGGGAATTAAAAACATCCAAGAAATTGCTACTCTGCCTTCAGTCTTTTGGGCGGAGCAGTTAGATTAGGATGTTGACTTGCATCATCAGTCAAACTGTTATCAGTGATTTTTATTTTTTAATTCATTAAAGAGATTGCATTTACAGGGAAGAGGCAAAGAGAGAGGAGGAACAAAGAAAGAGAGCGGGCAACCCTAAATGAAGGAGAATCAGAGGAAAAACAGCAGAATCATTAAAGTGAACAAATTCAAATCCATGTAAGATTAAATGTCACCAAAAGATTCCAAACTAAATTTAACTAAGCTAATACTGCATATGGCCTACAGCCTGAAACAGAAACACACACACACACACACACACACACACACACACACACACACACACACACACACACACACACACACACACACACACACACACACACACACTTTAAAATCTCCTCATGAATAATTATACTTATATGATTTTGCACTTGTCTTCTCTACTCCTTTGGTATTACCTGTAGGTATGATTTATTTATGAACCTGAATTTTTTATTTAATCACACAGAGGTAACCAGGGGACCAACCACGGAATGATAATCTCGGATTAGTCTGATGCGTTCACTAACACATCCCACCTTAAAAGAGAAAAGAAGAGTGAGAGACAAGTGTGTATGTGTGTGAGTCAGAAAGAGAGAGAGAGAGAGAGAGAGAGAGTAAAGAGTAAAGGGTGTGAAAGAGAGAGAGAGAGAGAGAGAGAGAGAGAGAGAGAGAGTGAGAGAGTTGGGTAAAGCTCCAGGTGTACAGACTGTATTTTTTGGACTTGCTTGCCAAGCAGAACAGTCACCATCTGCTAAAGTCTTCAGTGCAGGAATGACACTGCCAATAACCCCCCTTACACACACACACACACACACTTTCCATTAAGTCAAACCAATCAGACTTGGAAAAACAAAGCTGTTTCCTGTTCATATTGATATTGCTCATTCCTCACAGAAATGGATTGCATTATCTTACTAAGCTCTTTAAACGGCTCAGCCACTTTCTTCCGCCCGTGGGTTTGAAGTTCTGACTTGACCTTGTTGCTGTTTTGACAAAGGCGCAGCCTGGGGGTGGGGGGGGGGGGGGGGGGGGGTGGGGGGGGGTGGGAGGAAGGGGGAGAAGCCTTCAAAGCCTCACTGAGTTGTTTAGACTGTTCATTCTTGAACTCAGTGATGGTTGGCACATTTTCAGTCCGCTGGTGTAATGTTCTAATTACTTCTTGCTCTCTTTGGTTGTGCGAAATAAATAGAGAATTCCCACCTTAAAAAGCTAACCAGATGCAAACTGCTATATATACAGTACTGAAAAGGCCATGCAGCTAAATGCAACCAATATATTTAAAAAACACATTCAAACAAATCTAGGTACATGATTTTACCCTTAATCACACTGTGACACATAATATTAAATTAGATATTAAGTTGTATTTTGTTTGATTTAAGTTATGCATATTTTCAGACGGCTGGTTCAATAAGCTCTATTTTGCTGCAGTTTTTACTGTGTCATGTCCGGTTGCTGAGATGTATGGCCAGGGCGAATGTGTTTACAGTGAAAATCATTGGAATCCTATTTTTAGAATATTTAAATAAGGATTCTGTGATGGAATAAGACAGAATAAACCCTCAGCTTCGCTTTGGCGCCAAGATTTCCTTGCTGGCCCTTAAAATAACTTCGCCAACGGCACGGTTTTATAGCGAAAAAGATTGGATAGTTGGATAGGTTTTTATAGCTTTCTAGGATGGAAAGTGTTCATTAAAGTGCTTTCAAACAATGTTTAGAATTAGAGCGTTCTCAATTTTCATGAAGGGTAAAAAAAAAAATATATATCAATCCCCTGATTTTTGATGGAACTGACAATTTAATACATTTCACCTACAGCATGGTATTGGCTGTAGCACCAAAAAAAACTTGTGTGACTTGATATGAATTAAGTCAATTTTAGAGATTCTCTAAATCAGTGCAGTAGGGTCTCTTAAATACCTTTTAAATGCTTATACAGTATGTTACACAACCCCTGACAAAACTACAGAAATGACAAAACAATATGTGTTTAAACTGAACCTTACCGAACATATAGTTAGTTAGTCCCCAATATTAGTCCCGAACCTCACTATAGCTCTTGCTGCTGAATAGGCAAATCCCACAGTCCGTGTTCAAAATCTAGTGGAAAACCTTACAGAACATTGAAGGTTATTGTAAGTTAACAATGATGTTTGATGCTTAACAAGCAAACATGGGTTTGAAAGCCACAAACATTAGGGCATTTAGTGTAGCTCTAGCCCTAAATTCTTTGAACCTGTTTATTGGTGTTTCATCTAAAGGCCAGATTTTCCAACCAACTGACATTCCAATAAACAGTAGACAAGTGCTCCTGTTAACTCCACTGTATAGTTTTATAAAGAACTCATGAGCAATTTCTTCAGTTTTAGTGTAATTTCCCGTGTAAAGTGTGGACATGAGCTCTTTTCACAAAATCTGTCAGATCTGACTGGACTGATGGAACTGCTGGACCTTTGGCCTGATAGATGTTGAATTGTGTACACACTGCATCATAAGCCTGTCTCTACAAACTCCAGGCCAGTCAACTCAGCTGACACTATGGCTAATGCAGTCTCCACTGAAACATGTGCACACTGAGTAAAGGACTTTCTTCATGATCTCCAAAAAGGATATACCAAAAAGAGAGACCGATTCCTCTCAAGATACACCATTTGAACTATAAAGCATCTATTGCTTAATTGTGTTTTAAAATAAGAACTGACTGTTGTTGCTACTTAATTAACTAATGCCATATGTGTAATTTCATAGTTTTGAGAAATCCAAACTTGTGTCCAAAAACAAGCACTACACACCCTAACACCCAGAAGACCAGCGCATAACTATATTTAGGAACATAAGTTTGAACATAGATGATGAGAAAGTGCTAGAGCTTCCAAGGTTCAAAACCTCTAGAGTGATGATGATGATGAGATGATGGTCTGAAGCTTTGAACTGGATGCAGTGTAAATTTTGCCTGTGCAAAAATTAAGATAATTGAAAACAAGCAACAACATATGGTTGAATCCAGATAGTCAGCCCACCTGTTTTGTGTTTGAAGTGATGCAGGGGGGAGAATGGATCATGTGGATCCATGTAGACGTAATTATATTTACATTTAGGCAGACACCCTTATCCAGAGCAACTTACATTTTATCTCATTATCTCATTTCTCAGTTGAGGGTTAAGGGTCTTGCTCAAAAGCCCAACAGTGGTAACTTGGTGGTCGTGGGATTTGAACCTGGGACCTTACGAACCGCAGTCCAATGCCTTGGCCACTGAGCCACCCTGCCCCATATACTGCATATAAGGTTAATGTGGATGTAGGAGAAATTTCATGCACTGTATTTCCCTTAAACTTCAGTTAG
The DNA here is from genome assembly GCA_030347435.1 of Clarias fuscus. NCBI lineage: Eukaryota > Metazoa > Chordata > Actinopteri > Siluriformes > Clariidae > Clarias > Clarias fuscus. Next base: position 18,748,636 of record CM059206.1, on the reverse strand, counting down.
TTCTTTAGGAGCTGAGATGGAATTGTGACAACATCTGCCTTTTTTCCTGTCCAAACAGCAGGGGGTGCTAAGGGGCAAAGCATATAAAGAACACACTCACACACACACACACACAGTGTAGCTCCATAACCACAAAGAAGCATAACTATGCAGAAAGAACTACCCTGAGAGTAAGCACAGGAAATTATCTATCACACTAGTGATTTTATCCACACTAGAAATATAACCAGAAAGATCTTGCCTTCGGTATGATAACTGTTTTTTTTTTTTTTTTTACTTTTTTTAAAGAATAAATATCAAATACACTGTTTTTCATGCTCACATGTATAGCACATACACCCCTGTTTACCAGAGTGTAAGCAGGATTAAGTCAGAATGAGTTCTTCTGACTCACGACTTGTTCTGACTTGTGTGTTGTCACACTGTAGATCCTTCCCCTTCTTTTTCTCTCTGCTGCCTGGTGAGTGATGCAACTTAGAGCACAAACTACTGAGTGTGATATTGCACAAAACACCGACTGTGATACTGCCATATCTATTCAGTCTCATGCTGCATACAAACATATGCATGTATACAAACTGAAAGGCATTTCATTCTCTCTCGCTCTCTCTCTGTATGTGTGTGTGTGTGTGTGTGTGTGTGTGGTGGACTGAGAAGCTTATGCTTCTATAATAAACAAAAAGGGAGCTACACAGGCATAACTGTAATGTGGCAGGGAAGAAAGACACAAAGAGGGAAAGATGATACTCAAGGACAGACCAGAAGGAAACGCTCAGCAGCCATATGTTCTCAGTGTGCAGATTATCAAAGAGCAACTGAGAATGAGAGCAAGAGCAAGAGAGAGAGAGGGTGGGAGAGAGAGAGAGAGAGAGAGAGAGAGAGAGAGAAATGTTAAATCTAACCCTGTCCTAGTTATATTCTGCACTGGGTGGAGCCATTTTTGCTCTAATTTCACACCTCTAAATTTACTCATAGTCTAACCCCCCCCCCCCCCCTCCCCCTTTCCCACTAGCTTTCTGTTGTGATGAATGGTTTCTTCGCTTTGTAACTATTTGCCTCTTGAATCAGGAGAATGTGAAAAGAGCAAGAGTAAAACGCTAATAGGAAAAACTGAAAGGCCAATATTGGCACAAGTATTCGCTCGCCTGCTTCACATACATGATGAACTTAAGTAACATCCGGTTCTTGCTTTGAACATGAACATGACATGAACATGAAATTGTCCAAAATGTCTTGGTATGCTGAAGCATTAAGAGTTCCTTTCACTGGAAGTGAGCCCAACTTCTGAAAAACAACTGCACACCAGTTCCAACATGACTACGTACCAGTGCACAAAGAAAGGTCCATAAAGACATTGTAAGATGAACTCACTGATGTTGGACGAGAAGGTCTGGCTCGCAGTCTCCGCTCTAATTCCTCCCAAAGCTATTCTATCAGGTTGAAATCAGGACTCTGTGCAGGCCAGTCAAGTTCTTCCACAAAAAACTCACTCATCCATGTCGTTATGGACCTTGCTTTGTGCACTGATGCACAGTCATGTTGGAACTGGAAGGGCTATCCCCAAACGGTTCCCACAAAGTTGGGAGCATGAAATTGTCTCGGTATGCTAAAGCATTAAAAATTCTCACTTTCACAGGAGCTATGGGACCGAGCCCAACTCCTGAAAAACAAACCCCACCAAACTTGACACTTGGCACGATGCAGTCAGACAAATACCGTTCCCCTGGCAACCACCACCACATTCGTCACTCCAGAGAACACATCTCCACTGCTCTAGAGTCTATTGGCGGCATGCTTTACACCACTGCATCCGATGCTTTGCAATGCACTTGGTGATGCAAGGCCTGGATCCAGCTGCTTGGCCATGGAAACCCATTCCATGAAGCTCTTGAGGAAATCGCCACAAGAAGTTTGGAGGTCTGTAGTAACTGACTCTACAGAAAGTTGCCGACCTTTCTGCACTATACGTCTCAACTGCTGACTTTGCTATTACACTTTGTGGCTGAGTGACTGTCGTTCCCAATCGCTTCCACCTTGTTTTAATACCACTAACAGGTGACTGTGGAATATTTAGTAGCGAGGAATGTTCACGACTGGCCTTATTGCACAGGTGGCATTCTAGGGTGGCAGGTGACACCTGTAATCATGGAATTGATTGGAACACCTGAATTGATTTCTTTTGAGTGAATACTTTTGTCAATATATATATACACTATGGTCGCCTGCCACTCTTCTGTGAAAACTTTCCACAAGGTTTATGTGTGTGTTAATGGGAATTTTGACCATTCTTCCAGAAGCGCATTTGTGAGGTCAGACACTGATGTTGGACCTGGCCTGCAGTTTCCACTCTAATTCATCCCAAAGGTGTTCTATCGGGTTGAGGTCAGGACTCTGTGCAGGCCAGTCACGTTCTTCCACACCAAACTTGCTCATCCATGTCTTTATAGATCTTTCTTTGTGCACTGGTGTGCAATCATTTTGGAACTGGTGTAGAGTTAGTTATTTTTCAGTCATTTCTCTTGGCCCCTTACTTCCAGTGAAAAGAACTCTTAATGCTTCAGCATAAGACAAGACATTTTGGACAGTTCCATAATACCAATGTCCTGTTCCAACATGCACCGCATTTGCACACCAATGCACAAAGCAAGGTCCATAAAACACATGGATGAAGGCAGGCAAACAAATACTTTTTCTGTCACCCAGTGACCCTGAACCACACTGAAGCATTCGACTTACACTACAGTCAACATAACAGCTAAACAATATTACAAAGGGAACTTGGACTTTTGATTGTGCAGTATAACAGAACACAGTTCTCTATACAATCCCCTGCTACACTAATGCACTCATCCCAGTGTTTCACTAATGCTTGGATACCGTCAAACGTTTTCTCAGTATGCTGGTGTCATGGATCTGGAAACACTGGCCTCCCAGGAACTCCTTTATTGGCACACAATAAACTTTGACTCATACTGCACACAGACTTAGAGTAAGATCAGGATTGTATGTGGGACGTGGCAATAACTCCCACCCAAATTCCTGTAATGTTTAAGTGGTGCTGTGTGCAGTATGAGGTTGTGCAGGTTGTTTTTTTTCATGAGAGCATTCCACTCACAATGTTCATGGGAGCGACTGCAGTGGGCTCCGAGCCACATCGGTCGGGATCATTATTCACTAACCCACGGCCTTCTTCAAAATGTTTGCACCATTCGAATGCTTTACTGTAGCTAAGAGCCGCATCACCGTACTGTACTTTACACTTGGCCCAATCCTTGAATACCAACTGTCAGAAACATGTTAGTGGTTTAGCTTCCACACCTGATTTAATAATTAGCTTATTCCTGAGCTGAGGTAGGAACAGGAAGAACAATAACTCAGAAGTAGGACTGGGTATGAGTGGGCAAGTGAGTTTTCAAATATTCCTGAAAAAAAGCTTATATTCTGCAATAAGGCAGAAAATTTATTTTCAATGACACTAGATTGCAATGTAAATGCCACTTACCTTTCCGCCTTTTGAAGTGCGCTGTTACTAATGCAATTCTTCACTTTTTGAAAGATACACTCTGCTTTTGTTTATCTCACTGAAAATCACTCTCACCCCACTTCCACTCTTCTTCCAATCAGCTTATCGTTTCCAGCTCGAAATAGATCTTTCATGGCTAATTAAATTTTAAGCATATAACCCCTCTACAAAAAAAGGCTTCCAGGAAGTGTGCAAAAACCCTGTTTTTCTTTAGCCTTCCTGCTCTTTTATCCTTTTATTTATTTTTTTAAACAAAGAAGAGATATCAGGATTAGTCTGATGCACGTTTATCCACAGTGAGCCTCAAGCTTTAGAAAAAGCACATGAGGTGTGTCTTCTGTGTCTTTATCAGGCTGCTGTGTATGATGCTGCATGTACACTGCATGGAATTATAATAGCTTACTCTGAAAACATGGAGACTGAATAAACCTACCAGTGTACAAAAACTAAAGGGAAAACAGATGGGTTTGCGAAGCTTTCTAAGTTATGAAGAGGCTCAAAACAATAATGAGAACAATAACTTGAGAATAAGCAATATATTACATTTCAGATAAAACAGTCCAGTTATTATTGTATAGTTGCTTATAAAATGTTGTTATATGAAATGCAAATATATTAATTAAAACTATGTCATAATGCATAATGTCTGTTTGAGCAATGGATATGCTTTCCAGTTCTATAGCATATAATGTCATAGAGATAAAAATAAGGGAAAAAAATTGTAATTGAAAATGTAATAAAATAAATATACTATATATATATATACAGTGTGTACATAATAACAATATAAATAATAATAATAATAATAATAATAATAATCATCATCATCATAAAAATACACACACACACACACACACACACACACACACACACACACACACACATACACTCACTTAAAGGATTATTAGGAACACCATACTAATATGGTGTTTGACCCCCTTTCGCCTTCACAACTGCCTTAATTCTATGTGGCATTGATTCAACAAGGTGCTGAAAGCATTCTATAGAAACGTTGGCCCATATTGATAGGATAGCATCTTGCAGTTGAAGGAGATTTGTGGGATGCACATCCAGGGCACGAAGCTCCCGTTCCACCACATCCCAAAGATGCTCTATTGGGTTGAGATCTGGTGACTGTGGGGGCCATTTTAGTACAGAGAACTCATGTTCAAGAAACCAATTTGAAATGATTTGAGCTTTGTGACATGGTGCATTATCCTGCTGGAAGTAGCCATCAGAGGATGGATACATGGTGGTCATAAAGGGATGGACATGGTCAGAAACAATGCTCAGGTAGGCCGTGGAATTTAAACGATGCCCAATTGGCACTAAGGGGCCTAAAGTGTGCCAAGAAAAGATCCCCCACACCATTACACCACCACCAGCAGCCTGCACAGTGGTAACAAGGCATGATGGATCCATGTTCTCATTCTGTTTATGCCAAATTCTGACTCTACCATCTGAATGTCTCAACAGAAATCGAGACTCATCAGACCAGGCAACATTTTTGCCAGTCTTCAACTGTCCAATTTTGGTGAGCTCGTGCAAATTGTAGCCTCTTTTTGATGAGTGGTACCCGGTGGGGTCTTCTGCTGTTGTAGCCCATCCGCCTCAAGGTTGTGCGTGTTGTGGCTTCACAAATGCTTTGCTGCATACCTCGGTTGTAACGAGTGGTTATTTTAGTCAAAGTTGCTCTTCTATCAGCTTGAATCAGTCGGCCCATTCTCCACCGACTTCTAACATCAACAAGGCATTTTCGCCCACAGGACTGCCGCATGCTGGATGTTTTTCCCTTTTCACATCATTCTTTCTAAACCCTAGAAATAGTTGTACATGAAAATCCCAGTAACTGAGCAGATTGTGAAATACTCAGACCAGCCCGACTGGCACCAACAACCATGCCACGCTCAAAATTGCTTAAATCACCTTTCTTTCCCATTCTGACATTCAGTTCGGAGTTCAGGAGATTGTCTTGACAAGGACCACACCCCTAAATGCATTGAAGCAACTGCCATGTGATTGGTTGATTAGATAATTGCATTAATGAGAAATTGAACAGGTGTTCCTAATAATCCTTTAGGTGAGTGTATATAAACATATTTCGCTCTCTTATACTTTACTATACTATACTTGTCTCCAAAGTAAAGCATTGGAAGAAATTACATAATTTTGCTTAGTGGACAGGGTGTTATGTTTTCTCTCTCTCTCACTCTCCCTCTCTCTCTCTGTCTCTCGATCAGTCCAGTTTAATGTCCTGCAGTGCTATGTGGTCATCAAAAAAGTGAAAATCAAAACGTAGAGTAAAGTGTATTTCTGCCTATAATAGCAGTGGAAATAATGTCAGTTTTGCTCACTGCACTGTTTACAACAGCAGTCTTTTTCTGTTGTCCATGGTGAGTCACTTGAGCCACTTCAGGCTGCCAATGTGAGTGTAGCAAAAAAATTAATGCCCCAAAGGAATTATTTATAGAGTTATATTTTTATATTAATTCAACATCCACTAGGGACACTGGAACTGGAAAGCAATCCAATGGAGAGGGCGCAGTTATAAAACTGCTCCCGGTATATGAAAACCAGTCCTTTTGAAGACTTGTCTTAACTGACTCAGAGACTGTGCTATTGTCAGTAATCCTCTAATGGATACCTGTCAAACGTGTCACCACAGGACAAGCTGTTTCCATGGCAACCCTGAGCATAATGCACAGGCTTTATGGCCGTGGACATGGGTGTTTATTGCTGTTGGCGAAGGTAAGGGTGTGTGATCTGAAACAGCTCAATTCTCAAGTGGTTCTCACACAACATCAAACAACAGAAAGAATTTGCCATGACACAAAATACATCCTGTTACACAGATCACTTACTGCACTAGACTGTACTTACATTTGGAGTTCATCACACAGGTGGCCGAGATCAAACAAACTCGCAGCTTCCTGTTGAAAGACAAATTGCTTTATTAGTCTTAGGTAAATGTATCAGTCTTAAGAAAATTCTTGTACTCCTGTCTATGCAAAAGGGACTGCTTTATGTCGAGCACCGGTGAACGGTTAACATTATCTAAAGATGCAGCTCTCGCATTATAGAAGCTTTCTCTATTCACCATTTTATTCAGCTGATCTATATTTTAAGCAACTCTATCAATGTCTTGATATCTGCATGGACAATTAAATTCAATTTTATTTGTAGTGCACTTTTAACAATTGACATTGTCGCAAAGCAGCTTTACACAAATGAAAGAATTATGGAAGTTTGTATAATATGAATGTGTATGAATCAAAATGATCAGATTGTCCAAGATGAGCAAGCCGAGAATGATGGCGACAGTGGCAAGGAAAAACTCTCCTACGGCAGTAGGAAGAAACTTTGAGAGGAACCGGGCTCAACAGGGAACCCATCCTCATTTGGGTGAAACAGATAGCAGGGATTGATCTGCATCATTCTGTGTGAGACTGGAAGTTCAGTATAACAGGAGATGTGTTTAAGTTAATATGGATTCCAGTTCGTTATTGGAGGCTCAGGTAGACTATAGCAAACTCCAGTCCTGAACTATACATAAAAACTATACTGAAAATAGCATTTCATTTTTTAATAATTTTTTTTAAATGAGAGCTGCTCGTTAAATTTTCACCTACATAAGAAGATATTGATCAGTGTGAGATTTAGTTTTTTTGGCAAAACACAGCAGAAGAGCTGAACTTCATTTGCGGGAAAAACAAAAATGGTATGATCATAAAATGTTTGAGGACGTACAGTGACAGTCTTAAGAGATTCATGTACAGAAAACTTCATCTTGCTTTAAACAACCAAGGACAAAGTCAGGTGATCACATGGTTTCATGTTTAATAGTCCATTGTGTCAGGGGCTAATTGAAAAATCCAAGTATTAAAGAGGGTTACTGTAATGCCCTAATTCTAAACCTCCACTGTTTCTACAGTAACTGCACAACTCAGGCTTGAGGCTTAACATTATTTTAAATATTAAAATCTGGATTTTTTTTTTTCATTATAAAAAAAAACAAACAGGTGTATTTAGAAAGAAATTTTGAAAATTCTATTAACAAATAGAAATAAGGCAATTACGTATTCTCTATCTTTAATATTGAATACTCATGATTCTTCACTACTTCCAGATCTCTAATTCAATGTTAGCACTCTGTTAGCACTGCCTTGTACAAAAGCTCAGATTTGATTCATGTTTAATCTCTTTTATTGAAGATCAAATGAAGGATTTGATCTTAAATTTGATTTTATACAAATATGTGGAGTATCTGTTATTTAAGCATTAAGAGCACAAACCGAATTCTAAGAAACTCATGTAAATATTTCAAAGTTCCACTTTTCAAGTTCAAAATTATATGCAATGTTTAGCATTGAATACAGTCATGTGTAAAAGTTCGTGCCCCCTCTTTCAATTCTATGTTTGGGTTTTTTGGGAGTGAGGGTTAAAAACATAATATACTTCATCTGATTGTAGCAGGTCTCAGTATTAGGCAAATGCAACCTCGAATGAACAACACATTACTTTTTTCACTGTGCCAATATTTATTTAACAGAAATTAAGCCCAAAAGAAGAAAAAAAAACATGCAGGCAATACTAAGTATGTCCCATGATTCAATAGCTTGTAGATTCACCTTTAGCATCAATAATGTGAAGTAATTGCTTCCGGTACATACAGTGTTCTCCAGGAAGCCAAGAAAGGCCAGGCTTCCCTAGTTTTTTTTTTTCAGTAAGCACACTTGTTTAACAAACTCTTCTCTGCTGTTGCTGACTGTCATCTCTTATCTGTATTTTACCGAGAGCGAAAAGGAAATACGGTATCGCACTTTTATCGTCAGGTCCAAAGGGAAGCCTGGCCGAGGTAGCTTCCCTTTCTAACAAAGATCGAAAGATTAACCACCCGGGAAAACGCTCATGATAGCATTGTCAAACTGTGATTTGTCAGAACCATTACGTGGGAAGTTGGCGTCCTTTGTTAAAAAAAAAAAAAAAAACTTGGTTGAATGTCATGGCAGAATGTCTAATCTTCTTCTTTCTTCCTCATTCGGCTGCTCCCGTTAGGGATCGCCACAGCGGACCATTTGTCTCCATCTAACTCATGTCTACCACGTCTTCCTTTGTCACTCCAACCTCCTGCTTGTCCTCCGTCATCACATCCATAAACCTCCTCTTGGACTTTCCTCTTTTCCTCTTGCCTGGAAGCTCCATTTCTACTGTTCTCCTCCCAATACTCCCCTCATCCCTACCTTGCACATGTCCAAACCACCTTAATCTGGTCTCTAACTACAGTAGGTCCAAACCGTCCCACCTGCACTATCACTCTAATATACTCATTTCTGATGTTATACTGTATATATTTATAATTGAAACATTAGGGACTAGGTTTCAATGTATTTTCCCTGGTGTTTGTTTTTAATGCGGTTAATGGTCTGGCACCCTCCTACCTATGTGAGACAGTAAATTTTTATCAACAAAGTAGAGTCTTGCATTCTGCTAACCAGAACCTGTTAGTGGTCCCTCGGTCAAGATCCAAACAATGGGGTGATCGCTCTTTCTCAGTGGCTGGTCCTAAACTCTGGAACGCCATTCCACCAGTTACGCAGCATTACGGACCTCGCTCTGTTTAAGGCAAAACTGAAGACTCACTTGTTTAGAATAGCTTTTAATATGTTACAGTTTTATGTTAAATTTTTTATAATTTTATCTTTTTATTTTTATTATTATCATTTTTATGGCTATGACTATTATTTAATTTTGCATTTATTTATTTATAACTGTATTTTATTCTGTTTGTATTTTTATTTCTATTTTTAATGCCATTGTATTGTCATTTTTAGAACTCTGAAGCACTTTGGTACAACTTAGGTTGCTGTAAAGTGCTATAGAAATAAATGTTGATTGATTGATTGATTGATTGATTCCCTCAGACTGCCTTAAACGTGAGTGTACGATCCATGGAAGTTATAAGCAAGTTTAATAAAAGTTATTATGCTGTAGAGGATGGTTTGTAGATTTTGCTTGAAAGTGTTCATTTCCTTTATATAGAGAGACTTGTAATCCAATGTCATGTCATCTTCACTGCTTTGACACAATATTCATAACAAGGACACAATTCCTCTTCTTAATAAAAGCAGGCTCTGTGTCCCAGACCCATTTCAGTCAGAGCGGAAACAAATAAGTCCTACTGTATCAATGAATTCTTCGACCTAAATAAATAAATATATGAGAATATAATTTGTTTTTATTCCCAAGTAGTACAACTCTATTATAGGTCTAATCTGTGCTGGGACGGCCACGGAGATGCTGTTCTCTCTCTCTCTCTCTCTCTCCACTGGGTAAACAAGATGAGTTTATCTGCTAACCCAACCGGGCGGGGCTTGAAGTAGGTGCACGCCTCACCATTTGAAACCCCTTTGTTCTGTACCATGCAGCTTGCAGAATGAGAATTGTTTAATCAGTTTTGTATTAATTCCTTTGAAAAACAGAAACAGAAAATGTAAATGAAAAAGAACAAAGTAAAATCGACAACAATAGTTCTCTTTTTCACATTGTCACAATCTCTTGTATTCCTTATACAGACCTGAACAAGCACCAGTTACATTATTCCTAGGATTTCAGAAACATCTTCTGTGTGTGTGTGTGTGTGTGTGTGTGTGTGTGTGTGTGTGTGTGTGTGTGTGTGTGTGTGTGTGTGTGTGTGTGTCAAAAAATAAGTGAGAGAGAAAGAGCGTGAGAGCATTTGTATTGCAGATACAATCAATTTTGCAAAACAATTGTTTTGAAACAGCTTCATTCATATTCACATCACAATTCAACATACCATGAGTTTACTGCAGTGATGCATTATTCACACAAAACACACACGCAGAAAGAGAAAAGGGAGAAGAGGTGTGTGCACAGGTTAGCGTTGTTTGAGTATGAGATCAACTTGACTTACATAAATAGTATCCTTGTGCATGCATGTACTGTATGTGTGTGTGTGTGTGTGTGTGTGTGTGTGTGTGTGTGTGTGTGTGCAGGAGAATGCACGAGAGGAAGTGAGATAGCCCAATGATCATATAAATCATCCCAGAAACTTAATTAGGCCATTGATTCAAAATAATAAGGAGGACCTAATGAGCAGAATAAATGAATCAGGCAGGGACGGGTGGCAGGGTGCAGAGACTGCTTCCTGTTTGCTCCAGCTAAGGTAACTTATCTTAATTTACATTCAGTAGCGTAAGGGCCACGTGCTTCCTATCAAGTTTTAAATGTACTTCCACACACGCACACACGCACACACAGTGAAGCAGGATGTCTCTCTCTCTCTCATTTGAAGGTTCATCTTGGATAGAAAGGAGAAGATTAGATAGAAAGGGGGGAAAAAAAACGATTAGCAAGCAAAATGGCTTCATTTCCCTGATTAGCCTTTTAATGTGAACATATTAAATGTCACTCCAGTTTCCACTTGTCTTTATTCATTGTTGTAAGGTGAAGCACAGCTTAAAGAGGAATGCAAGAAAGATAGAAAGAAAGAAAGAAAGAAAGAAAGAAAGAAAGAAAGAGACCTGAGCATACAATGAGTATAACCCTAAATCATGATATGTGAAGACAAAATTAAAGCTGAGAATAGTGTTTGTGTTACAGTATGAACACATATATGTCTTGTTTTGTCTGGTCAAATCATCAAATCATTGGTCAACATACATCCATTTACAACATGAGTAATACTTTAATTTGAAACAGGTGCAACATGTCAACTGCAATCATGATTTGGTGCAAAATCATTGTAGGGAAGATATACAGTATGTATACAGTATATATATACTCCTACTCCTACTCGTACACCACGCCGTACACTGCACATCAATGCACATTTAACACTCATTTGCACATACTAGGCACACTGCTATGCTCATGGCTGGACATTTCCATTTCAATCGCATTTAGATTCTATTTTATTAATTGTACATAATGTAAATTGTATTGTAAAAAGTTTAATATATTTTCTATATTGTACATTTTTTAAATTAATATTCCTTATTTGAATATTTTCTTTTTCATACTTTATTTTTCTTTTTTATTACTATATTCGTATTTTATATTCTTTATTTGAATACTCTATTTTCTTTTAAATTTTAAGGTCATGGGTGGTTGTAAAAACATTTCACTGTGTTTGTGAGAAATAAAGATTATTCAAGAAAATGACTGAAATATTTTAAAACAAGAAAGATAGGAGGGATAGAATTTGGACATGCCACCCTCCTTAGTGCATAACATAATTCAGATATTTCAGCAGGTCTAAGCTGGATGATCATGCTCCTGATCCCGCAGAAGTCACTGGATCAAGAAACGTCATTTCTCTATTAGTGATATAACCACATGGGCTCAGAATTACTTTGGCAAACCTTTATTAAACTCTACACTAGTACTTACTATCCATGTTTCTGTGCCAAAAGGAACCCTTATGGTAACAGTGCCAAGAAGTGTCATGTGTCTCTGTGCTTGGAGGCATCTGGGATGGACCATCACACATTGTATTGTGGTCAGACAAGTCAGGAAACCAATGACTGTAAGCAAAGTCTAAAAAGCCAGGGTCTGTCTTGATATGGAGTTGAGTCAAGGTAACTTACACTTCTGCGATGGCACCATAACATATTTTCCAGGGACATATTTCAACAAGACAATGCAAAACCTGGACTGGCCTCCCCGTCGTCCTGATCTGTCCCCAGCAGAGAACGTCTGGAGCATTTTGAAACAAATTGTGTCAAAGCAAATTGTATCAATGAAGACCCAGGACTGTTGCACACCTTGAAGAATGGGACAAGACTATGCCTGAGACGCTTTATCACTTTATCACCCTTGGTTCCTAAACACCTTTGAAGCCTTGTGAAAAGAAACAGGAACAATACAAGAACAATACACTATGGTGAATGCTGCATGGTCCTAATGATACAGAATAAATGTATATATTTTTATATATGTTATCAGAATAAAAATTAGTGTTTATATTGAACAAAGAAAAAACATTTATGATGTATAACAGTAAATAATGTGCTGCTGTACAGTTGTACATGCAGGTGACAGTTTATTTACAAATCATTATTTTCATTTTTCATTTTTTTGTGATTTTACATACCGGCGCAACTTTTTCTGATTTCTGGATTGTAGTTGAATAGAAAAGGCCTGGAGCCTTTGGCGACAAGGCGGGGTTCACCTTGGACAGGGTGCCAATCCATTGCAGGGCACACACACATACTCACACACTACAGGCAATTTGGGAACGCCAATGAACCTAATCTGCATGTCTTTGGATTGTGGGAGGAAACCAAAATACCTGGAGGAAACCCACTATGGGGAGAGCATGGGGAGAACATGAAAACTACACACACACACACACACACACACACACAGACCTAAGGCGGGAATCAAGCCCTCGACCCATGTGGCCACAGTGCGAACCACTACCCCACTGACTTCAATGTCATCTGGTAATTATAATAATTATTATAAAATTTGATAATCTCATGGCACACTTTCATGCATATAAGGCACGCGCACACACACACACACACACACACACACACACACACACACACACACACACACACACACACACACACACACACACACACTCCCGATTGTATAGAGCAGGATTAACCCTCTCTTGGTTAATTGTTCACGTCTTAGTTTTCAGCAGAGGATGAGATTAAAACCAAAGTTATTAAACTGAAAAATTACATCAAAAGACATTAAGTCTGAAGGAAGCCGGATGTGCAACAGGTTGTAGGCTACAACTGAACGTTTATTCTAACAGAAGTAATGAAGCTGAAGTGATCTGCTCGCAGAGACGCAGTGACACCCACCTGCTGCTCCGCTTCCCATTACTGCAGCACACTGGGGTTCTTCTGCACCACAGTTTTTATAGTGAGACAGAGCAGCCATTCTCATCTTGTGTGAATTTTAAAGTGAATATTGTGAAGTAGGTGTTAATCATTTCCATGCTTGCTTGTGAAAAATGTATTAATTGATCTAATTTATCTTTTTATGTTATTACAATTTTCAATTTGTAGTCTTGTGTCTAATTATTCATTGGTTGTTAATTTTTGCTAATGGTCCCTCAATGTCTTGCCGCCAACAAAATTTAATTATGGATAATTGTAAAACTCAAGTTTGAATTGACTTTTTCATCTAAGATGTAAGCATTCTTACAAAGTTGTTATTGTAAGTGATGATTTTTAATAAATCCATTGAATATTAGCCTTTTTTTTAACCTTAAGTCTGGTTGTTGTTTTACTGGCCTGGTTAATAGAACATGGTGGAACAAAGATAGGGAAAATAACAAAAAGGTAGACTACTAGGCAGACCACTACTGGTTGTCATCACTTTCTTTACAGTTTTAATTATCTCTTAATTAAGATATAATTAAGCATACAGGGTATATCGATATACTAGATATATTATATGGATATAAACTTATCACATGAGAGGGAGGCGCCTCCCTGAGTGCCGAAGATATCGCAGTCATGCTGATATTCAGCACAACAGCATTCTCTTTCATATCAAAATAGTTCCTTATTATTTTATTGGGATTTTTCCTTATTTTCCCCCTAATTTTGTAGTTGCCACTTCCCACATGCCAATTAGGACACTCCTACATCAAGGCTACAAATACAAATCAAAGGATGGCCGATCTTATGTTTCCTTAGAACCATGTGATGAACCATTTTGAACCATAGGGAGATGCGCAACACACTCGGAGAACAGTGCTATCTGGACCTTCCGCTTGTGTGAGCTAACAGACGCCTACAGTATGTTTGACGTGAGAGCTGCAACTGATGTGAAAATGCAAGTGCTTTCCATCACTCCCCTCTCAGCCAATCAGCCTTCTCCAGGCCCCAATGCAGGCTACAGCATCACTCGGGGGCCCAGGATATTTGTTTTCTAGAACAGTTTAACAAACATAATTTATTATCAATTATAACAATCACACGTTTCCCCTGCACCACGTGACACCAGACGATCGCATCTTTTCGAACTGCTTGCTCACACACCGTTGGGGGCGGAGTAACACACTTGTAGGACCGCGCTATCCGCTGTTTCTGCTTGCATGTGCTCACAGACACCCCTGATTGGCTGTAGAGCCGTGATTAATGTGTGAGCACTAAGTACCTCTCCTCCCCTTCCCTCTGAGGTGTCTCGGCCAATCAGCTCTCTCTAGACCTCCGACTGCGAGAGGTTACAGCATCACCCGGGAATCGAACTCATGATTTCTGGATGATAGGACGAGTACTTTACCACTGGTTTTGAAAGTGGGTTTTGGCAGGCAGCTGCTCTCTCCTTCCAGTACTGAGGACCATACTGACCTATTTACCCATGCTGGTGACCGACAATTAGTGTAATTAATCGAAGGAGAATGATTATGCTCAACATCACCACCTGTGGAATGTCTCTCGTTCAAACAGATTACAGTGGAACCTTGGATTACAAGCATAACTCGTTCCAGAAGCAGCTGTATATCAAAACACTCGTAAATCAAAGCGATAAGAAATAAGAAATAATGTAAACTTAAATGATTCGTTCCACAGCTCAAAAAAATAAATACATAAAAATAAGGTAACCTGCACTTTACCTTTAAAATAAGTAAAAAGAAATTAATTAATCCTGACAGATAAGCGTTTCCGTTTGTGCGCGCAGGCGCTGTGTATATGTGTGTATGTGTGTGAAGCTAAGGTGAGAGGAGAGGAGAAATGAGACCCTCCCCTCTCCCTCTTTTCGTCTTTCACAGTAACACTTCCTCCTCTCTTATTTGAGTTTTCAAGTCAAGATTTATAAAACATTTTTGCTCGTCTTGTGGAACACTCGCAAACTGCGTTACTCGCAATCTGAGGTTCCACTGTATTTGGTCAGAACTAACTGGTCTGTATAATAATAGCTATATCACACTCATGTGATACTTCTTCCCTATCACACCTACTAACTATGAGTGTAAAAGCATATACATCCTTCAAAATACACAAAACCTTTTTCAACTTAAGCACAATCTCGCACCTGAACACACTTAGAGGAAAGTGCTAACTGCCATGGTCACAGATGCCCACCTTTGACTAATATCCTCTAATTGATCACCCAGAGAGCACAGACAATTATGCTTTCTTGAACTCAGACCTCCCGAGGATAAGGCAAAAACTGTGCTGTTTCAGTGATTCTAATTCATTTCGAGTTCAGCCTCGTTTTTACAGTATATCCTGTTCAGATTTTCTCATACAAACATTGATAAAGAAGAAGAAAGAGCCTGTCGACCAAGCCGCAGTCCTACACATTAAATATTTCATCATCATCTTCATCATCAGAGAGAATATGCATTTATTTCAGAAGAACACATGCCTGCAAATTGCAATTAAACACCAATCTTTTAAAATTTCCACAAATGTGCTTTAAAAAAACATAATATAAAAAAATTATTTATTAAACAAATGATAGTGAAAAAAGTGAGAAAGTGAGAAAGAAAGTGATACTTTTTCTCTTTCAGGTAAAATATTTCATGACAAATGTCCAAACACCTCATGAGTTTGGACATACAGTAGAATTTCACTGTGCATTTTCTCTGTGAATATGTTTCCAAAAGAACACAGTGCTGATCTCGCCTACTTGTTTAACGATGTACCAACAAAAACTACTTCATGATCGATCATAGGGACCACACACATTTTCAACTGTAGCCAACTGTGAATTTCCTTTAATATTACATAGCTAGTTTAGGAATGACATTTCGCGCAGCAGAATTAAGTGATCGTTCTTATTCAGTGTAAATTAGAGAGGATCTTGTTAAACATACTCATCCTACTCATCCTGAAAATACATACTTGCGCAGAGTTTGAACACAACAACAATCTCAAGCACTACCAGAGCCAACAATCAACTCTGACGCATAAACACAATGATGCACATGCATACTGTAGGAATAGAGGCGTCTTTACTCTATGTTTGTTTAGTTGGTGCAGACAGAAAGGGTCTTAGCTGTTCAAACAGGCAGGTGAAAGTTATTCCAGGTGGAGAATAGAATAGTTCTCATGTTGAAACAGTATAAAATAATAAAACATACATTTTTAAGAAATAAATCATAATCTCAATGTATCCTTAATCTAGAGCCTTATGTCGCTTTTTTATATTATTGACAATAAGGAAACTGTCATTTCCCTTATAAATAAGAAGAAATATCATTAAACTGTATTTAAAGAATGAGATGTGCTTAAGTGGTAATTTTATAAAACACCACCTTGGGCATGGCAGATTCTTGTCACACACTATTAGTAAGTTAATACAACATTCACCGACTGCTTTACATTTCTTTAGGAAGCATATTATAAATAAAATAACAATCGTATTTCAGATGCTATAAGTTACTTATCCCTAATCCCAAACTCACACACTGCCAGAGATACACAATAGACAGGAATAGAAAAATTCCACAATCAGAAAAAAAATTTACATTGAGTATATTCCTGGTATATTCCTGATTATGAATAGAAAGATAAGCCTCCACAGTTGCAGACTAATCATGAGGAGAATATGAGAGATGATGACAGTGCTAGCTCTCCAATAGTAATTAAGTAAAAGTGTGCAATTTTAAATCTGGGTTAAAACTCTATGTCAGTCAAGCTGTTTGTGAATGCACAGTTCTCCTGCTGCCTTATTGGGATGCCGGTGACTCCTTCTCCCCTCTAGACGTGCCACAACTGCTGTTCAGAGCTTTCTTCACTTAGGGATCTCTTGCTTTTGCTGAGGATGGTCCCACATGGATTGACTAAAATTGCTTACAATGGTCCACATGGACACCCTAAAGATTTGCACTTACCAAAAATCTTTTATGTCCAAAACACACTCATACTTCAATAGACAACTTCACTTTGAACATTGATTTGATGTAAAAACCTTTCAGTGTCACTCAGAAGAGGATGAGTTCACTTTAAAGTCAGTTTTTCCCCCCTCACCACTGTAGCCTCGGGGCTTGTTCATTAGTGATCTCAATCAGGGTTCCTGTTAAGCTGCTATTACTAAGCTGCGTTAGTAGGGATGGGAATCACCAGTCGCCAGTATGATATGATCATGATACCTAGACGCCAATTCGATTGAAATAGCAATTCTATAAGTATCACGATTTTAGAAATGTCCCGATTCGATATTCTGCGCTCGGTACAGAATCATTTATATCGTTTATAAGGTTGGCCCATCAAACTGGAAAAGAGCCAATTCTGTAATAAATGTAAAAATTGTTTTGAAAAAATATCATGTGTTTTCTCCGACTGACATAAATCCAGGAAGCTGTGTTTTTAAAACTGCTGTTCATTCTATATTACAAGGTGGCAATACCCTCTCAACGAAAAGTGCTATCTGCCCTCTTCCACATACATGAGTTTACAAATGCACATACACATCTAGTGTCACCGTGAATGATAGGGGTCGAGAGAATGGTACCACTCACATAAATTGGAGGAGCAGGTTGTATGTCATATTAAAATGTATGTAAATTCTACGTAAATAAACACAAACATGCGATTCCAATACTTCACGGCCCCAGGGACCCTCGTTTAACCGCGATCTCAGGTTTTCACATGTTCTACCCGTGTCAGCTGGTGAAACAGCACACTTCCTTTGTAGTTCTTTGATCTAGCACACCACTCCCACCAGCACATTTTGTTCCACACGTAAATGTAATTACTGCCGCCTGGATATGACAAAAGCCGTTAGCACATCACTGCTCATTTTCAATGCTCATAACAGGAAAGTGTCATTATTAGAGCATAACCGCATTTATGACATTTAATACAGCGCAACATTAGCAGCTAAATCACCACAAGCTGTTGGAGCTGCTCGCACATTATGTTTCTTCACATTCACAGGACACATGATGGCCTATAATTAAATATCTCTCTTTAAATTACAGCAACTCCATGGTTATAGTTCTCAACACAGGGAATAATAGCAAAGATCTGGGAGCCAAATATAGGCTGGCTAATAATCTTTTCGGAATTATGATCATAAAAAGTGTGCGTGTGTTTTTTGTTCATTGGTGTATATCCACAGGCACTTATGCCAAGACATGCTTCTTTTTCTCTTTCTGGAACATTTAGTGAGGGGAAATGAGTATTTGAACAGTTTTATTTTTATTCTTTTTTTATATACTTATTCGCATGTTTCAAATTATACACGCCCAATGTTTTGACCTTTTATACTTTATTATATAAACTTCTATAATTGATTAAGGCACACACTAGAGACGCCGCAGAGTTTAGTGATCATGCATACTGTATATGGCTGTAACGCACTCCAACTCCCAGATTGACCATTTTATTTAAACGGATTACTAATCAGACACACATGGACTTAATCACACACACCACATAACACACTCAGTTGTATTTACCCATTGAGGTATACATGCTGGGTGGTCCTCTCTAGGTTTTGATTAGTTTATGATCACACTGTCAGCCCGAATAAGTTGGTAATCAGTTACATCAAATTTTTTAAGTATTCATATTAATTGTTCTTTACTTGCATTACTGAGTAGTACTAACTTATACTATATATTTTTTTTGTTTTCTTGCAAATCAAATAAATTGTTGGTGGTCTTTCGCCTGCTCCTGGCAATGGGTCAGCACAGCGGTTTGTCGCAAGTTTTTACATCAGATGCCCTCCTGAACACAACTCTCCCATTTTTATCTGGGCTTGCGACAGGCACTTCATCCAGTGGCCCGGGAATCGAACCCGGCCCTTTCGCATGGCAGGCGAAACACCTAGCACTGTACCAGTGCTCTGGTACAAATCAAATATGTATTATTTGACAACTTTAGGGTGCCCAGATTTGTAAAGATTATATTTACAGCATCATGCAAAGACAGATCCATCCACCATTTTGATCAAAACAATTCAATGTCGGCAGTTTACATGTGCATTGATGACGTCAGACACAAAATCGCCAGGCTGAAAGATTTTAAGTTGGTGGAACTTTAAGGAGACAGTTACTGTGGCTTAAAATATCAAATTTGAAAAGTGTCATTTCTACAAACTCATAAATACCAAAAAGTTCTAAATACTCATCAAGGTCTATTAATTTGAACTAATTGTAATTGTTTAATTGGTTAAGTACTCAATATGTTTCATTACTTTGAGCATTTGGGTTTACAGTGCATATGTGTGTATTTCCACTTCTGCTAACCCCGACTGACTGATCGATCGATCTTTGCCTGTTCGCTGTTTACAATTTTGGATTCCATGTCTGTCGTGTTTCATGGCTTTATAATAAACAGTCTGCAACTGTACCTGGCTCTTCCAGCCTTATAAAATATTATACCATCACTATAGATGCAAAGGAATAATTTGACATTGGAGGCTCAGGGACACTACTTACACAAGCTGCAACACAAACCGCACAGCCTGCCGTCGAGCTTGCTCAATTCCATGCTGTAGAAACCTCATCACAGCCTTCACCTGCAGCCCCACCCATTTCAAGGGAAGACAGTTATGTCAGGCAGCCCATGGAATACAGGGGATTCTTGCTCCAGTGCTCCCAGTGCTACTTCACAGATCAGGAGGGACTTACTGAACAAACCAAGATTGCTCACTTGATTGCTTTTCTTACTGGCAAGGATCTAAAATGGGTTACAGCTGTCTGGGAGCAGATAGGAGAGAATGTCTCAGCCTAAGACAGGTTCATTTAGTTGTTCTGGAGAGTATTGGATCATTCCCCTGAAGACAAAAAGATGGGCGAGAAACTACTGTCATTCAGACAGAGGGACTTGAGTGCCAGTTTCATACCCTGACAGCCAGCAGCACATGAAACAAGCCTGCTCTCAAGGTTATTTATCGACAAGGTCTAAATGAGGACATACTGTATTAACTGAGCTTGGGTGCAGGGAAGAACAGACAAACTGATAACTATGTCCATCCACCTAAATCTCCTGATTTGTAGCAGGCAGCCAGAGTCCATGCATTGGTGGCGGCTCTGGAAAGACTGGCAGAGTGCTGGTGCAGATGAAGCGAGAAGTTGTGTATTTATTGTAGAAGCTCACATCACCTGATTGTCAAGTGCTCAGAAGACCTCTGTCCTGTCCCAACTCAACAGGGGCAAGGTGGTACGAGGGCCTTCCATTCCTTGCTCTGATGGGGGAGTGACTGGCTATTAATTTCTTCATATGAGTCTTTGCTGCCGGTAAAGATAAACCACTTACGAGAGTCGTTCTTTGTTACAGTATTGTTTGATTCCAACATAGATACAACCCTAATCCGGCTTCAGAGACCCTTTATGTACAGGCACTTTAAAGCGTGTCATCATTCACTGCACAGAGCCACTCTCATTACAGTACAAATAGAAGCGGTGCTTTGTGAGGACACTGTCCTCAAGGGATGGTGTTATTTCCCAGATATCTTTGCACCTTTCCTGGATGCAGCAGCAGGATCCCCTAGTTTCCTGGAAAAATGCGAGCTTGCACACTGTCATCATCCAGCTGCGATTGCTGTGGTGTCGATGACCATAGAAAGCCCTAGGGTCTTCCACCTCACTGCATGTATGAATATGCTTGTTGCACAGGGTCTCTCACCAGAATTCTGTTTTTGGCAATAAAGAGCTAGTGTTGGCTTTTGCGGAAGGGTGACCCCCAACATCCAGTTATAATTTACACCAACACTGAAACATTAAACATGTAAAGACTGCTAAACACATTAATGGATAGCAAGCTAAATGTGAACTTTTTTTTTTTTTTTTACAAGGCTTTATTTTTAATATTTGCCTACCAGCCCAAGTCAGAGAACACCAAAGCTGTGATATATCATATATCATGTCCATATGACACTGCTCCCTGGGAAACCACAGAAAAAAAGAAAAGTTTATTTTGCCAGCATCAAACTTCATAGACGCCATCACCTGGGATTTTGACAATGAAATTACCCACATCGTGACGACTAGAGTTCCTGCATATTGCCCTGAGGTGAAAACCTTATAACTTGGACTCATACCTCTCCAGGCATGCAGCCCCATGGTACTCATAGGATATTCCAACTCCTCCACAGAAAGTACTGGTGGCCAATCATGCATCAAGAAATACTGCACAGTACGTGCCCACACGAAATTACTTTCAACACATCCAATCGGCAAAATCCTGCCTCTGCCAACATCAGAAAGAACCTGGTCTCATCTCATGGTAGACACTCATGAATAATGTATACATATTTATGTACACACACACACACACACACACACGCACGCACACACACACACATATGTGAAATATATATATATTACGTTTTCACATATGGTCTGCCAAGTTTGGACATATTTTTTCCTTTTTTCCATAATCATTTAAAAATATTAAAAAGTTGTTAGATGATCTGAATCATCAAGTGTGACAAATATTGGTGACAAAAAAAAAACTCACTCACATCATCTATACCTCTTAATCCTGTATTCAAGGTCACGGGGGACCTGGAGCCTATCCCAGGAGACTTAGGGCACATGGCAGGGTAGGGTAGGTAGGCAGGGTGCCAATCCATCCCAGGGCACACACACACACACTCACATACTACGGCCAATTTTTTTGGGAATGGCAATTAACCTAACCTACATGTCTTTGGACTGTGAGAGGAAACCGGAGTACCCGGAGGAAACTCACCAAGCACGGGGAGAACATGGTAATTGACCACTTTTTTTTGTTTATTATTTCACTTGCCACACCTAGGCCTGCCAGATCTTTTGAATCAAGAAATCACTTAAACTTGAACAGAATCTGTTTGCAAAAAGTAAAGCATGCTAAAATTAAACATGACCAAAAGAAATGCAAGAACACGTGAAAAACATACACACGTGGACAAAATTGTTGGTACCCTTCGGTCAATGAAAGAAAAACTCACAATGGTCACAGAAATAACTTTAATCTGACAAAAGTAATCATTTAAAAAAATTCTATGAATGTTAACCAATGAAAGTTAGACATTGCTTTTCAACCATGCTTCAACAGAATTATAAAAAAAAAATGAACTCATGGAACAGGCCTGGACAAAAATGATGGTACCCCTAACTTAATAGTTTGTTGCACAACCTTTTGAGGCAATCACTGCAATCAAACGATTCCTGTAACTGTCAATGAGACTTCTGCACCTCTCTGCAGGTATTTTGGCCCACTCCTCATGAGCAAGCTGCTCCAGTTGTTTCCGGTTTGAAGGGTGCCTTTTCCAGACAGTATGTTTCAGCTCCTTCCAAAGATGCTCAATAGGATTGAGGTCAGGGCTCATAGAAGGCCACTTTAGAATAGTCCAATGTTTTCCTCTTAGCCATTCTTGGGTGTTTTTAGCTGTGTGTTTTGGGTCATTGTCCAGTTGCAAGACCCATGACCTGCGACTGAGACCCAGCTTTCTGACACTGGCCAGCACATTTCTCTCTAGAATCCCTTGATAGTCTTGAGATTTCATTGTACCCTGCACAGATTCAAGACACCCTGTGCCAGATGCAGCAAAGCAGCCCCAGAACATAACAGAGCCTCCTCCATGTTTCACAGTAGGGACAGTGTTCTTTTCTTGATATGCTTCATTTTTCCATCTGTGAACATAGAGCTGATGTGCCTTGGCAAAAAGTTCCATTTTTGTCTCATCTGTCCGTAGGACATTCTCCCAGAAGCTTTGTGGCTTGTCAACATGTAGTTTGGCATATTCCAGTCTGGCTTTTTTATGATTTGTTTTCAACAATGGTGTCCTCCTTGGTCGTCTCCCATGTAGTCCACTTTGGCTCAAACAACGACGGATGGTGCGATCTGACACTGATGTTCCTTGAGCATGAAGTTCACCTTGGATCTCTTTAGAAGTCTTTCTGGGCTCTTTTGTTACCATTCGGATTATCCTTCTCTTTGATTTGTCATCAATTTTCCTCCTGCGGCCACGTCCAGGGAGGTTGGCTACAGTCCCATGGATCTTAAATTTCTGAATAATATGTGCAACTGTACTCACAGGAACATCGAGCTGCTTGGACAGCTAGATGTGGTCCATTAATGGTCTTATAGCCTTTACCTTTAACATGCTTGTCTATAATTTTCTTTCGAATCTCCTGAGACAACTCTTTCCTTCGCTGCCTCTGGTCCATGTTGAGTGTGGTACAGACCATGTCACCAAACAACACAGTGACTACCTGGAGCCCTATATATAGGCCCACTGACTGATTACAAGATTGTAGACACCTGTGATGCTAATTAGTGGACACACCTTGAATTAACATGTCCCTTTGGTCACATTATTTTCAGTATTTTCTAGGGGTACCATCATTTTTGTCCAGGCCTGTTCCATGAGTTTATTTTTTAAAATAATTCTGTTGAAGCATGGTTGAAAAGCAATGTCTCACTTTCATTGGTTAACATTCATAGAATTTTTTTTAATTATTACTTTTGTCAGATTAAAGTTATTTCTGTGACCATTGTGAGTTTTTCTTTCATTGACCGAAGGGTACCAACAATTTTGTCCACGTGTGTAGCAATTATCTGTCTGGTCAGAAAAGCCATTTCTAAGGCTTTAATGAAAATGATTTAATGAAAACATTAGATTAGATTAAAGAAGAAAAGAAAAAGCCAAGATAAACAGACAGCATGTTGCTGATGACTTAAATATATCACACTTTTGAGACATGAAATTTGTACAGGTTTGAAAAGTCTGATCAGGTTTTTGTAAAATATAATGTTGTAAGACATCTTAAGCAGTATTGTGCTGGTTAGAATTACAAACTAATTAGCTTTAGTATAAAAAGGTATGAAAAGATGTTTGCAAATGTCTATAGATACTCTATAGAAAGATAAACTGACACACAAACTGACAGACAGACAGACACACACACAGGGAGTTTTTCCTTGCCAATGTCGTCGTCACCCTTGGGTGCTCATCTGGGACAATCTCATTATCTAGACACATTTTTCTTACACATATACACTTCCATAAATTTTCTTTTCATTTTCTTTTCATTTCTGTGAAGCTGCTTTGATACAATGACCATTGTTAAAAGCGCTATAGAAATAAAATTGAATTGAATTGAAACACACACACACACACACACACACACACACACACACACACACACACACACACACACACACACACACACACACACACACACAGACACACACACACACACACACACACACACACACACCTGACATTGACACACACACACCTGACATTGCATTAATGTGTATATACCCAAAAAGCACATGATTGGTCGACATATTTTTGTAAGAAACAATTGTTTACCAAATAAAAACAGTTATGTCTCAGAACAATACAGCCTGCAAGGCTAAAAAGGTTAAATTCAAATGTCTAAAATGATGAATAGTTGCCACATAGTGATGCTATGGGGGATTGGATTCAAAGAAAAGAAGATGGATGGGTATAATCTTCGTCGTTGTGCCTTTTCACTGACCAGGGCATTTTCATCTAAACCCTGCTACCTGCACAACAAGATCACATTTACTATTAACTGTTCTGAACAGATAGTGGATAGCGACTGTAGAAAGTAAAGTTGTGAAAACTTTATAATTGTGCATATTAGCATATTAGACCTTACTTAAGACATTGGACCATAGCCTGTAAATGGCACATCTAAAAATCTCTCATTTATAATCCCCCTTGGTCTCTCTCTCTCTCTCTCTCTCTCTCTCTCTCTGCGTCTCTAGTGTTGAGTTTTTATTATATACTTCTCCACATATATCCTGTTGTCATGACATTCTGACCCGACATTTCCAGAATAATATTAATAATTAATGCATATAAATAGTATGTTATATACAACTATACTGTATGTAATACGAGGATATAAATACATCCTGTATCGATGTTGCTGCTCTGGTGAGTGGAATCTATCCATTTGTTTGCATTTTTTCCCACAAGCCTTTCCTTCACTATTGATTCATGGGACGGTGAACAGAAGGAAAGAGGGCTGCCATCTCCAACCAATCTGCCTGATTAAACACTGGCAGCAATCGGACCTTTTAATGCCAAAAATCAACCAAACACATCTCTAATTAACAAAAAACTGACACATTGGATCAAAGTAGGATTTCTCTTTATAGCAAGGTTTCTTCCTTTTTGAATATTCCATTTAAATGATCAGCAAACAGCTACTGTACTAGAACGCTACATAAACCTATACAATTAGCATGCGCAGGAATTCTCCTACTATGATAGCTGAGAGACTTGTTTTCATGATGTTGTGAAGTAATAGAAAGAGTCAGGAGAGGATTACAGTGATGAGGTGCGACACGAAAGAGTGACGGTTAACTGATATAGACTGCTGCTCTACTCTGAGGATTACAGACAAGAGCACCTTTTGCCTTTTGAATAGTGCATGAAAGGAATTAGCGCATTAATCCTGTCACTCCCCAGGCTCTCGGCTGCCCTAGATTCCTCAAAGAGAGAGAGAGAGAGAGAGAGAGAGAGAGAGGTGGGGTTGTAGGTCAGATAGATTCCACAAAAATATAAACACATTAGTGGCTTATGGTGGTTACAATGATGGACCAGGAGTTTGATTAGACTCAGTGGGACACGATGTCTTTGTAAAGCAGACATACTTTATGGATTCTTATACGATCGTACTTTAAAAACGCGTATTCCCTTGGAGAACAGTTACAATAATACGCCGAGCAAAATGATTCCGCTGACTCCTTCAACTAAAGTTATTCTCAGTTTCACACAGCCTGTGACACACTTGCAACTTCTATGGCATCCCCAGGAGAAGTGGCCATGCGGGCTCGCATTCTAAGAAAGTTTGCTGAGCTTTTCTAGCTATCCCATTTGTGTCAGAGCAAACCTCTATCATCATCCCCTCCTCTCCCGCTAGAGAACAGTCAAGTGAGCCAACAAAAAGGATCCCAATCATCTCAACAATGAGCTTTGTGCTTTAGCAAACTGATGAATGAATACACTTTAGCCAATATACCTGGCTAAAAATATATATATACTTTTTCTCTATCCATTTTTACATTGATTCAAATTAGCAATTTAATTTAATTGCACACTCATAAGCGCATTTTTAAAAATCTGTTGACTTTTGGGATAAACAACATTTGGGATAAACAAAAAGTGTGGTGACTTAATGTTGTGTGTGAGATTCTGTTTATTAATTAGATTTCAATTGCACACTCATTTAAAATGTACACTGTCTGGTGCATCTGTTGAATTATAAGATGAACTAATGATTTTTTTCAAGGTTTATTTTTTATAAAGGTGTTTTTCATTGAAATTTCAAGTTAGCATGTTTTCTCTTCCTGTGTGATGAAGCCAATTCTATATGAAAACGCCATTAAAATTCGTTTAGTAGTTTTTACGTAAAGCGTGCAAAAACAAACAGACAGATAGACAGATCAAAATTCCATTAACCATCTTGATGTCTTCTATTACTTATCTTACGTCCCCCTTCAAATAGTTTTTTCACAAATATCTTGAGTATACCGACACGCCAACTTTACAGTTTTATTATATGTATAGATAGATGTTCTGTATATTCCCATATCCTGTCAAAACCTTGTGTAAAGATTTTCACTCTAAGGTTTGCTCTGACCCAGACTCAGACTTTCTAGGTGCAATTATCAGTACACTACAGGCATCAAGCAAGTCCTCAGATCCATTAAAGGACACCAGAATGTGTCTGATATACAAAACTGCATATTGATGACTGGGGCTTTGTTAATCTGTTGTCTGTATGAGAGTCATTTCTCAAGGAGACCAAATTGGGCCCGAAATAGAAGAGACGTTTAACAATAATGAGCAATCAGAATAACAAATATAACAATCACAGCAGTCATTATCATATTAATATTCAACATCAGATTGATTCTTCTAGTGTGGTTGTTATTTCACAGTCAGATACCTGTTTCTTTACACCACTTCTTTGGGTAATAACCTGTCTAGCTCTGACAGAACGAGCTCCATTTCACACCTCCATAGGTTTAAGCTCCATCTTTGGACTTGACTTCCATTAAATATTTCGTTTTCAACGCTAAGGATTATCATTACTACTATTACTCCAGTACCTTCACAACTACTGATTTTGTACTATGACTTCAATGTAAAAAGCTACATAGGGAAGTTCTGCACATGCTGCAAGCTATGAATATAAATGTAAAAACCTTACTTAATATTCGGTGCTTATCGACAGGTTTGCATCCGAGCTGTCAAAATGATATATATTTTTTAATTGGTAAGACTGACACGTCATTTAGCCCAATACAATCCTGACACCAACAGCAAAATCTATTCCGCCAACAGGGAGACTAATGTGGGCTTTATTATCAATTCTCTTTCCATTTCATTCATTCATTCCTTCATTCCTTCATTCTGGATAAACTTTTGACATTTGATTCTGTAAAGGAAGCTGCACCATTATACAATAACACAATAACAATGAGCATGTAGGTGACTGGTAATCTGTGAGGGAAATAAAACCATGAAAAGGTCATGAGATTTTATTCGGACGGCTCTGTCATCTTCCATTTGACAACTGCAGGGCCAAGAGTATAAACACCATCCAATTAGCAGTGGAATAACACTGGACCTTTCTGGAATCGTGTTTTTGTTTGTTTGACACCATGATTTTTGCTCTCCTGTTTTCCCAATTAAATGTTTCCAATTCAAATTTGGGGGTTTTAAGCTTGAATATTTTTCATGTATCTTTGAGGTCAATCTCATGGCTGATCTGAGATCTGCCCAAGAACATTGGCCCTAAATGAACATGAACAGTACCTTGGGTGAAATCCTTATCTATTGTTAGGCATCCACTGGACAGTTTTAGATTAGACAAGCGTCTCCACCAGCATGGTTTAAAGAAAACCATATAGACATTGTGATAACAAGTAGATCCTTGAGCTGGTGGAAACAACACCTAACAGTTAGATCGAATGGTGCAGTCTTTGTGGGTCTTTATCTCTTGTGGTACCGTTAACATAGTCCTAACAAAAATCCCACAGGACATCAATACCTATATTATTATTCTTTATAGCATCTTTTATGGCTTTGTCAAACAATGAGCACCAAAAATACCTTTTCTAAAGGAAAGAAAAAATATACTACACTATTGCACTTTACTAAACCATTCATTCAGGAGGAAGCAAAGGGAAAAAACTGGCCATTATGAGAATGTCAAAGATGATAGGTCAGAGCTGCTCAGTGTCTGAGATCCGTTCTGTGAAACGTTACAGTATGCGGTTTGGATGTTGTGTACGAATACGTTATTACACTACAGAAATGTAGAGACTTAGCAAAGATACTGCATACTGTACAGTGTACTATTCCTGCTGTCATGGGCATTTGTTTTGCTGCCTTGGGAGCCATGATGGACAGGAATATTTTCGAAAAGAAAATTTAAGAAAGAGATAACACTACAACACTCAAGAGATGGACAGATGCTTTGTGTGCAAGAGACAAGAGATGCAGGAAGCTGTTGTGTTTGATATGTCCAACTATAATTCCATTTGCTAGGTCCCGTTCTCTGACTGTGATTTCTGAACTCTGTTAAAGAAGTTTTTTTTGTGAATGAACGCCAAGTAGCATAAAAGCTGTATGTAAATGTTGATAACCAATAAAAAAAATGTATAGTGCTTTTAACTATGGACATTGTCGCAAAGCAGCTTTACACAATCAAAGGACATTATGGAAGTTTGTATG
Organism: Clarias fuscus; assembly: GCA_030347435.1. Lineage (NCBI taxonomy): Eukaryota > Metazoa > Chordata > Actinopteri > Siluriformes > Clariidae > Clarias > Clarias fuscus. The sequence continues at coordinate 18,719,454 of CM059206.1, read as the reverse complement.
AAATGTGAATGTGTATGAATCAAAATGATCAGATGAGCAAGCCGAGGACGATGGCGACAGTGGTGAGGAAAAACTCCCTGAGATGGCAATAGGAAGAAACGTTGAGAGGTACCGGACTCAACAGGGAACCCATACTTATTTGGGTACTAATGGATAGCAGGAATTGATCTGCAGTCATACTGTGTGTTAGGAGGCTAGAAGTTCAATATAACAGTTGATGTCCAGTTCGTTAATGAAGGCTCAGGTAGACTTGTAGGAAATTCCCGTCTTGAACGATCGAGCGACTGCAGTCACAAGTCCTCAGAGAACATCTGTCAGCATCAGCCCAGGCCAGGATGTTCTGTTGTCATGAATCATTCTGACTTTTAAAAACAATGTGATCTATAATATATAACCTACATACAGTACTGTATATCTAAGTATACGATATGACAACATTAGGATTCCTGCTGAATGGCTGATGTACATTGAAACTACGCACTAATGTTCAAATTGGGTCAAAATGTGTATTTCACTTTATTTTGAATCACTCCCTTTTTTCCAAGCAGTTTGGTACAGATGGAAAACTGCAAACTGGGAACAAACAAGCACTGATTGCAGGCTACAATACCGAACAGGATGGTTGCCAGGGCAAAGCCCGTATTTTTACAGATAGCAGTTTCCTCCCTGATTAGAAATCACTTCCCCTCACCCCCAGGGGGTGCAGTTGGAAGTACAGAGCAAAGACATTTGTGTTGTTTATACCTTTTTTTACTTGCAGGTCATATGGATGGTCATGTTTATTGAGTGTAGTTAAATCAGTGAACTGTTGACATGGTTGGTGTGCTTCTGGTCATTCATTCATCTTCAGTAAACACTAAAGAATGTCAGTAGATTAGAAGACTGTCCTGGAACACTGGCTTTGAGTCAGACACACCCCTAAGGCAATGCAACACAGCCAATACACCAACAGTATGGCACACTACAGAAACAGAGCTGGATGTCACACAACTGAACGTCTAAATCTATCTAAATACAAAGGAATAAAGTAAGTACATAAAGTATCTCATGACAATTATCCAGACAAATCCATTTTCTGATGCTTCGCTCATCCTTTATCTGACCACACTAAACCTTTCAACTAAACATCAAGCGTACAGGAGAAGAAATTGTACCAGTCACTCCAACAGGACATAATAATGGTTGCCATACTTAGAAAAGTAAACAAGAGCACATGAATCATGATTACTACACTTTACTTAGCCACCACTGGGTGAGCTGAACAGCACCCGGATAGCTGTCTCCATTACGGCTGTTAATGTTCTCCTTTGGGCTTAATTACTAAGCTCTGCTGAGGAATGACCACAGGGCTGGTGTGATCTTGCATCTGGCTGCTGGATCTTGATACAGAGGTCAAAGTTTAGTTTGGAACAAACAAGAAAGATGTTCAACTGCTGGTAATAAGGAATGGGTCACAACATTGGATAAGCGTTGAATATGGAGTTCAATCACAACGCTATGAAGGATTACAGCTGTGAATAAGTTGATCAGTTGAAACCGGAAATGAAATCTAGGACAAGATTTAGAACTGCAAAAAAGAGATTAACCTTCATTCATTCATATACAATTATTTTCCCCATGTGAACTTCAGTATCAGTTGACACATCTGTGACAATCAGCATGAGAACAGCTTAGAGATCTTTGCTTCCAAGCCAAAAGAAATTATGCATGTGGAGCAACGGATGTGCAGATAGATGAATCCTTGCTCAGTGTCACTTTGTGTCTGAATGCAGTAGTGTGTCTGAGAGAGGTCATATTAATGGAGCAGTCTAGATGGCTCCATTAATACAATGAAGTGCCATGCTGACTGCCACATTGATAACCAAAGCCCAGGATAGAGGCAGATAGAGAGCTTAATGGGTGTTCCTACCCAAGGATCACACCTCTCTCTCTCTCTCTCTCTCTCTCCCTCTCACACACACACACACACACACACACACACACACACACACACACACACACACACACACACACACACACACACACACAGATTTTCAAGTATGTGTGGGTACAAATATATACAGTATATATACTGCCAGTCAACACATCTTCTTTTTCAGTTGTTTTTATTATTTTCAACAAGTGTTGACAACGTGTACAAATCCGAATATGTTTTATAATTTAGCTACATTTCATCACACTCATGGCATTCTTTACGGTGGCCGTGAAGTGCAAAACAAATTAACAAAACGAAAACAAAAACAAAATAACAAACTAAAAACCACAATAACAAAACCAAAATAACAAAACCCAAAACAAAATAACAAATTCAAAAACAAAATAACAAAACCCAAAACTAATTTGTTATTTTGTTTTGCGTTTTGTTAATTTGTTTTCGGTTTTGCTATTTTGATTTTTAGTTTGTTATTTTGTTTTTGTTTTTGAAATTTTGATTTTGAATTTGCTATTTTGTTTTTCGGTTTTGTTAATTTGGTTTGCACCTCTCAGCCGTTCAGAAACGAACCGGAAAAGGTAGGTATAGTTTGCGAATGAATTTCTTAACGCTGATTGGACGAGACATCTGTCACTCAAGATATACAAGAAGTACTGTAGCGGCGATAGATTCGTGTGTGTATGAATGTGCAAACATGTCCTGTCCTTATTGTGGTTTCAAATATGTGGAAAAAATCTTTCGCTTTTAAAAGAGACACAGCAGTTCGCAAACTAATCTTTATATACCGTGATATGTCATCAGCATATCCAATCACGGCATACGAATGTCCGTCCTCAAAGTAACGTTGAATAAATTCCATTTCCTTGCTTTATAATGAAAGATTTCATTATTATCTTAGTTTTGCATACCGAAAAAATGGTTTAAAAGTGAAGCAGAACACACAAGAAACAAAGATAGAGACACAATTTCCTACTTCCTGTTTATCTTGAGTGACAGATGTCTCGTCCAATCAGCGGTAAGAATTTAATTAGCAAACAATACCTACCTTTTCCGGTTCGTATCTGACAGACCGAGAAGTGCAATACAAATGAACAAACCCCAAAACAAAATAACAAATTCAAAACCAAATTAACAAAAAAAACTGCATTCACACTCCAACAGTTGCAATCTATGCCCTTTTTTAAAACTCAAATTTAATTATGGCAGCATTTTTTAGTGTTATGTGTACTAGTCTAGTATTATGAGGACCTATGACATTCTGCCAGGACATACGATTTCTACGGATACGAATTCCCTCCTTGTTCACTGAACTTTACACCCCTTGATTTTGTGGAACACTAAATGACGTGTTGTACTGTAGAAAAACACTTAGAATGGTTGCAATACAGGAAGAAATTTAAGTACCATGAACAGCAATCCCTGTGGACATTCTAGTCAATGTTGTTCATACAACAAATCAAAAGTGTTAGGTTGCTAATGGTAACCACTTTGAGCACCTAATGTGACTGCAAAACAGCTACTCTTTAATGTTCATATAAATTTAGTAATACATTTTTTATGCATTTATTTTTCATGTTGAAGTCTGTATACATTTTTGGGCCTCTCTGTATTATTTTTATTGTTTTTCACATTGTACAGTGTATATAACATATAATGATAACATTACATAACACATAATGATAATATAGTATATACAGTATAATGGAATAAAACTGCTGGTGCTGGTGTTACATACTGCAAAAACCTTGTTAGTATTGTCTCATTGCTTATGGGGTCTTTGGAAGGTAGGCAACACAATGCAAAAAATTTATAGTCCATTCACGCCTCTTCCTTCTTATATAATTAACTTCATCTGTGAAATAATTAAGAATCCTGGGCAACACAGGTCACTCAAAGCATGCCAGTAAAGGTCAGCATAAATCCTTAGCTAATACACACTGTGATGCCTACAGACGGCTCATACCATGTCATGTGGACCTGTGACAAAACAAAATAGCAACCTTTCTGTGCAAAATGCCAAGTGTTCAATGTTTTGATTTTGGGTGCCACCTTCATTTAGCCTTGAACCCAAGTGCTGACTTACTGAAAGCGTTATTGATTAAACGGCTGCTATTCAACACCGTTTGAGGTCAATAACTTGGGGGAAATAACCAATGGAAATGGAAATATTGCATTTTTGGTTGTTATGCATGTTGTTGTTCCCAGCTTAAAACTAAAATGTGGGAAACCTAAGCGGAAATTCAGAGCAACAACATTCCATTGAGTTTTGCCTTAGTTCAGTGTATAAGTTCAGTATAAAGATGTAGATGAATAACTGAACAATATGATTTAAAATTTGATAGGTTTATAGTTTCTCATTTAGCTGTATAAGATGAATAACTGAATAAAAAAATATTTAAAAAATAATTAAAAACTTAGATTTAAAAAAAAAATTGTTCTGTTACACTGGAACAGTTACACTAGGTTCACTGTACCAAACATATCATTCTATTCCATACCAAAATATAATTTTAAAAAATTATTTGAAATGTTGTACATAAATTTTCGATTCTATCCTAAAACCGCATTCAAATAGAATAGTTTGTAATCATTATTTTAATAGAATTTGCTTCCGAGTTCCATAAAAGAGCAAATTACCTTAAGCAAGTATGTAATTTCGTAATTTATAGTTGACTTGAAAATATGCTTTAGGATGAGTAACTGAATAGTCAATTATTGATTAGTCAGGAGAGCCAGGAGTTATGGTAGAAAAGTTGGTTTTAATGTCCATGTGAGCCGGATGCCATTACTCTCTCCCCTGATAACCACTGAGATGCAAACCAACTGTATCTATTTTTGAGCTTATGTACACTGCCTGGTGTGCAATTGTCATAGCATGGTTTCAACAGCCTTATGCAAAGTCATAATGTTTCCTGTCCAGAGTTGTTTTAAGTTTTGGCTGTGAGCTTGAATTGATGAAGGGAGTGGAGGGAGGGAGTCATACCACACTATGAAATCAGCAGAACATCCCAAAAAACATTCAGTGGGGTTAATCCTAGAAAAAAGTGGTGGCCTATATATGTCCGAAAGTGATTCCATATGCCCGCAGAACCCCTTGTTCACAATTTGACCCACTGTATTCTTGTACAGTGGGCACTATGCATAAAGATTAAGATTCAATTATTTGTCATATACACCTTACAGTAATTTTTTACCCACATATCCCTGAAGTCAGTGTGTAGTGTCAGCCAGGATACAGCACCCCTGGAGCAGATAGGGTTCAGGGCCTTGCTCAAGGACTCAACAGTGGCATCTCCTGTGGGATTCCAATCAGTAAACCTGTCTAACATGGGGCTTAAACCCACAACCCTGAGATTAAGAGTATCATTCTGTACCAGCTGAACTAGCTAGGATGCATTGCTTCATGTACACTCTGGAATACTCATCAGAATACTCTGGAATCTTATCATTTTGATTCATACACATTCACATTGCATACAAACTTACTTCTTTTGATTGTGTAAAGCTGCTTTGCGACAATGTGAATTGTTAAAAGCGCTATATAAATAAAATTGACTTGACTAGAACACATGACCTTTCTCCATTGCTCCAAAGTCCAAATTTTATGCTCCCTAGAAAACTGAAGGCTTTTTCTCATAATAGTCTCACTAACAAGTTGTTTTCTTATGGCCTGACTAAACTGCTGGTTAGTCCCAATCCTGTGAGTTCTGGTACCTTGCAACTTGCATGTGGTAGAGCTTGGTTGAGCAGGAATCACCAAATGACCAAATTGGGCCAAATAAATGAATACAACTTTTTTGTTGAATGTACCGTATACTGATTCAGAGCCCACTAATTAGCAATGCTCAACATGCATTTTCAAATCAACTCAACATGTCGCTCAGTCATTTACTTCGGAGTTCAGATAAAGGCTCCTCTGTGACCAAGTGACCAAGCAGTTCTGACTGAGGGTGCACTTAGAGGCGCAAGTACAGGAGTGTGTATAATGCAGTGCAGTCTGCTGGAGTGAAGTGCTCTTGCTCTCTCTGGGAACTCGTTTGATATGATGTGATTTGGCCAGGCTGACTCTCTCTGACACAAAAAGGGAAAGGTCAGCAAAGCGAGGGAAAGGAAAAGTGTACAGCACCTCAAGACACAATCAGCTCTTTGGCTCCCTGTAACACAAAGTCACACACCCTCATTTTTAGACAAGTTCACAGAGGACATAACAGAGGAACAGTGGAACATTTGCCAGCCTCCATCAGTTATTATTTAAGTGTGTGTGTATGTTACATTCTAAGAGCTATGTGTAATTGTCTTTAGAACTACCATCCTTCATGACAGATAGTATCAACACACATACACACACATACAAACGCAGTGTTCCACTTACGTAATTATTAACGCAGTTAGTTAATGCTATGCTAGACACAAAGCACGACACCAGCTAAATGTCCCGACAAGGTGAAATATGTCAAATAATCCTAACACCTTGTGCCAACAACATAAAACAAATCCTCATAGTTTGAGTACAGTACACTTTTATCGATGGTTTGTAGGCATTATTTGATAGTATCAGGGTTAAAAAAATGAATTGAACTGTAATTCCCGTTCCACTTCCTTACGGAATTAGCAGTGTAGGCGCATGAGCTTAGCAGCAACTAATGCAATTTTATCTAAATGAGAAACCCAAATCTAACTCTCATCTCTCTAATCTTTTGGCATGTTCTCAGTAAACGATTTCCCACCTGATGCTAAAAGGTAATTAGAAATGATGGGGTTTGCCTGCAAATTAGTGCTAATCAATACACACCCCTTTGATTAGTGTACACAAGCTGCTTTAACCACACACACAAAGCTACACAGTTGACCTGTTCTAGTTCTAATGCTGATTAATGTTCACAGTGTTACTGATACATTGTGCAAAGAAACCTAGACGGAATGTAAGGTATGTTTTACTAAAAGATCTTCAAGAATGCAGGCCTAAACTGGAGTTATCTTCAGCAACGCAAGCATGTACAGTATAACAAGTTTGTTTATGCTCATAAACTGATTGCAGCTCTGCACGTGATTTTCAATCCATCGGACCAAGAGGTTGACTGCTGCTATTCTTTTTATAATGCTCCTGCACCCTTATTACCTGGTAGACAGACTGAATCTTGCTTCATCAGCACAGTTCATCTAAGTTTTATGTAGCATTTCTGTTAAATTCCCAGGACTGACTGCTCAAGCAGGGCTTAACTCTAATCAACAGCTTAGTCTGTTGTAACTATTCAGACATAAGTTAAAGCTTTTTTTTGCACCGAAAATGACGTCTGGAAATAAAAATTTTGCTTCTTCTGTACACATTTCAGGAAGCAGCATCTGCTTTCAAATGGCCACTTCTCATTTTCTGAGCAACAGGTTAGACTCCAAAATTTGCAATGTATTTACATCATCTTGCAAATGTCTTGAGCCACCCCTCATATTCAATGAAATGAAATGAAATGAAATGATGTAAATGAAATGGAAGAAATGGAAAAAGAAATGTTGTACTGTGACAGATCAATGTGTCTTAAGATACAATTTTAAAATGGGTTGTTTATGTATCAACCTCTGCAGCAACCTCATTTCCATTCTCGTATGTTTTAAACACTTAGCATTCAGCATCACCAGTATATTAATCACTGGCCTGATCACCTGTCATCATCTGCACTTGTTTCTCACTAGTTCATGTCTCATCAAGTTAGATGTTTTTTATGGGTAAATGATCCATATTCTTATGGTGAATATTCCTCTGAAACCGGTTAGGTGTATGTTCTGAACTGAAAATGAGAGCCAAAAACTTGCCAAAAATTTGAGCAAAAAAAAAAGAAAGAAAAAAAAAGAGAGAGAATTATTCCCCCAGCCTACAGTCTGGGTCTTTTGAAGAAATATATGAAAAAATGAGAGGTGGCTCAAAACTTTTGCACAGTACTAAAAATCTACATCAATTGTGGCTTATATCCCTCAGTGATTACTTACAAATATGGCTATGAACACTTATTTAATATTACTTTCCTATAACCTTCTTTTAGACTGACCACTACTGGTGTTTAGTAGTTCCCCATGAAGGCTTTTTGGGTAACCATTGGCTGGCAGATGATGTGGATTTTCTGCTTAAAAATGTGAAATCAGTTTTTACCATTAGAATGTCCCGGGTTACTTTGCTGTAACCCTGTTCCCTGAAAAAGCGGGAACGAGATGCTGCGCTTGAAAGCGGTATGGGAAAGGGTCTCCGCTGACCGGTTGTTGAAGCATGTGTGTCAAACACGGCAAAAACTTGGCCCGTACAACCTCAGTCAGGTGACGTCATCTGACCAGATATACCTGGAGATTATAAATAGGTCTGAACCGGAAACATCCTCAGGTCAATTTGTTTGAAAGGACGTCCAGTCACGCCTACAGTGCGGCTTTAGAGCGCAGCATCTCGTTCCCGCTTTTTCAGGGAACAGGGTTACAGCAAAGTAACCCGAAACGTTCCCTTTCAAAAGCTACACTCGATGCTGCGCTTGAAACCGCCATGGGAACGAGAATACCAACGCCGCCGCACTGGAAGTGTCTGGACCCCAGAGTTGTGTAGCGTGCGTGCACAATCATCAAAGAAGTCTAGACCTGATTGTGGGATGCTGACTCTAGGATCGTAAGCATGGAGTAGCATGGACATTGAACTATAAACTCTGAGAAAAGTGTGCGGAAGGGACCAGCCTACTGCATCACACACTTGCTGCAAGGGAACACCTTGCAAACCCCTTAGTTGAATGGGCCCTAACTCTTAGAGGTGAAGTGTGACCACGCACCTCATAGGCTAGGGCAATAGCATCCTTCACCCTTTTAATGTGACCTAGATTGTGTAGTGGCAGCCGCACACCCGGTTGTAGCATAACATATAAAGAGCTTCTCCTTTTTGCGCCACTGACTAGTGACACAATAAGTAAAATCCTTCTTGCTCCTGAGCATTAGACGGTGGAGAACAGAAGGTTTCAAGAACAACTGGTTGCATAATCGAAAATTGAACTTTCGGAAGATAAGTCGGGTGAGGATGCATAATAGGCACAAGTTCTAGACGTTCAAAAGGGGCCTCAGCCAACCTTTGAACACAATAGCTTTGTCCCTTAAAGGGACTGTTGTCCTAGGCCTGAGGACAGTTTCTCATGCAGGAACTCCAGCACTGAAACAGTCTGGCAGTGGACTGGGTCTACATGGTTTGCCATACGTCCAAAATCATCCCATCTGAGGCCATAAGTACTTCTGTTAGAGAAAGCCATTGGCATCGTGATGACAGAGACCTAGAGTGGGACCCAAAGTTAAAACCCGGGGTCTGAACCACATAGAAAGGGTACAAAGCCCCTGCCGTGTATCCTGATTGCTCAGGGGATTGGCCCTTGAATGAAATCTCCTGGCTCTCAGCCACAACAGAAAGGGTCTCATATGCAGGGGGCCCAGGATATCACCATGGATACACTTGCCATGAGACCTAGATTCTCTGAAAGCAATGAACAGTCACCTTCTGGCCTAGTTTGATTCTCCTTAGGATGCTGAAGATAGATTCGGTACATACAGGAGACAATTGTGCCTGTGTTCAGACTGAACCTCATACGGCCCCCAAATACGTTGTCCTGTGAGCGGGAGAGACAACGCTTTTCTTGGCGTTGAGTCTCAACCCTAAAGATTCAAGATGAACTAGGACGACATGTCGATGTCGATGCGCTAGTTCCCGAGACTGAGCCAAGTCGTGAGTAAAATTCTAATTACGGATGCCATGGAACCATATAGGAAACAGCGCTGCATCCAGCCTCTTATATATGTGCAGGTTGCTAGGCCAAATGGAAGGACCCGATAGAGGTAAGCTTCATCCCCAAAAACGAACCTCAGGAGCCTCCTGTGTTGTGGCAATATTTCTATATAAAATATGCGTCCTTCAGGTCGATTGTCACAAACCAATCTTGTGACTGCATTTGAGAAACTATCATCTTGACAATCAAAATTTTTTATTTTAATATTCGGTACCACCTGAAAGGATCTAGAATTGGAGGCACCCCCCTATTTTTAATTAATTTATTTATTTATTGGACCAAGTAAAACCAGCAGTAGCAGCCTGACTGTGTGTCTGCGAGGGGAACATGTTCTATGGCCCCTATACCCAACAAAGTCTGTAATTAACAAAATGCGCTCGTTCTCGTCCACGCCGTTGAAACACAGAGGGCGATGCGCAGGTTGGATCCACTGAACCCAAGGAGATATACTTGGCAGTAGCTTCCACACTGCCAATTTCTCTGAAAGGGGCACAATGCTAGGTTGAGGGGGGTGCTCCTCAGGTCTGGTCTTTTAAAGGCGGACTGAGGAGCGCGGCGAGTCGTACCACAGTCTTTACGAGGGGGTGGTCGCCTCACCACACTCTCCTTCTGCGCTTCACCCCTCTCTAGAACCGGACCTAGTCGGGACTGGATGGTCGACGGTCCCAACTCCTGAGCACGGCAGGGAAGAAACCTCAGAAACGCCTCCTCGTAGCGTTTCGCCTCCCGAAACCTATTGGTTACGGTATTCACAGAGTCACCGAATAGGCTGGAAGGCCTTGTCCTTGATGGCAGAGATGTTTAGCCACAGCTGTCTCTCCGTGGCAACCATAGCAGCCATGGAACGGCCAATGGCACGGGCCCTCTGCTTAGTGGCACGGAGAGACAAATCTGTGGCTCGGCAAAGCTCTGAAAAGGCTTGCTGGTCAATGGACCAGCCAGGGCTCAGGTCCTTCAGTAGATCAGCCTGGTATGCCTGCAACACCGCCATGGTATGCAGCTCTGCACCGGAATGACCCGCTGACTGGAAAGCCTTCCCCACTAGCGAAGATGTTAGTCTACACGGCTTAGTGGGGAGTTTAGGCTTCTTCAGCGAAGATGAGCACCCAGGAGAGAGATTGCTCGCAACCTGGGGAATCATCATGTAGCCTCGCGTGCTTGCATCAACGATTGTCGAATAAATCGACATCATTGGCACAAATATGCGGGACGAATAAGGTTTGCTCCATGAACGAGTTACCTCATCATTGAGATCACCAAAAAAGAGGAGGGACCTTCGTTGAGGTCCCTCACCTCGGCCACCTGACAGAAACCTCTCGTCTAATTTTGAGTGTTTGGGACTCACCTGTTCCTGAGGCCAGTCGAGATTTAGGCGTTCGACTGCCCTGGTTACCACCTCCAGTAATTCCTCATACTCTCGCTCGCCACGAGGGGAGCATCCCGGGGTGGTAAGTTCACTTGAGAGAAGGGAGGAGATCTCCGGCGCCCGATCAGAAGAGCCATCGAGATGCGCTTCAGAAGCGGACGCGGGAATTTCCTGATCCGGCGAGAGCACGAGAGAAAAGGGCAAATCCGTCTCATGCGCTTCCGCCATATCAATGCGCGAACCCCAAGAGTGAAGCACGGCTCGCGATTTCTCTTTAAAGAATGCGAACCGGGCGCGAAGCTCTTTGATCGGAAGCAGATCACAGTGCTCGCATTGTCCCTCGAGTCCACGGAAAGCATGATCTTCACCCAAACATTCAAAACAAAGAGCATGACAATCGTCATCGGAGGCTTCTGCACGGAGGTAAGCTTCTCTTCCTAAACTCAGCCATTAGTTTCGCTTTCTTTTCTATATATATTTTTTTCTTTCTATAAACTGCCGCGCAAACACAATGCAGCCTTGAAGACAAAAGACCTGAGGATGTTTCCGGTTCAGACCTATTTATAACCTCCAGGTGCACCTGGTCAGATGACGTCACCTGACTGAGGTTGTACGGGCCAAGTTTTTGGCGTGTTTGACACACATGCTTCAACAACCGGTCAGCGGATACCTTTTCCCATAGCGCTTTCAAACGCAGCATCCAGTGTAGCTTTTGAAAGGGAACCGTTTTTTTCTTATTGCCATAGTGTCCAATAGTAATTCCAGTGACATTTGAAGTGAGATTTACAGGATGCAACCTTTCCAGTCTAAGCTTGTTCTTATACAGGTGGTGTCTAATTGTTGACCTTTTTTTTTGTTTTAATCTACCACCCACAGATAAACTACCTTCTTTCTCTGCAATTTGTTGCTTGCCAGTTCCCACCCAGCAACTAGATCTCCCTGAAATTATATCATGTGGATCCACTCTAAACTCCACTCTTCACAGCACACTTCTGCTTACAAATATGGTCGACTTCAACTGTAACACCCAGCACAACACATCAAGCACACGTTCACACCCAAACTCTATGTGAACAGACTCTAGACTCTAGCAGTTTGTGATGTATCAGATTTTCATAGATTTCCATATAATAATAATAATAATAATAATAATAATAATAATAATAATAATTTTTATTATCCTACCTTATGTTTGGAATTTTAGGCATGTGATTATAACCATTAAACCTGCAATGGCATCTATTTGTGCCCTTCAAACCCGATTCTCCCATATCACAAGACACACAGGGTGAAGGCAAACACAGGCTTTTTCTGAGAATTATGAAGCATCTTTTCAAATAGTTTCTTATTATGTGTCACAGTGCAGCACAAAACACTTTGAGGAGAGTGTTAAGCCATCCGTCCTTTGCACACATGACTGGCTAGTGTCATTGTGATCAAGGAGAGAGTATATGGCAGCCATCCCACTCAGAGAGCACAACCATTTTTTTTTCTGTCTTGGACTCCCAGCCAGGGATGGCTGTGGCATCACTGGAATTTGAACTCATGATTAACACATAATAGGGCAGATGCACCACTCAGGATCAACCTTGCAATTCTTTGCGTTATTTATTTTGCACCATTATGTACTATCATGGGATTGTTATGTAGCTGCATTAAACTTTTGTCAATTTATCAACGTTTTATTAAAGCCCTGATTGTAATTAATTTTTTATTTTAAAAATTATTATTCTTTGGTTGGCAACCATTTTGGAATTGTGTTAATGTCATCAGTTTTTTTTTTTTTGTTTGTTTCAATGTAACTTCATGAAAAAAAAACAGAGGATGTTCAAGTCAAACCAGAACTTTTGATCAACAGAAAACAGTTCACTGCTATACTACAGCTCTTAGTACCATCAAGTTAGGAAGATTTCCCAGTATGCCGGAGCAAAGATTATTGTCATTCCTGAAACGCTGGCCCCCCCAGGAACTCTAATGGCCCTTTCCTCATATGGAATAAACTGCCTGGCGTGATCACCAAAGGCATTTTTTGCAGGACAATGCATGACCTCATATTACATACCGTACCACTTGCATATTACAAGAAGTCAGCTGGAAATTATTGCAACATCCCCTGTACAATCCTGACCTCGCTCCGAGCCATTTCCACATGTTTACATGACCAAGGAGGTCGTGGGCCGCCAGCGTTTCCGACATAATGCAGACAGGCCCACTCTCTGAAAACTTGATGTCCTTGATGATGACCAAACACTAGCGAAACACTGGGATAAGTATTTAGATAAGATATATATTTAGATAAGTGCATACTTTCATTACTGTATTCCATGATTTTGCACAATCAAAAGTTCTGGTTTGACTTGTATGCCCTCTTACTTTAACTGCTATGAATTTAATAATGATATTAAATTGAGCATATTTATTTATTTATTTATTTGTTTATTCACTCTGTATTTCAAATACTAACCTAATAGTATTGTCAGTATTGGTATCCTACTGCTAAAATGAAATATGATCTCTTTGATTGCATACATAGGAGGCAAATTGATTATTATAAAGCAAGCATCTGGAGAAAGGCTTTGATTATTGACTGAAATGCACCACATATTAACTGCACAGATTACAGGTTTGAGCCGGACTTGTGTGTTGACAGATGGCGAACTTCACTAATTGTGGCTATGTTGGGAGTAACATTATCAGAAGCAGTAGCAAGTGGCACAACAATCTCTGGAGATTGAGGCAGCTGTGGAACAAAACAATGACAGGATCTGACTCATAGACAAGCTGTTTGCTGATCTGCTAAAGATAGATCTGCATCTGTGCAGAAGCTAAAGGCATTCAGTATGCCAGTTCGTTCAGTCATGCTAGTTCAAAACCCAACTAAGCAATATGGTGGAAAACATAAGCAGCATCCACGACAGACTCAGTTTTCATTAGTGAAAGCACCTACACATAGAAATTCTGTAGATCACTTAACAGACTTTTTTGGTTGCTTCAAATGTACTTTGCATTGTTGTGTTTATTTTTGAGAGATTGTGAAAGTTGTTAGAAAGGAGGCAGTTGTGGCATGAAATGTCATATATGATCAGAGAAATAGAGGAACATAGAGGCTGCAGACATGAGAAGATAGAGTAGCAATGTGAATACAAATGTAGGAATGGACTGGGGCAGAGCTGTCAGGTTCATTTTATCATCTATGCCTAAAACATCAGCAGACACATAGAACACTGAATGCAAACCTGGAGAGGAGAGGAGGAAAAGATCTTAGTAACTGTTGTCTCCTGAGAGAAAATGAAATTATATAAAAGTACAATATAAATTTAAACCTAAGATGCCACAACCAAAATGTACAACACACACGCACACACATACACACACAAAACATATTATTATAAGTGTGACAACACGGAGTATCATATTGTTTCATTTAACATTGAACAATGGATTCATAATATGGTTCGTCATAAAATATGACTTTCATTGTGTAAAGTGAAATAAAGGTTTAACTTTAATCAAGCCGACACTTCTGCTTTTGAAAAAGTAACTTCTGTGCACAGCAACCTTTATTTCACGGATTCGAGCTGGACTATAGAAATTAGTGTGGTCACTGGGAAGTTCATGCTATTGTAGAGAAAAACGAGGTTCAAAAAGACACATAGGGCTACAGAGAGCTATGTGATTCTGAGATCACAATAAAAAACAAACAGATCAGTGCTTCAGACACACCACCCAGTGAACACATATAGTCACATATACTTTTTTCAGTATTATCAATATGATAAATTTGTACTCATTTGGTTCATTTTAACCAAATATACAAACAAATAATGCAAAAAAAAGAGCCCATACTGTAGGCAAAGAACACAGATACAGATAAATATTTAAATTTTATTTAATCATATATTTTTATGACTGTTTCTATTATCATTAATTCAATGTCCACATATTTTTTTGTGGTTTCGATTCCTGCCCCTGGTCTGTGTGTGTGGAGTTTGCATGTTCTACCTATGCGTGATAGTGGTCTTCTGTTTTTTTCCCACATTACACAAACGTGCAGAGTGATCTAATTGTTATTTCAAAATTGCCCATAGTGTGTGAATGTGTGTGCGTTTGTGCCCTGCAATGGATTGGAACCCTGCCTCCAGGCCCTCCATGAGCCCGTACAACATGTGGTATAGAGAATGAATGAGTGAGTGAGTAGTTTTACAATTACTGTATAATAAACCCTAACCATCTATTTTCTGTACTTCATTATCTCTTAATAAAACCTTGCACTTACAACCTTTTAACTGAATAAAATTATGTACTATAGTGTTCTCATTTAAATTTTTCCAAATCCTTTCACTATTCAAATTGGAAAAAACCTGTTTGCATAAATACCCAGTTTTCTTTCCCAACATTAGCATATTGGAAGTTGATCATCTGTATTTAGTCACATAATGAAACTTGCCTGTTTTGCTCTCTTTCTTACAAGAATGCATATGTGAAAGGAAAAAAATAAGGCCAGCCAAAATAATGTAATATTGCATATGATAATGTTTAGGTCATACTGTATAACTAATGGGTAAATTCCCATTGGTATCTAATTTAAATGCATTCTGTATCAGAATTAAAAAGCTCAATGGAAGTATATCAAATAAAATAAAAATCACCTAAATATACACTCACCTAAAGGATTATTAGGAACACCATACTAATACGGTGTTTGACCCCCTTTCGCCGCAATTCTACGTGGCATTGATTCAACAAGGTGCTGAAAGCATTCTTTAGAAACGTTGGCCCATATTGATAGGATAGCATCTTGCAGTTGATGGAGATTTGTGTGATGCACATCCAGGGCACGAAGCTCCCGTTCCACCACATCCCAAAGATGCTCTATTGGGTTGAGATCTGGTGACTGTGGGGGCCGTTTTAGTACAGTGAACTCATTGTCATGTTCAAGAAACCAATTTGAAATGATTCGAGCTTCGTGACATGGTGCATTATCCTGCTGGAAGTAGCCATCAGAGGATGGGTACATGGTGGTCATAAAGGGATGGACATGGTCAGAAACAATGCTCAGGTAGGCCGTGGAATTTAAACGATGCCCAATTGGCACTAAGGGGCCTAAAGTGTGCCAAGAAAAGATCCCCCACACCATTACACCACCACCAGCAGCCTGCACAGTGGTAACAAGGCATGATGGATCCATGTTCTCATTCTGTTTACGCCAAATTCTGACTCTACCATCTGAAAGTCTCAACAGAAATCGAGACTCATCAGACCAGGCAACATTTTTCCAGTCTTCAACTGTCCAATTTTGGTGAGCTCGTGCAAATTGTAGCCTCTTTTTCCTATTTGTAGTGGAGATGAGTGGTACCCGGTGGGGTCTTCTGCTGTTGTAGCCCATCCGCCTCAAGGTTGTGCGTGTTGTGGCTTCACAAATGCTTTGCTGCATACAACGGTTGTAACGAGTGGTTATTTCAGTCAAAGTTGCTCTTCTATCAGCTTGAATCAGTCGGCCCATTCTCCTCTGACCTCTAGCATCAACAAGGCATTTTCGCCCACAGGACTGCCGCATACTGGATGTTTTTCCCTTTTCACATCATTCTTTCTAAACCCTAGAAATGGTTGTGCGTGAAAATCCCAGTAACTGAGCAGATTGTTAAATACTCAGACTGGCCCGTCTGGCACCAACAACCATGGCACACTCAAAACTGCTTAAATCACCTTTCTTTGCCATTCTGACATTCAGTTTGGAGTTCAGGAGATTGTCTTGACCAGGACCACACCCCTAAATGCATTGAAGCAACTGCCATGTGATTGGTTGATTAGATAATTGCATTAATGAGAAATTGAACAGGTGTTCCTAATAATCCTTTAGGTGAGTGTATAGAGAGAGAGCGAGAGAGAGAATAGCAGAGAATATTTCCATGTAAACAATATATAATGGAATATGGCGCAGATGTGTGATAAGTTGGCCAAAACAGGTGTATGGTCAGCTTCAGGGCATGCCAAAACATCATGGGGTGCTTTACTGCGTATGCCTCCGTCCATAGCTCTCCAGTCTGATTTAGTATTTCTCCCCCAGCTAAAGCAAAAAAACAGTGGTCTAAGAGCCAGACAGACAATCACAGGAATGTTGAAAGGGTACTGTAGTTACAGTCCAGAAACAACTGCCATTAATTGATGTGTGAAGGTCAAAGGATAAAGGTTAACAGTGTTAGAACATTTCTAATTATGTCTGCACTATTTTCTCTATTTCTGCAAAGGTGCAATAGAATAAGCTGTCTGACTGATATTGCTATTATCCTAAAAGAAATTTTTGTAGAATGGAGGATACTGTAACTTTATCATTTATATGCAACATACTGTATGCACCATATTTTCCACATGTGTATTCGTGCTAGATAAAAACAAGAAGCTGCTCACACATTTCCAATGCATCATGTTAGAAGGGCAATGGTAGCTCAGTGGGCTAAGGCACTGAGTTACTGATCGGAAGATCGGGGGTTCGATTCCCAGCTCAGCCAGGTTGCCATTGTTGGGCCCTTGAGCAAGGCCCTAACCCTAACTGCTCCAGGGGTGCTGTACCATGGCTGACCCTGCGCTCTGACCCCAGTTACACTGGGATATGCGAAGAAGGAATTTCACTGTGCTGTAATGTATATGTGACAAAATAAAGGCTTTGCTTTACTTAGAAAGTCATTTGTCACATGCAATAATCAAGTATTACACATAGGATGCATTTAGGCGGCAGTATCATTGCAAGTTTATTTAAACATATTTACAAATTAAATTAATTTAATTAATTAAAGCCCTCACTCATACGACTCATCCTGAATGAGAAAATATATATGTTTTTAAATGATCAAAGAGAGAGAGAGAGAGAGAGAGAGAGAGAGAGAGATCTTCTACATCTGTTTTGTCAAATAATATAGTTTGTGGTAATTTATGTCTATTAAATCATGTTTGTTAATGCCAATACCTCCAAAAAAGTGATTATACTAGTCAGTGACAGGGTCTTAGTATGTTGTTCATTCCATTGCTTGGGGCTCTGGTGCAATATTTCCAGACTATTCCAGAATATTTCCAGGCATCAGGTGACAGAGGTGGAATAATATGTCTCCGAGTCTAGCAGTATATGCTTGATCTCACTCCTGTCAAAATTATTTCAAGCTTTTCTTAAAGCTAGTGTGTCGTAAATATACACATTTACTGCAGTCAATTTTTTTTTTTTTTTTTTTGAAGGGATGCTTGATTTACAAAGGATTTTTTTAAACACAAAAACAACAAGACACTTTTATGGACAATAAAGCTCAAACTGCTAAGGATAGCACTAAACTATAAAATAGAGGACAGGGAAAGAGTGTGACAGAAAAAGAGACAGAAGAAAGAAAGAAGAATTCGGCTTTGGACTTGAGTCTGGCTGTTGAAAATATCTTATTCTCAGAACTCATTTCAGGGAGGTCCTTCTGGACACCACCTCCACACCTGGACTGATTGAGAGAGAGAGAGAGAGAGAGTGAGAGAGAGAGAGAGAGGTTGAATGTGAAGCCCTTCCCACTAAGAAAAGTTCACTTAGCAAAAGTTGAATCAGTATGGAAAGATTCAACCGAACAAAAATGGATGGGTAGAACCTTTACTGACCAGGGCATTTTCATCTAAACCCTGCTACTTGAACAACAAGGTCACATTTACTCTAAACTGTTCTGATCAGATAGTGGATAGCTAGAAAGTAAAGTTGTAAAAACTTTACAAGATTCAAAGAACTTTATTAATCCCAGAGAGAAATTGCTTATTCATGGTTACAGTAGTAACTACAAAAAAAAAAAAAAAAGGAATAAAATATAAAGAGTCCTGAAAGAGTAAGTACCATATTGCACACTAACTTAATACAAGAGCATATGTAAATATTGCACAGTAATCTAATATACTGTATGTATGTAATATTGTATTATTATATGTAATATTGTATTACATATGTTATTGAGATGTAATATTGCAATTCTCATATTATTCATACAGGTGAGTATTATTGTCCTATTGTCTTACTGTTACTGTCAGTGAATACCCACATAGTGTATGAGTTACAGAGAAGGATTGTATAATTTTATTGCCATTGGGAGAAAAGATCTCCTGTATATTAATATTTACAATAGTGTAAATATTAATATTAGTATATTAGACCCACATCATTGGACTGGCTAATATCTAAAAATGCCTCATTTATAATCTCCACCCCCCCCACCCCCCCCCCCCCCCCCCTCTCTCCCTCTTTGTCTCTAAAATGTTCTGGGATATTACATGTGACACGCAGGTGTCCTGGAGCTGCTATCAATATGTGGACGACTCCAGGAACGTTCAAGAGGGTGGAATTTTGGATAAAAAACCTATGATTACTATTTACTATCTGCTATGATCTACTATGATTGCTATGTTGATTTCAATCAGAATTCTGTAGGAGCTACGTACCCTGTTTTTTCCTCTTTGATTAACTGATCTATCGATTTGTTCATTCATTAATACATTGTTTGTTTGTACACCCCTACCAATATACAAGATACCAATAATAGTCTAAACTAGAAACGTGAAGCACTAAAACGTGATAGAACTAATTATGCTAACAAAACTAATTATAAGCAACTCATTAAGTAAAAGCTTTTACTGATTCTAACAATTCAACTCTCGGGAGAGCTTATAAGTGTCACCATCTTAACAGGTTACAGAGACTCACTGCATGTTCTGTTCATTACACATAGAAATAAAAGGAATGTAGTGTCAAGATTTTTTTTGGGGGAAAAAAACACCACCGCTGATCTTAAGATGTCAAATAACATAAAATGAAAGATATAAAAGAACCCAGAGAACAGTACAAGTGACAATAAACATTTAATAAAATGTGAGGAATGGTGCATCTCTCTCTTTCTTCAGTCACAGCTTTCTGGAGTCGGAATGCTGTACCACTATGACCATTTAATTGAGGTTGTTCCCCACTAATTAGTATGCAGGATAAATAGGCTGCAATAGTCATGAAAGGGCCATGTGACATGAGTTGACATGGGTTGAGAGGGCAGTGGGAAACTCTCGAAGATATTGTACTGCCACTTTGTGTTAAACATACACTTTGTATGTTTAATGTTTATATTCATGTATAATCGTATCATTGCCATGTCTTCTGATGATGTCACTAACACTCCTGTAATAACTGCTTCAACCTCACACTCATCATCATCTATACAACTTAATCCTGTATTCAGGGTCACAGGGGGCCTGGAGCCTACTGTATCCCAGGAGACTTAGGGCACAAGGCGTGGCCAATCCATCGCAGGGTACACACACACACACACACACACACACACACTATTGGGAACGCCAATTAACCTAACCTACATGTCGTTGTACTGTAGAAGGAAACTGGAGTACCTTGAGGAAACCCACCAAGCACGGGGAGAACATGCAAACTCCATGCACACAGAGACGGGAATCGAACTGAACCCGGACCCTGGAGGCGACAGTGCTAACCAATACACCACCGTGCTGCCTTCTGCTTCTGGAGGAAAATGGAATTTTACACACAATAAAACATCCCAGAGAGGTTATAATAAATATAATCGTACTCCATATTACCATATTAGACTCATACATGAAATTAGTAGAAGGGAACTGTTATATAGTTTATAGTAATTTGATAAGATGCATGAATGGATGGATAGATGGATAGATAGACAGACAGGTGTTATTG
Source organism: Clarias fuscus (assembly GCA_030347435.1). Lineage (NCBI taxonomy): Eukaryota > Metazoa > Chordata > Actinopteri > Siluriformes > Clariidae > Clarias > Clarias fuscus. The sequence goes on along the minus strand of CM059206.1, from coordinate 18,698,641 downwards.
GTCCCGTTCGGAAAAATAATGCATTACAGCTGCAGCTGGGTACACAAATAGTAGTAAGGGAAGAAAAAAGCTCATAATGTAATTGTAAATTCATCCAGTATTGCAGATGATGCTACATAGAAAAACAGAGTGCAAACTGGCAATTAAAAAATAAGAAAAAGAAATAAAATGTGAAAATTGTCAGTGTATGTATGTGTGCATAAAGTGACACTGAATTAATGGTGATACTTATACTATATTACTAAACAAAACACTACACAAAATCCTAACCCTAACTTAATCCTAAATCTATTACTAGTAATATACATTGTATGAGAAACCCAAACGTCTTCGTCTTCTCCTTTGTCTTTCGGCTGTTCCCTTTTAGGGGTTGACACAGCGAATCATCAGCCTCCATCTAACCCTATCCTCTGTATCCTCTTCTCTCACACCAACTAACCTCATGTCCTCTCTCACCACATCCACAAATATCCTCTTTGGTCTTCCTCTAGACCTCCTGCCTGGCAGTTCCACCCTCAGCATCCATCCACCAAAATGCTCGCAATCTCAATCCTCTGAACATGTCCAAACCACTTCAATCTGGCCTCTCTGACTATCTCCAAAACATCTAACATAGATTGTCCATAAGCAAACATCTTATAGAATATCCGTCAATACACATAAAGCAAAGTACCTGACATGAAGGTTATTTTAACCACAAAGGGGGAATAAATCTGGATTGCAATGTTCAACAATATATATAATACAGTACTAATGTGTCTGCAAATTTTTTTTGTCCTTTTATATTGTTTTTTGTACTTTGACACCAAATTAAAGGGCTTTTTTGAATAAGAAGAAAATACAATAGCATAGTTTAAAAAAAATTAAACAATATGATCTTTCATTTTGAAATAATTATCAAAGTAGACTTTAGGAAAAGTTCTAGGATAATGTGAAATAATATAGTTTTTTTATGAGGGCTGGAATCAAGGGTAACTTTAATTGAATAATATTAATTGTACTAACTGGAGCAGCTTATGGAAGCACAGGAGCATACTGTAATGTTACGGAAGTGAAAAATTACCTTCAAAATAAAATTTAGTGTTGTGATAAATCAACTATGACACACCTCTACACTGTGGACGAGAATTTTTTACGGAGTGCCTATTTGCACCCTAGTGATAATAGAACCACAGCTGCTATCGTCTCTCCAAATATGGCACCCAATCTCCAAATAAATAAATAAATAAATAAATAAATATGGTTAAGGTTGGTAGGTATTGTGAGTGTTTTTTGTGACATACATTTATATATACATTTATACATACATAAACTTATGAATGTATTACAGTTGACAGATGAATGTAATAGTCAGAGTGAATACAAATTGCTGTAAATAGGTTTGGGGTAGGTGGTGCGGTGGTGTAGTGGTTAGCACTGTTACCTTGCACCTCCAGGGTCTGGGCTCGATTCCTGTCTCCGTGTGCATGGTGTTTGTATGTTTTCCCTGTGCTTGGTGGGTTTCCTCCGGGTACTCCGGTTTCCTCACGCAGTCCAAAGACATGTAGCTTAGGTTAACTGGCATTCCCAAATTACCCGTAGTGTAGGTATGTGTGTGTGCCCTGCGATGGATTGGCACCCTGTCCAGGGTGTACCCCGCCTTGTGCCCTATGTCTCCGGGGATAGGCTCCAGGCCCCCCGTGCAGGTTAGATGATGAGTGAGTGAGTAAAGGTTTGGGGTATGATTATACAAGTTCTGGGTGTAAATGAACATTTGGGTACAAATAGCCACATGGGCTTTTCCACTCTGGGTGATAACATTGTTGCCAGTGGATACCTGGATGCAAATAGCATCTGCCAAAATGTTCTCCTGTCTTTGGCCCTGAATATAGTAATACAAGTATGACATTTCTATTTGGAATGAATAGAATCCAATGTTTTAACAGAACTCACTCACTCATCGTCTATACTGCTTTGAGACTAAGGGCACGAGGCAGGGTTCACCCTGGATGGGGTGCCATCGTAGGGCACACACGTGAATTCACACACTCATTCACACACTCAAGGCAATTTGGGAACACGAATTAGCCTAATCTGCATGTTTTTGGACTGTGGGAGGAAGCCGGAGTACCTGGAGTAAACCCACCAAACACAGGAAGAACATGCAAACTCCTTGCACACGAACCCAAGGCGGGAATCGAACACGGACCCTGGAGGTGCAGGGAGACAAAGTCAATTTAGCTATATGATCTGTTAATACTCCTCCCTAAGGGCAGAGAGAGAGAGAGAGCGAGACAGAGAGAGGGGAAGGCTGAGAAAGCTTCATGTTTAACAATTTTACCCTAATAATGATCCTCTAATAGGAGATATTATGCACTTCAGCAACATATTATACATATATTAGCTGCAGTTGAGACACATACAGACTGGGCCTAAATGAACCCCTAGGTGTCTGCAGGTGTTCTGGGGCCCTAAAGAAGTTTTGACATGTCCTTACATTTGTGTATTTTTCAGTTACTTCTATACATATAAATGGCTAAATTCTGATTAAACTGTATTCAGTACAAACTGGGCTACAGTAATGTATATATTTTGGAGAAAATGACAGTTATGCATGGTTATTGAAAACAACAACAACAAAAAGAAGTAACTGAAATAAGGCCACAAACTGCATTCATAACATTTGTGTGCAAGACATTTGTGAACTGGATCTCGAGGCCTGGAGTTTTTGCTTCAAAATGATGTGACAATCATTCTGCTCATCCTGCAAGTTTCTCTCTCTCTCTCTCTCTCTCTCTCTCTCTCAGGTAGTTGACTATTTTATACAGAAGCTGAACATGGCAGACATCATGGATTTGAGCTATATTTATACGAATAAGACAGATGGAGCTACTGTATGTCATGTATGTCATGTGTTTTCTTTTATTTGTGTGTATAAGTGTGTTATAACAAATGTCACAGACCCAGTGTGTTTGAATGTGTGATTGCATTTTTGTTGTATGTCCAAAGAGACCTATTCCAGCTGCTCTACCACAACGCTCAAATTAAAACTAAACTAAATTTGTGTTGCCAGAATGATGGTAAGGATTTTTTGTTGCTATTTTCTTCAGAGCCCTGTGCATTTTGTTCACTACCCCTACAAAATTGCAATGATTATGTCACCGCTACCAGGCAAAGCTGTGGAGTGGGTAACAGCAATTTGGGGAAGGGCTTGGAGGGCAGCGAGAACATATGAAAGATTTACCACCCTATATAAAGCAATGTTTGATCATCAGGCTGAGGAATGAGTGTGAGTCATGAAGCTGCTGCACCTCAGAAAAGGCCAGCACTGAGGCCCGTCTCTGTCTGCTTTCAGAGGTTAAAATTAAAATACTTTCTTTCTTTGTTTTTAAATAAGATTGATTATAATTTATAGAAGACTGAAAGAGACCAAAATGGTCACCTGCCTGCTAGCTACTACTTCTTCTGCCTAAAACAATCTTGGTGGACTAAAATGGACCTTCTATGTTGTACAGTATGTTTTCCAATTCTCATTCATTTGTTATTCATCTATTTCTTACCTGAGTCATTATTTGAAGTGGAAGATTGCAGCACTTCTAGAGTAAAAAAAACTGTGGCCAACTATACAGTGATGAAAAAGTCAAAACATAGAATATTTGTTCAATCTCCCATAAGCCATGATCTCATTGTCTGCTAACATTGCACACACCATGGAATTCATTACATTCAGCTCACTCACTCATTCTCTGTTCTCTATACACGTAGTCCCCGACTTACGAACGAGTTCCGTTCTGGAAGCACGTTCGTAAGTCTGATTTGTTCTTAAGGCCGGAAAAGTAAGTTGTATACACCTTTGACACGAATACAGTGGAACCTCGGATTGCGAGTAACGTGGTTTACGAGTGTTCCGCAAACCGAAGAAAGATTTTTAATAAAATTTTAATCGGAAACCGAGCAAGTATTAGTTTACGAGTATGGGTAATCGTCTCCCCTGCTGCGTCTTAGTGCTCGTTCCTTACTGGTATAATCAACATCTCCCTCTCCCTCCTGTGTGCGCGCACGCGTAATTTGACAGTGTACCCCACACACACCGACACACACACACACACACACACACACACACACACACACACACACACACACACACACACACACACACACACACACTCTCCCCGGCTACACGCTCTTTATTTACACAGAAAACTCAGCTCTGTCGCGATTCTTTTTCAAAGGTAAGGTGCTGGTTAATTTGTTATTTTTTCTTTTTTACTTTACAGCGATGATTTCGTTAGTATGCTCACGCGAGTGTCATTAGAGAAATTTCTGTTTTTTCCCGTTAAAACAGTGTCTGCATTGTGTATGATAGTTGTGAAACTTAAAAAGCAAGGTGTGGGAGGGAGAAGGAGTTTTACTGTTTAAGACGAGGTGAGGGGCTGATTCCACACACACACACACACACACACACACACACACACACAAACAAATACACGGCGCCTGCGCGCACAAACGGAAACACTTATCTGTCTGGATTTATTTTTACTTTTTTAAAAATGTTAAGTGCAGGTTAATTTTGTTTTATTTTTACTTTATATATTGTATAAATTCTATTTGGTTTACGAGTGTTTTTGGAATATGAGCCAGCTTCCAGAACGAATTATGCTCGTAATCCAAGGTTTCACTGTATACTGTACAAGGTAAAGCATACTAATCCACTTGACTAAATCTGTTCCCTTTCCCAACACTTCCACCATGTGGCCAAAAACTGTAATCGCACCTAAGGAAATTAATCTCACAGCAAAATGTTGTCTCTGCTCCTGTATATCACGAGGGGTATCCCAAACGCCATTTTGTCTTCGAGCTGTTTCCCATTGTATTGGACTGTGAATTCTGTTTTGTTAAGAATTTTCCGAGATTAGAATTATTCACCATCAGGAGAGCTTTACAGGACAGCCATTTTCAATCATTGTGCTTCCGGACAGATGCATTGAAACCGATGAGGCAGACTCATTATTCCCGCACCCCCATGCGTACACACACACTGGACGTTACACATTTCATACATTCACCTAGACACTGGAAATATTGTATATAACTGTAAATATTGTATCTGATGCACTGCAATGTCTATTTTGGGCACAATACATGTGAGCTTATTCCGTGATTAAACCGTAAGTAGAACTCGGATGTTCGTAAGTCGGGGACTATCTATACTGCTTATCCTATACAGGCCTGGAGTCTATGCCCAGGGACAGTGCTATCCACAACGCGGTCTTACATTAAATACTATTTTTTTATCACGCTCTTACCAGCTTGACATCAAGCCTTAGTAACTTAATTCCACTGTTTGATGGTCTAACTTTGAAATCTCCTTAAAAAATCCCAGTGCTCGGAACTAGCATTTCAAATCCATCATCCTCTCCATTAGTCTTCTTTTCATCCTTCAGACATGTCAAATCCTCACAGATGCTATTAGAAAGGCCAAAGCAATAAAGCAATAAAGTATATATATATATATATATATATATATATATATATATATATATATATATATATATATATATATATATAGAGAGAGAGAGAGAGAGAGAGAGAGAGAGAGAGAGAGAGAGAGTCAGCCAAATATGTATACACACTACAGGAAATGAAAAACTTGTATAAATATTTGAATACTAAAGTTATTGCTATAATAATAACAACAACAACAACAACAACAACAACAACAATAATATAGTATTATTATTATTATATTAATATAATTTACATCATACTATTTTCTTTTCCTGAAGTGTGCATACATTTTTTGTCTACATTTCTTGGATTCTGTATATATATATTCATACAATACACACACACACACACACACACACACACATACACACACTAGCACACTGCTCTAGAGACTGCCATGGACTTATCCTTTACACAGATGATATATTTTTAGCTTTAATTATACTCAGGGATAATGATGATGCCTCCTATAAAACCTGGATGAGTATGAATGTTTGATGATGCAGTATGGCCGAGAACATGCACCAGTGTTTGAATGTTTTTCCTTGAGAGACAAGATTGAAACAATTTATAATGCTGTAGCAATAAACTACTCATCCAATATCCCCAAATGGCCAAACATGTCAAGCACAGATATGTATAAACTATTCCGTAATGTTCTTCTGCAGCAATCCCTCAGAGGTCCTGTCTGGATCATTCCTCTTCATTTCTCCTCGCTGACCTTACTAACTTCTCCTTGTCCGTCTCCTACTTTATCATCAAATGGGACATTTATTCCACTGCTAACATATGTCAATCATTTCCTTTCTTGAATTAAGACACCCCCAGAAAAGTAGCACAGGTTGATTAATGATAGAAGGGAAGTTGTGTCAAGAGAATTTGAGCTAAATCTGCAAATCACATGACGTGAGTGCAGAGATTTAATACATCCTCGCCAAGAGGGGGTGCTGTTTCACAACACACATAGGTTTAAATCACACGTTATGCTCAAGGATGGCTAAAAAGAAGCAGGTGATTAACAAACAAGGATGTTAGACAAATTGCACAAGTTATGCTAATATGTATATGTGCTACATTTAGGATGTTGTACATGCAGCAGATATACTTTTTAAATATACATTAGAAAATGCTAATGTAATGTTTGTTTGCACAGTACTCTCTCTGCATCGCTGATTGTACGTGTGTGTGTGTGTGAGAGAGAGAGAGAGAGAGAGAGAGAGTGAGAGAGATGGAAATCTTTATCATCACACACAGGACTGCTTTTAGTGGACATGCTTCCAAATGGTGGAACTCCCTTCTATAAGATATAGTTAACAGATTTAGTTAACAAATTTAAACATTTTAAAAATGGTACTAAAACATTCCAGAACAGTTTGGTGATGTTCAATTTCCTTTCCAGCATGATGGAGCACCTTGCCATAAGGCAAAAGTGATAACTAAGTTGCCTAAGGAACTAAAAGCAAATTTTGGGTCCATGGCCAAGAAACTCCCCAGACCTTAATCCCATTGAGAACTTGTGGTAAATACTGAAGAGGCAGGTGGACAAACAAAAACCCACAAACGCAGACAAATTCCAAGTACTGATTATGCAAGAATGGGCTGCCATCAGTCAGGATGTTGCCCAGAAGTTGATTGAAAGCATGCCAGGGCAAATTGCAGATGTCTTGAAAAAGAAGCATCAATACTGCAAATATTGACTCTTTGCATAAACTTAATGTTATTCAAGCCTTTGACACTTATTAAATGCTTATAACTATACTTCAGTATATCACAGTAACATCTGACCAAAAGATCTAAAACACTGAAGCAGTGAAAATTGATATTTGTGTCATTCTCAAAACCTTTGGCCACGGTTACTTAAGCTTCAACCCCACGCCCCCCAGTATAACAGTCGCATACTTTTACATTTAATTTATAAAGCAATATTATTATATAAAGCAGTTATATATATATATATATAAATCATTAAATACATAATCCTTAATCCTTAAACTATCTAATTATTTTTTTATTATTTAGATTTATTCTCATTAATTCTCTCTATTTTTTCCTCTAATCACATTCCTTTGTAAAGCATTTTAATGACAAATGATTATTATTATATAATTTTTCAACATAGTAATACATTTAATATTCACTCCCACTCATTCATTCTCTCTATATATCTTTACTCTTTATCCTGTACATGGTCGCTGGGAGCCTGGAGCCTATCCCTGGGGACTCGGGACCTGAGTCGGGGTGCGCACCTTCAACTCTGGAGGTGCAAGGCCACGTGCTCACCACTACACCACAGTGCCCCTAATACATTTAATACATTCAACATGAATAAATGATCCATCTGAAAGACTATAAGATACATTTAATTACTCAATATTATTTGAGTTATGTTACAGTTTTCAATGGAATACAAGAAGAAGGAAAAATGAATATATCATATGCTGAGGGAAATACTATCCTTGGAAAAATAAGATACACTTTTTTGTATTAATTCCCTACCCCATGTAACTTAATATTTTTCCACTATTAAAGTTCAAAGGTTCTCCAATATATCCATCCACCTGAATCAATAACAGCCTGAGTGACTCTCAGTGGCAGGGACATTGGCTTTCTCTGTCAGACACAAAGGTACTGATATAAACCAGAGGACAGAAGGAGAAGATAAGAGAAACTGTTAGAGAATGAATCACTCTGAGTAAACACTTTTATCTAAATAAATGTATAGGAGCATCAGCAAGGTGTCACTACAACTTGATTTATGCATGTTGTACATTACACAAAGTACATATTTGTTATTTATCTACGATAAATAAAGCAATTCTCTTGACAAATTATTGCAGTATTCCCTAGTGTACAGAAACTCAGAAAGCGCTTACCCAGAGTTCTATTAATTTCTGACAGACTCACCTACATCCAGTCTTCGCTCAGAAACTCAAGTTGCTCAAGGACAGTCAGATATCAGTCCTTCCGGTAGGACATATTCCCACAGTGATTCCCGCTTCCCCAATATATCCACCATCAGTAACTGTCAAATGACCCAAACTCCAACATCCTTCCCTGTCCCTGCGAGACATATATTCATGCTTGTCCTTTTCAATGCCAACAAGTCAGAGACATTCAAAGAGGTGAGATAAATGAGCTGACCTTCTTCTGTGCTTGGCAAAAGCAGTCTATCAGTATATCCCTTTGCGAAACAAAAAGAAAATCTGAACCACTGTGCTTAAGCACACAACACTATTCTGAGATACACTACCTGGCCAAAAAAAAACAAATCTACACACTAAGATTTCATTTGACTGCCTTTAGTTTTAATTACAGCATGCAGTGTGGTGAAATTCATTTGTGGAAATGATTGCCAGAACCAGAATGGCAACCCAGAACCACTCTTCCACAATCTGAGTACTGGAGAAAAAATAATTAAATGCACTAATTCTATGACCACATCATTCAGCACATTCAAGTCATCAGTTATTGCCACATAACATTGCTGAGCCTAGACCCCAGATCAATGACACTGCCTCCAGAGGCTTGTACAGTGTGCACTATGCATGATGGGAGCATCGCTTCATTGCTTTTCCCTTTTACACTATAATGTGCTGAGCAGTTCTTAACCTAATTCCAGAAATTCATTAGCTGTTTTCTTCGCTTGATACAGACCAATCATTTGTTCCTTCTGAAATGACAACTTTTCTTTGACCAGGCAGTAGTTTAACTGAATATTAACCTTAAAACCTTATAATCACTGATTGGCAAAGCATCATGTGTTATTGGGTATAACTAGTAGATCATTCAAATCTTCTCTTATTTATATAAAGAAACCACATTCCTGGACAGTTTCCGCCAAAAGCAAATGAATCAAATGGTGAATAAAATTTCTCTCGGCTAAAGCGTACTAATTCACCATGTAGTTGCATTATGAAGTGAAAAATATATAGTATGCAACAGTTTTATAACTAAAAATAACTAGTATTGCAGCTATTAAACATTGCAGTGATAAAGCAATTTTAAATATGAATACAGTCTTTAACTTCAACTAGCTTTCAAAGTCGGGTGCCTTGGCTTTTAATTTTATTAAAAAGTGGGAAAGTGTGTGCTAAAACCTAATTAATTGGCATTTCAATCTCATGGTTTTTCACGAAGCAGTTATTTCTGCTCTCAGTAGATTCAGACAGTATGCTAATGAGCATACACAGCTGGACAGGGAGAGCAGTGGTTATTAACAAAGTAACCGACAAATATCTGCGACTTAAAGAAAAAATCAGAGGATATAGTGACAACTGAAAATATAATCGATTTATAAAATAAGTTAAGTTACAGAAGCTAATTATCTACAGTGTCAAATAAGTCACAAATCAAATAATATAATTCTGTAAAAAATGGCTTGGATTTTAAAAGATTTAACCGTGGAAGGGCAGGGAAAGCACTTATACAAGCAAAGAACATTTAAGTCAATAGGCTGAATTCCTCCCAAGAATAAAAGTGCAACGTGGCAAACAAAAAATCTAAATCATTCGCTATACTATCCAAAAACAATAAAAAACATTCACTTAAAATGGTGAAGCATTCTCAAATGAGGCCATTACACAGGTCCTCATGGACTAAAGGTACGCAGACAAGCTGAAAATTGTGCAGGGAATTAGGGAGCGTGGTAAGTGTACTCAGTCCCGTCTTTGCTCTTCATACCATGTGCTTAATTTAAACCCAGGTTCTCAATACATCACTCTGGGAACGACATAAAATTACCTCTGTCCTGTTGAGTATTAAAAAAAAATAATAAAAATGTAGGAAAAATCTAACGTTTTCACTTTTTTTTTTTTTTTTTTTTTACAGTTGTTGAAAAAGGTGCTAATATAGAGAAAATAACTGCCATGAGAAAGAGAAATCATGTGTCTACACAAATTTGTTACACTAATATTTGTCTATTTATTTAGAATTTGAGACATGAAATATAACATGTACAGTATTGTGTCATTGTTATGAAATTACTCAGAAAGGATGGATCTCAGGAGGATCTGCGAGTAACACATAGAGAAGTCCACTTGAGTATCATTTACAGACATGTTTTTAAGTGACTTGTGAGAAAGTATGTTCTTCCTTCCTTAATCCTTACAGTCGACCGAGCACTGTTCAGTAATATTGAATAAGGCTAAAAATGTTAATTACTGTTATGAATCATTACAGTTTATAAGTATGTACTCCAAATAGAAACCTACACTGAATCAATAATGGTTTGGTTAACATATGCTTCATTTATTGTCTTGTAGTCTTCTCTAATTCTCACCAATTCATCATCTATACCACATAATCCTGTATACAGGATCGTGGGGGGCCTGGAGTCTATCCCAGGAAACTTAGGGCATGAGGTGGGTTACACCCTGGACATGGTGCCAATCCGTTGCAGGGCACACACTACACACACATTCACACACTATGGGCAATTTGGGAACGCCAATTAGCCTAATCTGCATGTCTTTGGACTGTGGGAGAAAACCAGAGTATCTGGAGGAAACCCACCAAAGCACGGGGAGAACATGCAAACTCCATGCACACAGAGGCTGAAATCGAACCTAGGCGGGAATCGAACACGGGCCGTAGAGGTGCAAGGTGACAGTGCTAACCACTAAGCCTTTGTGCAGCCTTGCAGTCTTCGTACCCAGGCCACTACAAATGTCATTTGAAAAATCGGAAAGCAATCTGCCTTGTTCTTGTTTATAGTTGCACAATAAATCTAATCAAGTTTTTAAGTGAATATACAGTAAATACAATGTAAAAACATGTTGCTGTATGTTTCACAGCATCTCAAAAGTATATCCCCATAAAAGCCTGTCAAAATTGCCAATTAAATAATAACACTTGTGTTCCCTCACACACACCACCCCAAAAATCTCATCAACAATGAAATGTCTCTAATGAACTGCTTAATGCTTTTCTGCCAATACTGACTAACTATTGGCACAGTGCCAAAATGATTGTTTATTATTATTATTATTATTAATCATTATTATTATTTTTACAACTGAGTCTGGCTTTTCGCCATTGGCGGTGGCACATGGACAGTCAAACAAATGACTACAAAGTTTGTGATTGGAGCTCAGGGCTAATTGAGAGATATCAATGTCAGTAGGGATTCCAATAAAATGCTAATAACTTCTGACAGAGTTTTAGGCAAGGACACAGATTTAAATGTTTCAGAATTGAATTTATGAATATGAAGCCATAAAATTATTACACCGACTAAATGAGCATTATGATACATCATCTTTCTCTATATGGAAGCATTTCATGGTATTCTTTGATACAATTACAAGACAGATACAAGTACAATATTCATATTTTATGGCTCATTTTTAAATAGTGAGGTTACAGTTTATTTAAGTATTGCACATTTTGACATTTAACACATATATCTATTTCTCATATTGAAATCCATATAAATAATTTTTTTTCTGTACATTTATCAGAACTCGCTGTTTCAATTATATCTTTATGTTTCTCAGTTACTGAATAGGGGGTGTTTTTAACTGATGATGAAATTTTACAAAATGTTATTTCTTAAGTTAGGCAGAGAGTTATGCCGTACAGAAAGACAGGCAGACATATTACTATTAGAACAATTAACATAAACAGAAATTAATATTTCAGTGCATCTTCCCTATCCAGTTTTCAATATCGCTGTACTGTAGTAATCTGGTGTTTATTTATTGTACGGTATGTGCCAAAACATTTAGTACAGAAGCTTGCGCATCTCGGCATCACGTGCAGGTTCGTTTGTCGACGGGGCATCGTTCCAGCCATACTTGTTTCCAATAGTGAAAAGGAAGGTTAGTTGTGCAGTTGGTCTTAAAAATGGGTCTCATATGAAAGTGGTTGTGAATGGGGACCGAATTTGAAAAAGTTGGCAGAACAATTCCTTTCCATACCCATCCCATTCCTCGGATCTTACACCACCTGATGCCTGCTTGTGGAGAACAATAAAGGACAGTGTGTTCCCCTGTGAAGATCTGCCAAGAACTGTACCTGCATTACACGAGCAAATTGTCTCCTTTTGCAGGAGTCTGCAGCAACCTTTGTTCCAGGATATGTTTAAAAATCTGCGTGAACCATATGAACACTGTCTGCAGCAAGGCGGTGCACACACACACACACACACTTCAAACACTTACATTACACATACCATAGTAAGTCAACATGCTAATAGTGGTCAACACAGCCAAATGCACCTGTTTAATGAAAATTTCATTCAAATTCGCTCAGTAGTTTTTAGGTGATGCATGCACAAAAACAGAAAAACAGACAAACGTACTGTAATGTCTTGATGTGTTCTACGTAGTACTCATCTTACATCACCCCCTAAATAATTTTTTTGTGAATATCTTCAATGTACAGAAATGCCAAATTTACAGTTTGATTATATGTATAGATAGAAAATGACCAACATGTAAAGTCTTATCATTTAAAATTAGCAACAGTTCAATTAATTAAAAAAAATAATCCAAACATAGGATCATGTTTATATTTCATTATATTGGTGCTTTGCTGTTTAAATACTGTAAGTCTTTGAGGCATCTTCTGACAAATAAATATTAATTAGTGAAAGCTATGCCCTGTCTCTCTCAATAGAACAGAGAAGTCTATCATCAAGAAGAGTGAGATAAAAGGAAATAAATACTGATGTAGCAACAAACCAGATGAACACAGTAGATACAGAGTGTATTTTTACTATATAAAAGTGCATGTACTATAAGAGCACTGGAGTTTTAGTATTTGATTTACTTTGCTTGTTGGTTTTGTTACAATTCCACTATTTCCACACTTACAATATATAAGCGTCTACTGTAGCTGTGACTGTTATATATGTTTTGTTAAAGTACAATATCACTCACTCACTCATCTTCTATACCACTTAATCCTGTGTTCAGGGTCGCGGAGGCCTGGAGCCTATCCCAGGAGACTTAGGGCACAAGCCGGGGTACACCCTGGACAGGATACCAATCCATCGCAGGGCACACACATACACACACTCACACACTATGGACAATTTTGGAATGCCAATTAACCCCACCAAGCATGGGGAGAACATGTACACAGAGACGGGAATCGAACCTGGCCAGGAATCGAACCCGGATCCTGGAGGTGCAAGGCGACAGTGCTAACCACTACACCACCATGCGCCTGTGTAGTTAAAGTATGGGATAAAATTAGAAGCTTCACATTGAGCACATACTGTATAGTACTAGACTTGTGACTTAAGCCAATACTCTGCATTTAATTTTTACATTTTTTTTGTTTTTGTTTTTATTACTAGTTCAGGTTAGAGCATAGTGCTCCGATGAAGTGTGTGCAGTGGAAAGGCAGTCAGCTAGGGGAAAACTGTATTTGGTTTTGTTGTAGCATAGCTCCAGTTTTTTGCCCCACTTAATGCTCTAGTTTTATGATCTGATTTGGTCGGGTTTGTAGAGCCTATGCTTTCTTTAGCAGAGTGCGAGTGTCCTAAATTACAGGACAAATACCAACACTGGTTTGCACCAGATCACTATCTGCGTGCTTTCTAATCTGATTGTAAAATGAGCGTCTACATATTCCACTTTTACGCTTCTTATTCGTTCATTTCATTTTTGGTGTATCTGTATGAGCAAGTTCATGTCTGGTCAGTGTGTGTGTGTGTGTGTGTGTGTGTGTGTGTGTGTGTGAATCCCAGAGTGACCTTCTGAAAACATGTGAGTTATGGATAAATTAGGTTAAATTAATTAAATCAATATACATTTATGGGGACTAATATCTAAAGGAAGTATACTTTGACTAGAGAAGTGAAAATAATTACAATCAAGACAGAGGTTTGCTTGTGCATACATTCAAATCTGAACTTGTTTCTCGAATATGAGTTAAATCTTTAATTAGTCAAAATGTAATATGAATACGTTTTAAAATAAAATCCAAACATGGGAGTTTGCAGAGTATTATTTTGGTGAATTATACTTTTAGTCGTTCTCTTACCAATAAATCTTAATTAGTGGAAGCCTAAGTAGCATCATCTCTCTCTCTCTCTCTCTCTCTCTCTCACACACGCACACACACACAACTCCATGCTGGTTCATACACATTGAGATGACCTTGAAAAGAACAGAGAAGCCTCCAGCCATCGTCATGGAGATAGAAACCAGCCCATTCTAGACCACAGTGGGTGAGAGAAAGAGAGAGCAGGGGGATGGGGTTGGAGAAGTCCTAAGCAGTGTCAGGAAGATGGGAAGAGAAAAATCTGGGAAGTGACTGAGGGAGACGGAATAACACAAAGCACAAGAGGAAGCGAGTAAGACTGAAGCGAAAAAAAAGAAATCATAAAAGAGGGCAGTGTTCCAACTGAGGGCTAGAGAATGATAGAGAGATGGCATGGAGAAAGAGAGAGAGAGAGAGAGAGAGAGAGAGAGATCTGGCATTGCTTTGGTGGCCTCTCCCCAGTCTTTGCTCCATCAATCTGTTTTAGATTACTGTAATACAGCTCTCTCTTTCTCTCTCTCTCTCTCAAAGCGCCAGCAATGGTATTATCTTCTAGACCAGACACTGTCGACAAATTCTATCCAGACAAGAAGGTACTTCATCCTTCTCCATTTCAGCTTCAGTGTTCATGCCAGTTGTTCGTTGCCAACAGCGTAATGTTATCGCTCCAGTTCAATCATAACATTTCAATCTGAAACTGATTTAAGTAAAATATATAATATAGTATCTATATCAATATATCAATACTCCATTATGATTGTACGAGATTCAGCTAGCATGTTTGCATCTTTAATTTGAGAAAATCTTTACTTAACTTTCCTATTTAAACCTTATCATTTACAAACAGCTCCAGAAGTACTGGCACTCTTCATAAGAACAATATGTTCGATAACTAAATAACTATCAATCATATCAAAACGTCATGAATTATGCATTTAGGGACTTGAAGAGACCTTTGAGGGGTTGCTGCTGTAACCTGGGAAAAAGTGCAACTCCTTGATTTTAGGTGTCAACCAATCAGCATGAGCATGAATTGAGTAAAATACAGTGGAACCTCGGATTGCGAGTAACGTGGTTTACGAGTGTTCCGCAAACCGAGCAAAGATTTTAAATAATTTTTTATTCGGAAACCGAGCAAGTATTAGTTTACGAGCGCCGAGTATCATGCTTCACACATGCGACTCTTATTTTGACACCGAGCGTCACTCTCTCACCTTCCGCTGTGTTTATGCGCTTGTTGTAAAACTTAAAAAGTGTGTCTGTTAATATACGCTCATGTCAGTCTCAGAGAGATTTCTTTTTTTCCTGTTAAAACGGTGTTTCCGTTGTGTGTGTGTGTGCGTGCGTGCGTGTGTTTGTTGTGAAACTGTTGTGAAAAAGCGAGGTGGGGAGAGGGAGGAGGAATGTTACTGTGTAAAACGAGGCGAGGGAAGGGGCTAATTCCACACACACACACACACACACACACACATGGCGCGTGCGCGCACCAATGGAAACACTTATCTGTCAGGATTTATTTGTACTTTTTTTAAAGGTAAAGTGCAGATTAATTTGTTTTATTTCATTTTATAGATTGTATTAATTATTTTTATGTATTTATTTTTGGGGGCTGTGGAACGAATACTTTGAGTTTTCATTATTTCTTATGGGAAATGATGATTTGGTTTAAGAGTGTTTTGGAATACGAGCCCACTTCCGGGAACGAATTATGCTCGTAATCCAAGGTTCCACTGTATAGCTATTTAACTTTATATTTAACATCTACGTGCAGATCCTGATGCCTGTATGCTACCATTACCTGCCATTATGGAGTGTGTGATCAACTTCGCTCTCGCTCCTCATGCTGCTCCAATGTTTTGTCAGCTCTGTTCCCTAATGTTATATTCAGGAGGAACTCCTGTAACACACCGGTGAAGGAACTACCTTCGATGGAACTACCTGTGCAAAAGCATTAGAAAGAAGCTAACCTCAGCCTTAGCTTGTATAGCTTAGCTATAGCTTCCTATATGTTAAAGCAAGAAAACACATCTGATAGCATTATGTCATCTTGAACAACACATTTTCTCCTCAATAATTTCTTCGAAGTCATTCTAAATTGTCTCCGAATCGTCTGTGTCATCTGTGTTCATCAAACTTATGTGCAGTTGTGCTGGATGCAGCACAACAGCACAACCTCTGTATACCCTGATATTGCTTAATTATTGCACGATGTGGTGCAAACTTGACAAGTTGTGAGTTATGATGTACAGTAATCTGCAAAAACCTGACTAAGATATTTATCACACATTGCACTACCATTCGTCATTAATTACTGTATTTCCACCATTTCAGAAGACTTAGCCACAACCATCATAAAACGTCAGTGTCAAGCTTGGATACTAACGTGTCACATGACAGAGGACATCGTTTTATAAGTATGACTATCAAAAGGTAGTAAATGTTTGGATGACATCATGATTTCATTTGGTTTATCTTTAGCCAGTATGCGCAATGTTCATTCACGCAGCCACAGCAGCAACAATAAAACAGTATAGTTTTCCCCCCCTTTGCACAGTTAACCTCAGCCCTGCATTAAGCATGTTTATGCATGTGTGCAACATCATATTAATACCCCAGATAAACGAAAAATTAAAAATGTTAAAAAGGTTGGGGATATTAGATGTTTGATTAGATTACCCTGAAAATCATCACTCATTGCTTTATAATGTAAATGCACCAGTAAACCTGGTGACTTGTACTGTATATCTATTCTTCATGTAAGGAAAAGGTTTACTTTTTGTGTGTCCCTACTGAAAGTCCTGCCTTCAACCTATTTCATGCTAATATATAAACGTGTTCTGATTAACCATCTTATTATTTCAAGTTACATCGTACACGTTTCCTTGGAGTTGCTACTCGATAAAGCCCCCTGTGTGTTCTGCAGTTAAAGTGTCCCTCAGCCCCAGCTAGTGAAATGAACCCAAGTGTGTCTGCTCCATTAAACAAGCATCAGTGAGTAAGCCAGAGTGGCAGCTTCGATGAGCCAGGAAGTTATCAGTGTGGTCTGAGACTGAAAGAGAGGGTGGGGGCGTTTTACTAGGACAGAGTTTATAATGAAGAGCTCTCCAAAACACCTGCGCCTCAGGCTCAAGCCTGGAAATGGGTGGGAAGGATAGAGAGAGAGAGAGAGAGAGAGAGAGAGACCAGGAGAGCTCTGTGCTAACAGCAAAAATGATCAAAAATGGATCAGGAAATGTTTGGATTTGTAAGCAAACAGCTGAGCATATTAGTTTACTGTTAACAAAAAGTGCATGCCTAATCTGAAGTCTGGTCCACAGCTGTATTATAATGTTAACAACGATAATCTGTATACAACTTTCATAAAAGAGATTTCCTGTTGATCAACTGACTTATCCAGTACTAGCAACACCTACAGGCTAAGTTCACCTAAATAAAGTAACACCATATGCATATTTTGTTTCACCTATCCTTTTGCACTGAGTAATTTGCAATTTACACCAGGAATTTATTCACATTCGACCTCTGATATGGTTATTGTGTTGATCTTGAAACTGCTTGATGCTGGAAAACTGGGAAAACATGATCAAAAAGGAAATTACACACAAAATATTTTTACATTGCACCTATGACCTTTAAGCACCACTGTCATATTTTCATTCAACTTCTCATCTTCAATTAAGATAAAAAAATAAATAAAAACCTTAAACAATGTGAATAAAAACTTCCTGTGTTAAAAAAAAATCCCTGTGCACACAAGCCTTCATCAGGGTACAAAGATAAAACAAATATGAATGCATGATATAAGTCATCTGAAAATCTACAAGGCACTATACATTGATGAAGAAAATCTAAAAAAAAAGAAAAAAGAGAGAGATAAATTGTGTACCCAATTTAAGAATTTTTTTTTAAAGTAAACATTCCTGTGTTCCAAACACAACACATACTGTACATGTTTGTCAGGAAATCACATTGAGTAAACGATCTTTACTAAGCAGAGTTTTTATTCAACCGAATTCCTAAAGAACACTTGTTGTTTGTTCTTTTAATTAAGCAACCACACAGCTCTCCCAAGTCCATTTTGTTCTTCATAACACTTAGACATTTGCTATATTTCCTGTTACTGCTCATACAACACTATTAAAGTAAATACTAAATAATATGACTTATGTTATTTATGAATTATACAATATGTACAGTGTAATCAAAACAGTATTGATATATGAGTGGAGAGTACAATTATTACTTTTACTTTTAACTCTGCTCATTTAAACCCCTTAAAACTCAAGCGGCACAGATACGTGCCAGCAACACAGCATAGGTCAATGACGATTAAGAAAAATAAAAAAGTTTATGTGGAACCTTTGCCTTGCAGTGTTTACAGGAAGGCTTCTGACTTCAAACTCTATATTTGGTTTTCGGGTATGTCAGTTAGAACAAAAGTTATCATTACTTTTATCAAGGGTAACTTTTACCACTACCCGATTATGGAAATGACGACGCAATTATTATTATTATTATTATTATTTTGGTCATAGGAACAACTGAAAACAACCATAAAACACATGATCAAGTGTATCTGTGCTGTTTCTTTGCCTGTGTGACCTATTTTTTTATTTTTCTATCAGTCATGTTTGGGTAGTCGGTGAAAATGAACTAAAATTCAGTTCATTTTGCCTATTTTGAATATATCACTCTGTACTGCACAATCCTGAGCCCTATATATGTTTCTCCATTTTATTCACTAAGTGTTGCTGATCGATTGACATGATTTAATGGACAGTGCAGAAAATTAGCTTTTTTTTTTTTTTTTTTTTTGGATTTTTCCCCGATTTTCTCCCTAATTTAGTCGTGTCCAATTCCTCCCAGTCACTAGGAGGCTCCCACATTAAGGCTACTACTACCACTCAGCCGGGAGGGCCGAAGACTATCACGTGTTTCCTCCGAACCACGTGACGCCAGCCGACCGCATCTTTTCGAACTGCTCGCTCGCGCACCGTTGTGGGCGGCGTAACACACTCGGAGGACAGCGCTATCCGCTCCCTCCGTTGCGCGAGCTCACAGACGCCCCTGACTGGCTGTAGAGCCGTGATTAATGTGGGAGCACTAAGTACCTCTCATCCCTCCCCTCTGAGAGAGCTCGGCCAATCAGCTCTCTCTAGACCTCCGGCTGCGAGAGGTTACAGCACCACCCGGGATTCGAACTAGCGATCTCCGGATGATAGGGCGAGCGCTTTAACCACTGCGCCACTCGGAGGCCCCAGAAAATTAGCTTTTTGTGTTTGTATACATTTTACAGATTCTAATTTCATATTCAGACCCTTGGACATTATTGGTATACCTTTACTAGTAACATTTGTGTCATGGTACCACCGGTCAATGTTACCCAGCAACCCTAGCATGATACATATCACTTATCACACGAACCTGTGTTTCATTATGCCTTGTTTTACACCAGTGATTAAGTTCCTGTTTTTAGACTCTCACTATCATGGTTTTGAAGATGTGTGTTTCACATTTTTTATAATCGTCTGTATGTTTTTTCCTCATGTTCATTGTAAGCATCCAGAATGATTGTTTCCATGTTTTATTTATTTATTTATTTATTCTATTTCACTGAATAAAAAATGTGCTCTTGCATCTGCCTTCAATATGTGACAATTTGATTTATTGCATCGTTCATTTCTATATTCAGGAGTGGTAGTTTAAGATCTATAGTTATTGTTCGACATGAATTTTTAACCAGCCTGAATTGAGTATTGTGTGGTATTGTATTAAAGAAGAAAGCTGAGGATTCTTTTTATCTCGATCAGAAGCAAGCAGCATCATCCACTAAACCAACAAGAGTCTCTAGAGAAACTGCGAACAGTGACATATCAATCATGCACATCAATCATCTAACGCGCGGCAAAACAAAACGTCTGACTTCATCTAATGTATTGAGTCCAGAAACCGCAAGGTAAGCAACTGCACTCACACATGCTGCTCTGTGCATCTGGTACAGGAAGCTGTTGTACTGCTTTTGAAGAGCAGTTTGAACATGACCCTACCTGATCTTTTCCCTGGAGCTGCACACAGACACGACTATGAACACTCAGTTGACTTTGGAATGTAGGCTATTTCACATGATCATGAAAAACGTCTCGGGTTACTTGGCTGTAACCCTGTTCCCTGATAAAGCGGGAACGAGATGCTGCGTGAAAACGCTATGGGAACATCTCTTTGTTGCCCGGTTGTGAAGCCTGTGCATGTCAAAACCGCCAAATACCTTCGGCTTATAACCTCTGCTAGGCATGACGTCACCGAATAAGGTGCACCTGCAGGTTATAAATAGGAGTGAACTGGAAACATCCTCAGGTCAATTTTGTCTGAAGGACGTCCAGGCATCAGAATGCGGCATCAGAATGCAGCATCTCGTTCCCGCTTTATCAGTAACCCGAGACGTTCCCTTTCAAAAGCTACACTCGATGCTGCGTGAAAACGCTATGGGAACGAGAATACCAACGCCGCCGCACTGCAAGTGTCTGGACCCCCAGGTTGTGTAGTGTGTGCGCATAAGCCGAGGAGGTCTCAGATCTAGCTCTGGGATGCTGACTCAAGGATCCGCGAACCCGGAGTAGCATTGACATCCAGACTATAAAATCTAACAAACGTGTGTGGAGAGGACCAGTCTGCCGTATCACACATGTTGGCAAGAGGCGTCCCCCTGCAGAGGACCAGCTGCAGGGGGACGCCTCTTGCCAAGGCAATCGATGAGGCAATCCCCCTGGTTGAGTGAGCCCTGATTCCTAGAGGCGAAGTGTGACCACGCACCTCATAGACTAGGGCAATGGCATCTCTCACCCAGTGTGACAGAGTCTGTCTAGTGGCAGCCGCCCCCCGGTTGCGACCCCCAGCAAATAAAGAGCTGCTCTGACTTACGCCACTGGCTAGTGCGGTGGACGTAGATCCGAAGAGCACATACTGGCCACAGTAAGTGAAGTCTTTCCTGCTCCGGAGCTGTGAAAGGCGGAGGACAGAAGGCTTCGAGAACAACTGGGTGCATGGTCGAGAATGGAACGTTGGGAAGATAGTTCGGGTGAGGATGCAGAATAGCTTTGACTAGCCCAGGGGCAAAGTCTAGGCAGGATGGGGAGACTGACAGAGCCTGCAGATCCCCAATCCTCTTCAAAGAAGTAATAGCCATAAGAAAAACCATCTTAAGAGACAGAAGTCTGACAGGCGCTGACTCTAGTGGTTTGAAAGGGGTGTCAGCCAGGCCTTCGAGTATGATAGTTAAGTCCCATGAAGGGACCGTCGCTCTAGTGGGCGGCTTCAACCGTTTAGCTCCACGAATAAAACGGGCAACTAAATGGTGCTTGCCCACAGAAACTGCATCATTCAGAGCGTGACAAGCCGAAATAGCGGCTACATACGTTCTGAGCGTACTAGGGCATAAGCCCGAGGACAACTTTTCTTGCAGAAACTCCAGCACTGAAACAATCTGGCAGTGAACTGGGTCTACATGTCTTGCCATGCACCAATTTTCAAATACACTCCATTTGAGGGCATAAGTTCTTCTAGTGGAGGGAGCCCTGGCACTTAAAATGGTTTCAATTACGCTGGCTGAAAGCCAGGGGCCAAACGTGAAGGTTCCAGAGCTCGGGCCAGGGATGAAGTATTGTCCCCTGCGCCTGAGACAGAAGATCCCTCCTCATTGGAATCACCCAGGGTGAGCCGTCGAGGAGAGATATTAGATCCGAGAACCACACTCTGGTCGGCCAGGGGCGCTATCAATAAGAGGCGCAAACCCTGTTGACGGACCCTCGCCAGGACTCCTGGGAGCAGAACTATAGGTGGAAACGCATAAAGGCGTAATCTGGGCCACGTGTGGGCCATTGCGTCCAGACCCAGGGGAGCTGGAGGAGTCAGAGAGTAGTAAAGGGGGCATTGTGCTGCCTCTTGTGAGGCAAAGAGGTCCACCTCTGCTACGTAAAATCTTTCCCAGATTTGACTGACTACTTCGGGGTGGAGTTTCCATTCCCCATGTTTTACAGCTTGTCTGGATAGGAAGTCTGCTCCTACATTCATATGCCCTGGAATGTAAATCGCCCTGAGGGACAGGAACTTGTCCTGTGCCCAAAGCAGAACCTGGTGCGCTAGTTTGTTCAAGCGGCGCGAGCGCAGTCCACCCTGGCGATTTATGTACGAGACTACCGCAGTGCTGTCCACCCGCACTAGGACATGGTAGCCTCTCAATTGCTGGAGGAAGTGTTTCAGGGCCAGAAACAGAGCCATCATTTCGAGGAAATTAATGTGCCACGCGAGAAGATGACCTCTCCAGCTCCCTTGTGCTGGACGGCCATCCAAGACCGCACCCCAGCCCGTGAGGGAAGCATCTGTCGTTAGCATCTTGCGACGACAAGACGGACCTAGAGTGGGACCCAAAGTCAGAAACCGGGGTCTGAACCACATAGAAAGGGTACGAAGCCCCCGGCGCGTAACCCTTATTAGCCTCTGGGGGTTGGCCCTTGAATGAAACCCCCTGGCTCTTAGCCACAGCTGAAACGCTCTCATGTGCAGAAGGCCCAAAGGTATCACCGTGGACGCAGATGTGGCAGCCAAATGGAAGGACCCGATACTGGTAAGCTTCGCCCCCAAAAGCGAACCTCAGGAACTTCCTGTGCTGTGGCAATATTTCTATATGGAAATATGCGTCCTTGAGATCGATTGTCACAAACCAATCCTCTAGTTGGATTTGAGAAACAATCATTTTGACAGTCAACATTTTGAACCTGGATTTCCTGAGATAGCGGTTCAAGCCGCGAAGATCCAAGATCGGATGCAAACCCCCCCCCCCCGCCTCTTGGGCACCAAAAAGTACCGACTGTAGTAGCCCGACTCTCTGTCTGGGAGGGGAACATGTTCTATGGCCCCTTTGCCCAGCAGAGTCTGTAACTCCTGGGCCAGCAGATGTGCTCGGTCCGGTTTCACGGAAGTAGAGACCACGCCGTTGAAATGCGGAGGACGATGTGCAAACTGAATCCTGTAGCCTGTGCCTACAGTCCTTTGCACCCAAGGAGATACGCCTGGCAGTAGTTTCCACGCTGTCAGCTTCTCCTGAAAGGGGCACAAGCTTTGACACTTCGGCTGGATGGGGGGTGTTGGGTATCCTGAAGTATGGCAGGAGATGCCTGAACACCCAACTTTTCGTTGGAGACCAGCGCTCCCCGAAACACCAGTGGTGTCAGGGATTGAACACCGGCCTCCCGGGAGTGCCAGGGAGGAGGCCCTGTTTTGTGATGAAAATCCAGGCGCCCCTCCCTGGGGGGAGAAACCCCCATGGCCCCAGGTGCACGAACCTCAGGGCTTCTTCTTTGAAGAGAGGAAGCTCCTCTGATCCGGTCTTTTCGAAGCAGATTTCTGAGAAGAGCGGCGAGCCCCACCCCAGTCTTTACGAGGGGGTGCGCGGCTGGTCACGCTCTCCTTCTGCACTTCAGACCTGATAGGGGCCAGACCTGGCCGGGGCCGGGTGGCTGACGGTCCCGGTTCTTGAGCACGGCGGGGAAGGAACCTCCCAAAGGCCTGTTTATATAGCTTCGCCTCCCGAAACCTAGTGGCGACGGAATTAACTCCCAAAGAGGCCGGAAGGCGAGACGGGGACGGCTAAGCACTGGAAGAGCGTTGTGAGGAGGCTACTTCCATGGAAGCGAGAGAGGAGGATTCTTCCGCTCCTTCACAAGAAGCGCCGGAGCGCGCTTGCGAAGCGGAAGCTAAAACTTCCTGATCCGGAGAGAGATTGAATTGGAAATTCCATCTCGTGCGCGTCTGCCAGATCAGCACGCGAGCCCCAGGAATGCGCCGCGCGCGAAGCACCTTGATAGGGAGAAGATCACAGTACTCACAGTCTCCCTGAAGCCCGAGGCGAGCGTGTTCTTCCCCCAAGCACTCGAGACAAAATTCATGAAGATCGCCCTCCGAAAGAGATCTATCGCACGGAGGCACGCATCTCTTAAGCAACTCCGCCATATCGGTGAGTTAATGCTGTTATTTTATTTTTGCTTTCGTTATGGCTTGCACATGCACACGCAAACACAAAGCGGTCCTGAAGACAAAAAGATCTGAGGATGTTTCCGGTTCACTCTTATTTATAACCTGCAGGTGCACCTTATTCGGTGACGTCATGCCTGGCAGAGGTTATAAGCCGAAGGTATTTGGCTGTTTTGACATGCACAGGCTTCACAACCAGGCAACAAAGAGATGTTCCCATAGCGTTTTCATGCAGCATCGAGTGTAGCTTTTGAAAGGGAACAGTGTGTGTGTGCATGTGTGTGTTGTACTGTATGCTTCACTATTGTCCTGTTGTCTCAGGATTCTGCTAGCACTAAACTCAGTATTGTTCCCATATACACACGTGGACAAAATAGTTGGTACCCTTCGGTCAATGAAAGAAAAACTCACAATGGTCACATAAATAACTTTAATCTGACAAAAGTAATCATTTAAAAAAATTCTATGAATGTTAACCAATGAAAGTCAGACATTGCTTTTCAACCATGCTTCAACAGAATTATTTAAAAAAATAAACTCATGGAACAGGCCTGGACAAAAATGATGGTACCCCTAGAAAATACTGAAAATAATGTGACCAAAGGGACATGTTAATTCAAGGTGTGTCCACTAATTAGCATCACAGGTGTTTACAATCTTGTAATCAGTCAGTGGGCCTATATATAGAGCTCCAGGTAGTCACTGTGTTGTTTGGTGACATGGTACGTATCACACTCAACATGGACCAGAGGAAGCGAAGGAACGAGTTGTCTCAGGAGATTCGAAAGAAAATTATAGACAAGCATGTTAAAGGTAAAGGCTATAAGACCATTTCCAAGCAGCTAGATGTTCCTGTGACTACAGTTGCACATATTATTCAGAAATTTAAGATCCATGGGACTGGAGCCAACCTCCCTGGACGTGGCCGCAGGAGGAAAATTGATGACAAATCAAAGAGACGGATAATCCAAATGGTAACAAAAGAGCCCAGAAAGACTTCTAAAGAGATCCAAGGTGAACTTCATGCTCAAGGAACATCAGTGTCAGATCACACCATCTGTCGTTGAGTCAAAGTGGACTACATGGGAGACGACCAAAAAGGACACCATTGTTGAAAACAAATCATAAAAAAGCCAGACTGGAATATGCCAAACTACATGTTGACAAGCCACAAAGCTTCTGGGAGAATGTCCTATGGACAGATGAGACAAAAATGGAACTTTTTGCCAAGGCACATCAGCTCTATGTTCACAGACATGAAAAATGAAGCATATCAAGAAAAGAACACTGTCCCTACTGTGAAATATGGAAGAGGCTCTGTTATGTTCTGGGGGTTCTTTGCTGCATCTGGTACAGGGTGTCTTGAATCTGTGCAGGGTACAATGAAATCTCAAGACTATCAAGGGATTCTAGAGAGAAATGTGCTGGCCAGTGTCAGAAAGCTGGGTCTCCTCAGTCGCAGGTCATGGGTCTTGCAACAGGACAATGACCCAAAACACACAGATAAAAACACCCAAGAATGGCTAAGAGGAAAACATTGGACTATTCTAAAGTGGCCTTCTATGAGCCCTGACCTCAATCCTATTGAGCATCTTTGGAAGGAGCTGAAACATGCTGTCTGGAAAAGGCACCCTTCAAACCGGAAACAACTGGAGCAGCTTGCTCATGAGGAGTGGGCCAAAATACCTGCAGAGAGGTGCAGAAGTCTCATTGACAGTTACAGGAATCGTTTGATTGCAGTGATTGCCTCAAAAGGTTGTGCAACAAACTATTAAGTTAGGGGTACCATCATTTTTGTCCAGGCCTGTTCCATGAGTTCATTTTTTTTATAATTCCGTTGAAGCATGGTTGAAAAGCAATGTCTAACTTTCATTGGTTAACATTCATAGAATTCTTATTTATTATTACTTTTGTCAGATTAAAGTTATTTCTGTGACCATTGTGAGGTTTTCTTTCATTGACCGAAGGGTACAAACAATTTTGTCCACGTGTGTATTAATGAATCATCACACCTTTAGGCAACATAAGGACACTTTCAGAGGCAAATATCAAAAGAAAAGATGCAGCTAATCCTGACTACATGCACAGGAAATGAATGAGTACTTAGACTGTAGGGGGCTTGTGCTCTGATGGCTAAATGCTCCAACAGTCTGTGTTAATGAAACACAAAACCTCAGTAGTGGTGCTCAGGAAGCTTCATGAAAAAAGAGGAAATTAGCCTGCAGAAATACTTTCATGGTTGTACCAGTTATTATAATTAGCAGTAATGTTTAATGCATTGTATTTTACATAGTAACTTAGTGTTAGTACTTATTGTTGTTATCTCTCAACTTGTAACATAACATGAAACATGAACGTCAGGTTCATTAAGTTGTATGCTAGTGATATTACATGCAATTACAAATGGTTTTGTTTTCAGCAAAACATTGTGGAATTCGCCCAACTGAACTCACTCTCTCCTAACTCTTGGATGTGACTTACATTTAATATGTAGGGTACACTGTAGGTCATTTTCATGAAACAACATATACAATAATAACAACAACAACATGCTAACAACACAGTTTTGGAGCTATAATGCTAAAAGTTAGCAAGCAGTACAAGACTAGATTTCATAGTTAGCATGACTCAGCATACTTCAGTGTATTTGCATATGTGTGAGGGTTCCCTGAGGGGGGAAAAGTTTTTTGAGCTTTTGCAAGCAAGATGTTGTCACTGGATTTTTAAGTACTATACAGTAGTTCATAGCATCCTGTCTTAAGAAATGCATCAAGCATTTTGTTTCGAATCGTTTTCGTCAGGAGTAATGGGGTGTAATAATGGAACATTTGGATTGATGCACAAACCATTAATTGATTATTTTTATTTAATATACTTAATTATGAATCTTTACTATTTTATTAAAATGTATTACAAATGAATTATTGAAGAAAAATGAACTTATCCATGATTGCGTTCTTGCTTTCTCAGACAATAGGCCTCTTTATTTTAGCTATACTGTAGAATGATGTAGACTCTCCTGCAAAAACTACTGTACAACAGCATTTGATCATGAGCTACAGATGCAAGTGTGTGAGATCCCATGTAGGTGCAGTCTTTGATATATCTGGTTACTCTTTGCTTGCCAATTACACTAAATTGAGGAAGTTAACCACTTTAATAACAGATAATAATTTTAAGTCAGCTAGTCAACTCTTGTCTTTGAATTATGTGATTATGTAACTAAGTATATAATTTATATGTGTATACAGTATATACACTGTGTGTGTATGTGTGTGTGTGTTTATGAAGCTTCAAACAGCACTGACTCGAATGCTTTACATATTTCTACTGGGATAAGAAAGGAAATTCCACAATCTTTCGCTTTTGAGCCAGCATATAATTTATTGATTTAATGCCACTGTCACAGCTTATCATTAAAAAGCATGACTGCTTTCAAGTCTCTGGTGTGCAAGGTTGTCAAAGGTACAAGCAAGCTTATTGAGCTAATCAATGACTCGATAATGTTTACGCTACAGTTTCTCACCGGATCTGTTGCTGTTGGCCCTGGGTTTTTAATATGTTTATGACTCACATTAAAATACATCAAATAGACTTAGAAGGTCTTTATCCATCATAGAGGTTGTTTTTGTTCTCACAACAGAAATCATCTAATGATCAAATGCAAGTGCAGCTTATTTGCCATTAATTGTTGGATTAGATGCCAGAGAAAGAGAAAGACAAGGGCAAATAAGCAGCGGATAGGCGACTGTGTATGTGTGAGCATCAAATCCAGAAAGACATGCATTTGACATATCTTTTCTACCAAGATAGTAAGGAGGGGCAGCCCTACTGACAGAAAAGGACTTTGATTAATTCCTACTAGAGCAAATCACGAGCAGATCCACCAACTGATAACTTCTATTGCTCTTTATCGTTGTGCAGAGTGAAGAAGACGGGAACAGTGCAACTGACCTGCATTGTTTTACTTTCAGAACAATTTTGTTTGCCTAACATGATGAGGGATTACAGGAAATAACTTCCACTGGAGAACTGGCCCCATACAGAGAGAGAGAGAGAGAGAGAGAGAGAGAGAGAGAGAGAGGAGATGGTGGGGGTTAAAATGTGAAATATAGAAGGGTCTATTTTTGGTTAAGGCTCTATCTATGGCAGGTTCTGTATCAGCTGTTGGCCAATTGAGGCCACTCTTGATACATGTGAACGTGTGTGAGAAAGCCCTTCAATGTTACATTCTGAACAGACATTTCTCTGTCCTTCATCCTCACTCTGTCCTTCTTTCCTTACACCAGATATTTCAATTTGACTGTCCCCTCTCCTCTCTGTCTCTTTGTCTCTCTCATCTCACGCTCTCTCTGTGACAGAAATTAGGTCAGCTTAACTTACAGCTTAGCCTATTTAAGGTATTTAGGCTCTCTTCTTGAGCAGGAATGAGAAATGAAATTGTCTAAATTTGCACTGTGATCAAAGCATGACATAAGTGCAAGTCCATTTGACATAAAAAAAGAAATGCACCCTTTTAGACATTGCATTTACAAAGCAAGTGCACATATTATGTTACAAAGGAATCTTGTTAGATGTTTTTTTCTTTTTGCACTGGATATAAGAGACAGTAACTTTCTCTCTCTCTATCTATCTGTGTGTGTATGTGTGTGTGTGTGTGAGAGAGAGAGAGAGATTGAGAGAGATGACATTACTTTGACCTTTAAGCTGAAACATAATTTCAGCTAGTGCAAAATCACACTATGAACCTGTGCAATTATCTAATCGCAAAAAGGTGCTATTTATTACAGGTAATGCATGCATAGTCACTAATTCATGTGGAGTATACTGAACATGACCTATGGACTCAGACACTCATGCTAAAACTGTCCAATCAAAAGCCTCATTCATCAATGCATTGTTTATTTTAAAGTAATGACATGTGTGTGTGTGTGTGTGTGTGTGTGTGTGTGTGTGTGTGTGTGTGTGTGTGTGTGTGTGTGTGTGTGTGTGTGTGTGCGTGTGTGTGTGTGTGTGTGTGTGCTTTTGGTGACCAGGAAAGGTTAATTTGGTGCTTTTTGAATATTAATATAAATAATTAATATGAAACGCTTGCAGGCATTAGTCCAAATAAGAAAATGTCAAAGAGACAAGAAAATCACATATGCTGTCATACATTACTCAGCAAAGGACATGGTCGCCATGCTTTGAAAGAAGGATTTCAAAAACTAATAAACACAGGAGACCAGAAATATGAGTTATCTTCATGAAACAGTAGCACAGTAGCATAGTGGTTAGCAATATCGCTTTGCACCTCCAGGGTCCGGGTTCGATTCTCACCTTGGCGTCTGTGTGCTTGTTCTCCCCATGATTAGTGGGTTTCCTCCGGGTACTCCAGTTGCCTCCTACATTCCAATGAATTATATAATTAGCAGATTAGGCTAATTAGCCTTCTCAAATTGCCCACAGTGTGTGAATACCATGGTTGTGAAAAAGGGAATAAATACAGTGGACACCATTGGCCTTCATGGTCCCTAGTTGAACTACAGAGGTTCATGGATGGATGGAATTAACTACTTATTATTACTTATTACTTGCTTATTTGCCTTTTGTGTACAGAAATAAGTTTGAATACTAAATGGTATATATAAAAGCTAAATATTGTAGTTTAAACATTAAATTGCAATCCAATAAGTGTTGAAATAAAATTGATCAATTCATGTAGCACTAATTCTAGCCAATCAGGGTGGGAGTATATACTATATACATAAAGAATGCTAAAAATAAAGTTTTAGTTTAACCTTGATGTGCTAAAGATCATTCAATGGAGCATTTAAAATGTTCATTTTATGAGATGGCCCAACTGTGAAAATGTGTCAAATTATCATTTTTATGTTTCCTACTCATCTTAAAATGGATTCATATCCTTATTTTCCTCATCATTCTACACATAATACTCCACAATTACAAAGTAAAAACAGGTGTTTGGATTGTTTTGTTCATTTATTAAAAATAAAGACTGACATATCCCATTTATATAAGTATTCAGACCCATCACGTACAGTAATACTTGGTCAAAGCGCCTTTGGCAGCACTGACAGCCTCAAGCCTGCTTGTGAATGATGCTAGGTTGAACAGGCAGTGTCAGTGCACAGACATTTTCAGGTCTCTCAAGAGATGTTCTATAGGGTTCAGATTCGGGCTCTTGCTGGGCCACTCCAAGACTTTCACAGAGTTGTTCTGAAGCCACTCCTATGTTTTTTTGCCATTATGCTTTGGGTATTGGTCATATTGAACGGTAAAACTTCATCTCATCCTAAGTAATAGCTCTCATTTTTATCTTCATCAATTTTCTCTCTATATTAACTGTGTTTGACTGCAGGGAAGGTTTTAATAAGGTGATAGGAAGTGCCGAATTCCTGATTCCAAATACTTCAATCTTTATGTCATAAAACCAGAGGATTTGGTTTCTTATGGTCGATGAGTGTCCTTCAGGTGCTTTTTGGCAAATTCCCAGCCAGCTATCATGTCTTTTAGTGAGGAATGGCTTCTATCTGGTCACTGTATAGACGTAGCTGGTGGAGTGCTGCAGTGATGGCTGGCCTTCTGTAAGTCTCTGCGTTCTCCACAAAGGAGCTCAGGATCTCATTTATAGTGACCCTTAGGTTCTTTGCTATCTCTCTGACCAAGACCTTTCATCCTCGATTACTCAGTTTGGTTGGGCAGCAAGATCTGAAAAGACTGTTGGCTACCATGCTCTTGGGTGCTTTAAATGCTCCAGGAAGTTTCTTGTAACACTTTCCCCAGATCTGTGTCTTGACACAATCCTGTCGCTGAGGTTAAAAGATATTTCTCTCGACCTCATGGATTTGTTTTCACTTTGACATGCACAATCTACTGTGAGACCTCATATAGACAGGGGCATGCCTTTCCAAATTATGTTCAATAACTCCAATTACTCATAGGTGGACTTCTCTCACGTTGCACTCAGGATGCACCAAAGCTTAACTGCATGTGTCATAACAAAGGGTACAAATACTTATGTAAATGAGATATTTCAGTCTTTATTTTTGTAATACATTAAAAAAAAAACTATAAACACCTGTAAATAAGGGATTTATTTATAGTCACACTGTCGTCGAGATGAGGATGAGTTCACTTTTGAGTCTGATTCCTCTCAGTGCTTCATTGGGAGGTCTTAGGGAGGGAAGGCCAAGATCAGCACTCGAGGGTGTCATGGGCTCAGACTCACCCAAACCAGACAGGTAAATACTAAAAAAAGGTCAAGTCAGCTATGAGCATTCTTATTAGCATTCTTTATGGATATAAATTATACTCCCACCCTGATTGGCTGTAAAATGGGGTGCAAGATTTGATAAATAAAATTCACATTACGATTATTCTAACATGTATTGGGAGTTTAATTTAAACTCCAAGATTTAACTATTAAGTGTATCATTAAAATTATTTATCTGAGCTAACAGCAAATAGCTAACAGATGCTCTCATTAAAAGGGATATTTGGACCAGCAATGTGGAAACACCAATCAGCCTATAGAGAAAACCAGAATACCAGGAGTAAACCCACCAAGCACAAGGAGCACATGTAAAAGACCACACACACACACACACACAAGGGACAAGATTTGCCATCCCTTGATGTGCAAGGCAACAGTGCTGACCACAAAGGCGTCATGCCGCTTTGCCTGGAAATGAATGACATGGAATGTTTCCCACTTTGAATAAGTCTTCTGAAACTGCACTGTCTCAGACACACACAGGTCTAAGAGTGTCATGCACTCAGAAAAAAAAAAAATCAATAAGGGTGTCTCTCATGTGTGATGCATGCTAGTATTTTTCCAGGCCAAGAAGAGCATCAATCCCCACTTGTTATGGTGAGAAAATGGGCCTCTTCTTCTCTGGACTCATGCTTCTGCTCGCAGCATGAATGAATCAATGCAGCCACCACTGAGCTCCAGCCCTGCAACTCTCTCTCTCTATCTATCTCTCTCTCCCACACACACACAGTCTGTCACACATTAAGTGTTATGAATGAACTGGACGCTGTTTATTTTGTGAACAGTTTCTTGTTAAGTTTTAAACACATTGCCTACATTCCACTTTTACTATTACAGCTAGTAGGTGGGTTTTTACTTTAAAACAGCAGGTTGCATGGGGATAGAGAATGAAACACAGTGGCGTGCGCTGGCTGAAAAACGCACACCACATGGCTCTTTTTTTCTACTGTTTATCCTTTTGGGGAAGATACAGGGACAGAATCAGGGAGGTCTTACCCCATGCAGAAAACATGCTTTTAAATAATAATAATAATAATTATTATTATTATACTAACCTTCACCCAAATTTTTAAGAACAGGGTTCAATTGGTAGCTCACATGTGGACTATACTGCAGCTAAATAAAAATTTCTATTATAAAATACACTGCCTGCCCCTCTTTATGTGCATCCCTTCTTGCCATGATGCACCCACTTCTCTGGAATAAGGTAAATCTGGACTCACCAGCCCACATGACCTTTTTTCCATTGACACAAAGTCTATTCTTCATGCTCTCAAACAAACTGAAGCGTTTTTTTCTTATTACTCGACTTAGCAAGTGGTTTTCTCATGGCTACACAATTATTTAGTCCCAATCCTGTGAGTTCTCATCACATTATGTGTGTGGAAATGCTCTTACTTTCACTATTAAACATTGCTGTAATTTCTGCTCTTGTTTTTTTTTTTTTTACAATGCAACTTGTGTAAAACAAAGTGTTTAAGTGATCTCTATTCATCTCTATTTGTTCATGTTTTTTCCTGACCACATTTCTTCAATAAAGATAATGGTTCAGAGCTATACTTTCAAGTTTTTAATAATGTATTAGATAGTTCTTAACCCAATTCCAGTAATTTCAGCAGTCTCCTTAGTTGTTGTCTTTGCTTCATCCAGGTCAATGATTTTACCATTCTGAAACAATAACATAATTTCCACGACCATTGGATGCATCTTCCTTTATGATTGTTTAAGAACTAAAACAATAAAGAGCTTTGACACCTTAAAAATATTTGACTAAATAAATTGCATTTGTATAGTATGCATATCAAATTACGCAAAGTATCCAGTAAGATCGGTAGACAGTAACACAATAGAAAACAGAGTGAATTAATGTTCTCAGGTAAGGCTTATGGAATAACTGGAGGCTCATGAGTCGTTTTAAGAATAAGAATTCTTAATCATAAAAGAATTATAGTGAAAAAAAAATGAATTTTGCAGGATCAAGCAAAATACCAGGTTGACTCACTGGTCTGTACATGCATATAATCATGTACATTCGGAGGGTTACAATATGTACAGTCACTGTAAAAATATAAAGGTCTGGTATGGTATGAAATTATATGTATATAATGTAGGTCTGTATAATAATATGCTGTATAGAGCTCTTACAGTATGTGTGATGTCAGATCAGATGTAAAACCAAACAAGAAGCCATTTTGTATGGCAATCTGTCTGCGGGTTTACAATGCTGAACATATATTGCTACAATATATGAGGGAAAAAAACCCTGAAAGACATCCATGAATTAAGAATAATACAAAAACATCCTCAAAGAGAAACTTCTCCTTTTACTGATGATGGAGCACCTTGCCATAAGGCAAAAGTGATAACTAAGTGGCTCGGGGGAAAAAACTAAACAAATTTTGGGTCCATGGCCAGGAAACTCCCCAGACCTTAATCCTATTGAGAACTTGTGGTAAATCCTCCAGAGGCAGGTGGACAAACAAACACCCACATATTCTGACAAACTCCAAGCATTGATCATGCAAGAATGGGCTGCCATCAGTCAGGATGCGGCCCAGATGTTTACTGACAGCATGCCAGGGCGGAACTGCAGAGGTCTTGAAAAAGAAAAGCCAACACTGCAAATATTGCATAAACTTAATGTAATTCTCAATAAAAATCCTTTGACACTTACAGTATGGAATGCTTGTAATTATGCTTCAGTATACCACAGTAACACCTGAAAAAAGATCTAGAAACACTGAAGCAGCAAACTTTGTGAAAATTAATGTCTGTGTCGTTCCAAAAACTTTTGGCTACAGCGGTGCTAGTGAAATGCTGTGAGAAGTGCAAATAGTGTAGCAGGGGATTATATAGAGAAATAAAGGAAGTTTTTACTCTCATAACTGTGTTCTGTTATCCTACACAATCAGAAGTTCTAGTCTGAAGCAAAGCCTGGATGGATAGTGCTGAGCCATCAACTTTGTGGAAGAAATGAGGTCAGAAATTACTTAAACACTTGGTGAAGTTGCGTGGTAACAAAAACCACAGTAAAAAAAAAAAACACACACACACACACACACAGCTACGGTCAATAGTGAAAGTAAAAGCATTTTCTTAGAGACACATTGTGATGAGAATTCACAGGATTGGAACTACACAGCTGTGCGGCCATAAGAAATCCACTTGTTAGTGAGACTAATGAGAATAAAAGGCTTCAGTTTCCTAAGTAGCATAAAGACTGGGCTTTGGTGCCCAGCAATGGTAAACGGTCATGCTGTCTCTTGAGTCCAGATCCCCCAATCCCCCCCCCTATCCCAGCCGCCCCATTGGCACAGGCATATCTCATGAATCAAATAGTGTTTTGAGTGGTTCTGGGAGCATGAGGAATCATTTTCACAAATGAACTGTCCACCACATCGTGTTCTGGAAGCTAACGGTGATTGAATGAAATCTTAGACTAACAGTGTAGTTTTCTTGTAGTAAAAAGAACAGGCTTCCAGGATCAAAATCTTCTAAGCAAGTGCTGAATAATAAATGAGCACAAAATGTAGTCTGCGTCATATTACTAAATGTCTCAATGCCTTCCGCAGCATGAAAAACAAGCCACATTTCCCCCCTTATCCTTAATTCAGTGATTGCATTTTAATCAGTCCCCTCCCTGTATATATCACAGCGCATAGAGAGCCAATCCAGGTTGTAACAAATTTGACTAATCTCAGGAGCATTCGAGCTGCTGTGTATTTTTGGTGTGCTTAAGCTGCATGACCACAGCACAATAAGGCCATCTGGGATGGAGAGGGAGACAGATTCCAGCTTTTAGACTTGTTACCAACTAATGCACATTGCCAGTGTGTGGACGAGGAAAAGAGGCAGATATATTACAGTACATTTGCATTTCTCACATTGCCATATGTCCAAGTGCTAACAAAAGGCAGTCATTACAAACTGTGAACAACATTTTATTTTAGGAATAATCCAAAAATACAGTCAAGCAGTCATGTGAATCTTATGGTCTTTTGATCTTTACACCATACAGCTAGGACAACAATGCTTTAATCCAGCATTTAGTGCACTTACTTTATAACAATAGGGAAAAGGCAGTGATATTTTCCAAGGTCTGTTAGCTCAGTAATGACATGTTGTGATGCAGACCCCTTTGCATTACAACCGACATGCTAATGAGATTCCTCTCTTGGGCACTTTTGTTCTTTGTCGCTTTCTATAAACTTAACCGTCAGTATGTCTAAACAGCTCACTGAACAACCTTGAATCGTTCTCCTTCGCCTTGAACATAAGCTCAGATTTTTCTTTTTGAAGGCAGGCTCTTATGTTCAGCTGGAGTGGAGAGAGAGTGATCAAAATGATTTCGAGGGTAGTCGGTTCACAGGTGCGCTAAGAATGTATAGCAGATTTATGAATTACAGGAAAAACAATTCTGTTTGATGTTTTTGGTTACTGGAACATCTCTACATTTAAGACGGTAGAATCAAGACTGAGTTGAAAGAGTCAGTTTCAAAGGCCTATGCGAGGATGACAGAGTAATAAGATCAGATACAGGAAGGAATGAAATGAAGCCCAATCTGGTATTGATTACATTTTTATGACTAGGAATGAAATCAGTATGGCAATGTTTAAATTATGGTGATGGAGATCACAAGCGCTTCAGTTTATAATCTATCATATGCGTTTAACTGGCATGAAATCTGGTCCCCTTTAAAGGAGACGCAAATGATCCCAGCAAAATGCTCCTTACCATGAACAAACCACTAGATTATCTCTTTATTATTTTAAGCATGTGTTCTTTATTGACTACTCATTTTACCACCAATAAAGAAATAAACATGCATTAATGAAAGTGAAACACACATATACTGTAGAAACGTTGCAACCTAAAGGCAACCTCCTTCTAAAGGCCTAAAGGCAACCTAGCTTCAACTAGACATCTACAGTACACTCACTTACTGTATACTACACATGGCATTACTTTGCTCTGAAAACAGCCTCAATTCTCATTGTATGGTTTGTATAAGACGTTGGAAACATTCCTTTGTAGAGTTCCATGTCGCATTGATTGCATTTCCAGGTGCACATTCATTCCATGAGTCTCCTGTTCTCCCATATCCCAAAGATGTTCTAACGGAGTCAGATCCATTGGATGGGAAGGGTACTGAAGAACACTGAACTCACCGTCGTGCTCATGAAAGCAGTTTCCATTAGAATATGGGTGAATTGTATCCACGAAGGGATGCACATGGTTAAGCAATAATACTCAAATAGACTGTGGCATTCCAAGCTCTGATTGGTTGGTAATAACAGTTCCAAAATGTGCCAAAAAGCAGCCATTACACCATTACACCACGTCCACCAGCCTGGACGGTTGGGTCACAAGCCAGGGTTGGTCCACGGATTAATGTTGTAGGGGACAAAATCATTTTCCAGTGTTCAGTTTGTCTTTTCGAACCAGACTGGCCATTTCTATCAATAGAAGGGTCGCTCATTGGATGTTTCGTCCTTATTGCACCATTCTGTGTAAACTCTAGAAATTATTGTGTGTGAAAAATCACAGGGCAAGAGCACTTTCAAGAAATCCTCAAACCAGACACCCTGCGCCAACAATCATGCCACAGTCAAAATCACATTTGTTCCTCCTATTCCGAGGGTTGATGTGAACATTGCGAGAAGCTCCTGGCAACACGATTGGCTGATTAGATAATTACATGAATAACTAGTTGTACATGTGTAAATGTTCAGTGAGAGTATCGGTAAAACATGTCAATCACTATGTAACGTTGGCAATAACTAGGGATGTCTAGATCAACTACAAAAATAACTACGTAAAATGAGAAAGGGTCACAAAATCAGTTCAACAACAAGATCAAGAATCATCAAATAACTAATACTAGCACTGCAGCCTATCAGATGTACTTGAAGAAGAAAAGGAAATAAGGGCCATCGTTTAAAATCACAGCATGACCTCTTTGTCCGCTTTACAGAAATCAAATTCAGCCAGAATATGCCAGGACATTTTGTTAAAGAAAAAAAAAATGGTCTCATTTAGATGTGCGTCCCCGGTCTCAGGCTAATTGGCCTGATTTGCTGGGCCAGTGCTGAGAGATAAGTGAATGAAAGTCATCAAACTTTAATGTTCTGGTTTTATACTCTCCCAGAGGATTGAGAAGGTCTCTTTTGATTTTGTCATGATTTGTCAGACACCCGCATGGTCAGAAAAAGGCAAGGGGATTTTTATATGAGTTTTGTAAGAAAGCTCTGACAGATAACATTTAATCAGGGTGCAAAGTCTTGCTACTGACACACATGACCAAAATAAACTAGCTAAAAGATTTCCATCTTACCAGCAAATCCTTTTTTTTCTTACTGAACCTCCTAGAACTATGCTATGCATGAAAATTATTTCCAGATCTTCAGTGGAGTGTCGAACTATACACACACTGATCAGCCATAACATTAACACAATGTAACATTAACACATTGACATTGATTTTCAATTATACACCAGTAAATTGGTGACAGGATCACGGGCACCCAAGGCTCACACCTGCCTACGGGGACCAAAAGCATTCTGGACATAATAGAAAGGCGACAGAACACTCAGTACAATTCAGGCCTCTGCGCTCGGGCCCGGCAAACCAAAGAACTCAAGACTGCCTATCCAGCCCCCAAATGCCCCAAATCCCAGTCTGACTGAGCACCCATGGGACGCGCTGGACAAAAACAGGCCTGATCCGTGGAGGCCCCACCCAACAATCCACAGCACCCATAGAATCCTCCACTAATGACCTGGTGCCAGGCACCAGAGTACACCCCCCGAGGTCTTTTGGAGTCATGGCTCGAGAGCCTCCCTGGTGGCACATGTGGATCCTAGACAATACTAGGCACAATGTTTTACTTTCATAATGTGCTGATCAGTGTATGCATGAGCACTGCATCTAACAGGGCACTAGGATTACATGGCTGTAAAATTGTTATATTTAAAGTAAAGTTAATGCCTATATAAGGATATAGCAAAACTTAACCTAAAACATTTCTTTTTTTTTTCACAAACACAAAAAGACTTTTTGGCCTTTTATTGCTGACTTCTGCCATATTATCTGAGACACTTTATTAACAGGTTACTGACTCAACCGAAAGGAAAGAGGCCCATCATCGACATTTAAAAGATGTGTAATTGTGCATTCAGGTGAAAACACTACTTGAAATTTCAAGCTAAATTAAGACAGACTAAGCGTGTGTGTGTGTGTGTGTGTGTGTGTGTGTTTCCATTACTGATAAAGTGCAAACACAAAGCGACATGCCCTGCAATTAACTACAATTAGACTCTATGTGTTAATTTATTGGTCCCGTTATGCTAACTGTAGATGCGCAGTTTCACGGTGACAAATTTTACCACATTCCTCAGACAGAACAATAACTTTGTCTCCTTAAACTTAATGGAACCTAGAGTGAAACAACAGGCAAACGGAAGAAGTCGAGCCTTATAATTAGGGCTGATATTTATGACAGGGACATTAGGTCGATCTGCAAGAGTCTGTCTGAGGACAAAGCAACCCATACTTTGGATGTCATTACAGTGAAAAGGAATTTATTTTGTATTGAATTTTCTTTTTCTTTTTTAAATATTATCAGCATTTCATTTAATATCTGGTGAATCCTTTCCTGTAGCACATGGCACCCTACAGTATAATGTCCACCAAAGTAGGACGACTATAGAAGATTTTGGACATGGACATTTGCATGGTGACGCTGTCGCCCTCATATCATGTTTAGCATGTAGTTTAAATCAAAACATTTCACAGCCAATGAACTTCTTTTTCAGAATTCAGCAGGTGACAAATGAAAGAAAAGAAACAGACATGAAATTGTTGAGCCACTGCAGGATATAATTATGTCATCATGTACTCAATCTGCCTGCAATGACAGAAGGTGTTAAAAATACAAGTGCCCTGGCTTCCTAATGTCAGACTGGTTCATTCTTTTTCTTTTTTCTTTTGCTCAACCATTTAATTGTGTCATGAGTTACACCTATGAACAAGCCATGGTCTAACTACTAAAAATACATCTGCGTTCATCTTTCCTTGTTCATCCTCAAAGGACGCTTTCAGAATGATTTGACAGACGCTTAATGGCTCAGACCACTAGCACTATTTTTGGTTCTAGTCAAAATAAAAATCAAATGGCGACTACCAGGATGACCTTTACATTAGGAGAAAATAATCTATATTAGCACTATGCTTTTCTTTCTATCACATTGCTTCACAAATAGCTGTCCAGGGGATCATTGTTGTTCCATATTTACAATCGTTAGGCAAATTGCCTTGTCTTCATTCTGTCTGACTAATTTTGACTGCTTCAATCTAGTCCACTTACAGTATATATGTATACAGTACAACTCAAATAACCCTTAACATGGCATTGCAAATTGTCATCAATGCTAGCTTTGAGTTAAAAACAAAAAGAAATATTCATGCATTCGCCCATCCATCCAATCATTTTATCTTTAACCACTCACTTCTGGTTAAGATCATGGTGAAGGTGGAGTCTACACCCTAGACACCAGTCAATTTCAGGACAGCACACATGCTCCTTCACACCATGGGATAATTTAGATTAGACAATCCACCCACCAGAATGCTTTTGGGAAAGGACCAGACTATTCAAAGAAAGCCCACATGGTCACATGGAGAACATGTGAAATTTTGCACAGATGGGAACTGGGGCTCAGGACACCTGACTCTAAATGCACCAACAATATGTGCTACCATATAACCCAAGATAGTTATTTATTAAATTAGTTTTGAAGATCTGGCCCAGAAATTTGGACCAATGGGAAAAAAAAGAGAAAATGTATGAAATAGATCAAAAAGAAAATGAAACACAAAATGTTTTCAAATGTTTTCAAGTTCTTAATGCTCAGGCGATTTATTTG
Organism: Clarias fuscus; assembly: GCA_030347435.1. Classification (NCBI taxonomy): domain Eukaryota; kingdom Metazoa; phylum Chordata; class Actinopteri; order Siluriformes; family Clariidae; genus Clarias; species Clarias fuscus. The sequence continues at coordinate 18,657,935 of CM059206.1, read as the reverse complement.
ATTTCACACAAACTTGGGAAGGTTTGTTTAATGTATTTTTAAGTATGTACTGTTTGTTTAAGTATCAGTTTTAATCTGATTCAAATTTAACAAATGATTAATATGTGCGACAGCATACTTTGCAAGGCAGAAAAGAAAACAATAATGAAACTTTTCTATATGGAATATTTTATATATAAATAAATATATATATATATTCTATATGGAATAGTTTGTCCCTGTAATAGTAAGCTGAGGTTGACTGTGGCTCCACTCCACGAGATGCTACACTCCACATTTATATTCCTAGCCAATGGCTGTGAAAAAAATTTACCAATGAAAACACTCACTCACTCATCGTCTATACCGCTTAATCCTGTATTCAGGGTCACTCAGGAGACTTCGGGGACAAGACGGGGTACACCCTGGACAGGGTGCCAGTCCACTGCAGCGCACACAGACATACACTCACTCACACACTCATTCACACACTACGGCCAATTTGGGAATGTCAGTTAACTTAACCTACATGTCTTTGGGAGAGACACTCCGGAGTACCCGGAGGAAACCCATGAAGCACGGGGAGAACATGAAAACGCCATGCACACAGAGACGGGAATCGAACCTGGTCGGAAATCGAACCCTGGCTTGGCTATTCAACAGTCTTGTGTATTCAACAGCCTTGTGTATTGCTGTAACTAAACACATTCACGTGATCCTCTATAACAGTAATGAAACTTTTTCATGTTAAAAAAAAAGTAGGTTTTTTTGAAAGTTTTTTTTCCCTGTCATCATGGGACTACCGCTTCCCATTAAGGGACAAATTACCCCAACCCTTCACAACAATGCAATAGGGTTTCCAGGGTCAGAAACACAATCTCACATCCCACCTCAGTCTGTAGTCATTATCATATTTCACAGCCTTTTGACCTCTCTGCTGTTCAGCACTTCCTGAGAAGGGCAGCAGACTGCATACTTTACCGCTGTAAATTAAATGAGCAGATAGAAGGGGTGTCAGGTTTAACCTGCTGTCTGTGAAAACTAAAACCTTATGACAAACAGTTTTTCATAACTCCTAATATGCATGTTCACCTTCAAGAGTTGATAAAATAAATAAATAAATAAAACAAAAAGACTGTCATTAAACAAGCACAATGCTCGGTCATTCAAATGAAGATGTAATGAAGCATGAGGGAGCTGAGATTTGCTTGTGATTTGCGTAGCTGTATTGCTGTTTGATGGCTGTAAATGAGGCAAAAAGAGGTTTAATTATCAGTCTTGTCTATCAAATGAAAAAGAAAGTGATAAAACACATCACACAGCTGAGGCGTCCTGACTTAAATCCTGTTTGTGTATGGATGGATGTTGTGTTTCTGTCCACATGCCATGTGGTGGCAGTTTGCGTGCTACCCTGTCTGTGTCATGTAATGCTCCTGCACTGTGTGTTTTCAGCAGTGATTACATTGACTAAATGCCAGGCCATCTTGTCCAAAGACATTTTCTGTCTACAATCTGTTAGTACTAGTCAGATAACGCACACATCCAACCATACCTTTATTCTGCTATTGATGCGTGTGTGTGTGTGTGTGTGTGTGTGTGTGTGTGTGTGTGTGTGTGTGTGTGTGTGTGTGTGTGTGTGTGTGTGTGTGTGTGTGTGTGTGTGTGTTGGACAGCTTAATTGGGTCTTTTAGTATACTCCTTCAGCTTACTCACAACTTGGGTCTTCCCTCTAATAATCACTGTCATAGTATGAAGTGATAAATGTACACTAATGCTACCCGCTATGGCCTGGATGCTTCTTTGTTTGCTAAATTGTCCCTCCTCGTTTCATTTTCTTTCCCCTTCCTCCCTTCATTGTTCCACCCTTCAGTGAAGCAAGGAAACGAAATCAGGACAGGAGGAATTGTGGAAACCTTATATTTTCCTAGATCGCTGATGTGACATTCTGAATTAAACGTAATTGTAACATGATTAAACCATGAATCACATTGTGTGAATGTTGATTATTTGAACCTAAATAAAATAATGCACACCTTTTGACTTTCCATATTCCATAATCATTTTGTAAAAGAATGGTCTAAATCAAGGGTTAACATTTCATAATTTCTTTTTCTTTTCTTTTTTACACATACAGTACTGATTACTTAAATTGTACTTATGTATTTTGTATTATAATATTCTTATTATTGACACATTAATTGCAATCTCTTCCTTTCACAGTGTGCAGTAAAAAAGCCTTCTATGTAGGACTTTGCTTTATATCCTTATTCTAAATGCCTCTTATTTCCTTTCTAAGTGCATTTTAGAAATAAGTACCTCCTTAAAGAGGACAGATGGGCTGAATCAGGTAGCCAATAATTGAAGTTTTTGAATAGACTATTCTCTAATAGTAATCATTCTTCCTTCTTTCCTTCCTTCGTTACTTCTTCACTTTGTTCCTTTTATTATCTCTTCCTTGATACAGTCCTTTCTTTTATGTACCCCTATCCCTAATTGGTTCTTTAAATTTTTTTAATCTTATATCTTGTTTTTCCTGCATCCTGCCTCCATCGCTTCATTGTCTCCGTACCCTACGTCTCTCCTTCCAACTAGCAAGAGACAAATATGTCTTCCCTCGTATACACAATGCATGATTCTACTTCTGACACTGATTAGATAAACACACAACTCCAGGAACGAGGAGGGGCTACTTGGCATTTTTACAGTTTCAATTATTCACACATTTGACAATACCGTAGACAGCCTGAAACACTAATGAAATCTAAATGAATAGTGTATACATTATCTCTCTCTCTTTCTCTCTCTCACTCTTTCATTTGACTGATCCATTTACTGTATGAAGGCATCCATTTTCATTGATAAATGACAAATGCACTTCAGTAAACATAAAATGTCGAATGACCTTCTATTAAAACTATCCTTATATTAATAGAGGTTATGCATCATGCAAAGACAACAATATTCATATTACCAACTCATTTGATATCATCTTCCACATTTCATCGATAATATGGCCTCTTACCTGAACAAAGGTCATTCAAATATAGGACAATGTGTATGTATGTGTGTGAGAGAGAGAAAGAGAGAGAGAGGGAGAGGGAGAGAGAGAGAGACTTTTGTTTGAATTTCATCACCCAGCAGTCTTGATCAATCGATAATTACATCACAATTTACTTGTCTGTGTTTTGCACTAACTCTGGGGAAAAAATTGACTTAAACATTTTTATGTCTATTTCTTGCCTTTAGGTTTGGTGTCATTATTATAAGTTTGGTGTTTGGTGTCTATTGGTTATTCACCCTCAAAACTTACAGAGACTCATAAGAACCCAAAAAGTCCCCAAAATAGAAAACAGCAACTGGACATCACTGACTTCAACTAATGATAACTATTGACAAATGTCCATCACAAAAAGAATTTTAATGGGCAAATTGATAAACAGGGTGAAAGTCTGGATCCATAGACAAAAAGAATGCATTTAAAAGTATAAATTATAGGAAATGCTTAAATTACTATGCTCTGACTTGTGCACAGGGACAGGGACACTAAACTCATGGACAATGAATATTCCTTAATGTATTAGTGACATTGTCTAATATGACGATATTAACTGACGATATTAACTGACGATTCTTTACTTTACTGCAGTGATTGTTCTGGACCAGTTCTGATTGCCTACTGACTCCAGATCCCAAAGAAAAAGTCAAGTGGTGTTAGATCTGGATCTGTAAAAATCATACTGTATTATTAATTTTAAAGCCATCTTGTGTTTGGAATAAAAAGAAAAATATCATACTTCATATAAAAAATAAAAAAAAACATCCAGACTTTTGGGCCAACCAAAATATATATTACCACCAGTCTGAAGCTAATAAAGATCTGCTCCTCTGGACTCTTTTCATAAAAAAAGCACTGTACTTGGACAGGCTATATTAAACCTGAAATTGATATGACTGACGTCTTTAGACTATCAGGCTAATGTGCATGAGACAGAGAGAAAGAGGGAGAGAGAGAAAGAGAGAAAGAGAGAGAGAGAGAGAGAGAGAGAGAGAGAGAGAGAGAGAGAGAGAGAGATCAGGGGAATGACGGTGGGAGACATTCTCTACTCATAGACATTTTACTGAAAATTATATTTTATGTTTAGTCTTTTGAACTCAATAAAAAAGTATTAATAATGCAGCTGTTCCTGTTTGCAAAAAAATGCACAAGAAAGACAGAAAGGACTGTGCATCATGACTTGATGCTGAGATACATGAATACGTCCTATCAAGCATCACAAGAGCATGGTCAGCTTCAGCTTCAGTAAATATGTGCAAGCGGTATTGATCTGGCTGGACAGGATTGATAGAGCCTTCATGACCTTTTCTGATACCGCTGGTTTCTTTATTGGAAAGACATTTACAAATGCAAAAAACAAAGCTCACAAAACAGTAGACCTTATAAACATCATTAAGGGTGTCTTCCTGCTTCACACCCAGGATTACCAGGATATGATCCAGATCCGCTGCTTTGACAATCACGATAAACCACTTCCCTGAGGAAGAAGGAATTAATAATTCCATTCATACAGTATATACATTTCGTTTAATGATCAGTATATTATAAAGCATATCCTAGCAAGTTATAAAAAAAAAAGAAAAAACAAGCTGGGGTCAGAGCAAAGGCTCAGTCATGATACAGTGACCTTGGAGCAGAGAGGGTTAAGAGCCTTGAGCCTTGCTCAAGGGGGCTGACAGTGGCAGCTTTGTGGTGCTGAGGCTTAAACTTCTGACCTTCTGATCAATAACCCAGAGCCTAAACCACTGAGCAACCACTCCTCTGTTTTTTTACTTTTAAAAAATCCTATTAGTTTTACTGTTCCAGTTGGTAATTTCTAGTCCGTACTGACAGATTAATAAGATGGAATTTAATTGTCACCACCTAGTAGAAATATTCACATTAATTTGATGGCAGCAGGGAGGATATTAGGTTCCAATCATTCTGTCTGTTTGGTTTTAATTATGTCAAAGAAAAGAACTGAGGGAACAATAGTCCATATTTTAATTATATTAGCAAAGAGTATGTGAACCCAGTCGGCACGAAGACCAGATCTCAGGTAATATGCAAAAAGTCTTTAAAACTCAAGATAAGAGAAGAATAGATGAAGTCAGGATAATGAAGAAGTAACATATGGGTATACGGTATCTATACAAAATATGAAGGAAATGTTTGCTTGCCGAGTGTCTTGCTTTTATGCTTCCTCTCTCTCTTTTGGTCCCTTATCCTCTCTCTATCAGTTCCTTATTCCCAATAATGCAACAATCTAAAAGGTCGTCACAAAAATACGATATTACTAATTAGTCAGTGAGGACACCCTGAACATGATTTTGTTAATGAGGACTTAGTAATTAGTTATAGGTCTGGGGTGTTAACATTTTAAGGTTTGGTGCCAGAACGCAAAGAAATGCAGATTAGGCTAAATGGTGTTCCATTTACGGGACACTTTCTAATGTTATGTTGTCTTGTGATGAAGAAGGCTAAATGGTGTTCCCAAATTGAACATGTGAGTGTGAGTGTGTGTATGTGTGTGTGTGCCCTGCGATGGATTGGCACTCAGTCCAGGGTGTACCACACCTTGTGCCCTATGTGTACTAGGATAGGCTCCAGGCCCCCCATGACCCTGAATAAGGGATGAAGTGGTATAGACGATGAGTGAGATATCTGATCAGAGCATGAGGGTTAAAGTACACTGACTTTCACAGAATATTAAAAAAGAAAAAGAAAAAGTTTATTTTTTATCATTACTGTTATTAAAGTGTCAATAAAGATGTGTTAAAAAAAATTACAAAAAAAAAAAAAAAAAACTCAAAGAGCTCATTTCCAACTCCATGGCCAGACGTCCTAACACCAAGCTTTCAGCCGGCCACGGTAGAAGTAAACGGAAATGATCGCTGATTGGCTGTCTCATATTAGTTAATCGGTTCTGATTGGCTCTCCGCGCTGATCACTCTGCAGTGCGATAGGTCGAGTTTAGGGGGAACGACCGCTTGTGACATGAGTGCTGGTTAAAACGACTACTTTCAGACGCTCGGGTTTCTCACTTCGTGGACACATTAGACAAAAGGCACGCACATAAACAACAACAGCAACAACAACAACAACCTTAATTCAGTGAAGCATGCTGCACACTTCGCATTCACCTCCACTTTGCCGTCTTCTTTCATAGCACTGCGATGCTAAAATCATAAATCTATACGATTAATGCAGACATACCTTTCCGCCGCGACCATCAAGTGCTTCAAGTGTGTCACACGTGTTAATTATCCCGGGCGTGTGAGGGAGGGCAAACTTGAGGCTGCTGTCCTTCGTCTCAAACCGGTGACAGTCGGCGGTGCATTTCAGTCAGTGATCAAGTCACTTGTAGGTTGTTCCGATTTCCGAAAACCCCGATGTTAGAAAGAAAAAGAAAAAAAGAAGCGGCTGTCGGAGTACTAGAGGGAACTCGTTTCGTCTCTGAGTCGGCTTGTCTCCAGCGAACGGAAAGCGGCTAAAACAGTGATTCTCATCTGGTTTGCAGCGAGGAGACGGGGCTTGAAAGCAAGCACTGATGCTGCAACGCTCCTCACTCAGGGCCTGGGGGGAAAGAGAGAGAGAGAGAGAGAGAGAAGGCGGAAAGGCGGAGAAAGAGAGAGCAAGAGTGGGGGAGGGTGAGAGAGTGAAAGGGGACACACATAGAAGAGAGAGAGAGAGAGAGAGAGAGATTAGGTCAGCACCATGGACAGGGGCGACTAGACTAGATTTCTACTATTGCATTCTAGCCTGAAGTGCTAAAAGCCCATCATATCTTCTACTTTTACTATGTTTCTGATTCAATTTTTTCTTATAACCGAAGTTTTCATGCGGGTTGTTCACATAACCACAAGACTTAATTCACATAAAGCTGTAAATATACTTTCTGAACATGACAGCTATAAGTCTCCGGAGAGCCGATGCTGGAGCAAAGCTGGACACATTAAACCCTCTTATCAAATGCAATACGGAATATGATCCAGCAACAATATTGATAACAACTGGCTATTTACGAAGTCAGCTGTTCTCTGTTCCAGCACAGTGTGATCAGCAAGGTGTCTTCATACAAATACATTTGTATTTGTTAGACTATTTATTTCTGACACATGGGATGTTTTTCACTGACATTATGGAGATGTAGACACACATGAAACGGCCAAACCAGCAAACTACTGGACATCTTCATTAACTTGTCTGTGACGGAACTACATTCATTTTAATCACCTTGTCTCAAATCAACATTAGCATAACTGATGTGTCATTGATATAAATACTGAAAAGTGTTATATTTGCAATTATTCAGACATGGAGAGGTAAGACCATTACAGATGTAAGACCCTGACCCTTGGGGGGTGGGTTATGCTGATTATGCTTTAGCTAAATGAAAGCAACAAAGATGTGTGTAAAGTAGATGTTAGTTAAAAAAATGAATAAAACTCTTAGTGAGCTACTGTAAATTCAAACAAAATCTTTGGGTTCATTGTAGACATAGCAGTAATAAAGGCAGGACAAAAACCTGGCACACCCATCACTTGAGAAGGCCATGTTAAAAACAGCTGATCAGCTGATAACAACATATACTGCCTGGCCAAAAAAGAGTCGCACAATCTAGATAATATTCAATCTCCATTAGCTTTAATTGTAGCACACAATATGATGGCCAGATCATGTGTGAAAACGATTTCTAATGCTCCCAGAAACAATCCTCACAATTTGAATCATGGAATATGCATGTGCCATCAGGGAAGAAAAGTCCATTGATGTGACACCCTGATCATTCAGTACATTCAGGTCATCAGCTGACTGCATTTTATTGCTACATAACTTGCTAATCCTTGACCTGACCAAGTGAAGCAACCCCAGATCATAATACTGCCTCCAGAGGTACAATACATACCTTTTGTTCTGTTTAGTCTAACTAACAAGTTTTTTAAATTAAAATTTATTTTTTAAATATCCACACAGCTGTTTAACCCCAACCCTGTAAGTTCTCATCACAATGTGTGTGTGTGTGTGTGTGTGTGTGTGTGTGTGTGTGTGTGTGTGTGTGTGTGTGTGTGTGTGTGTGTGTGTGTGTGTGGAAAAGCCAATAATTTGGCTTCTTTAAATGGCAATTTTTTTACGCTATGTATTGTGATTGAAGAATGCTGATTATGCACAGTAGTCGGGAAAATATCAAAACATTTATTTACATAAAAAAAAACACTTCAGATTTAAAATGAAACTAAAATACGACACTTTGCCTGGTCACTATATTAAAAACTCATTTACCCCAAAGATTAACTTACACATGCACCTGGACCTGGAAACGTGTCATCAAAATATGACCCCTGTATAAATTCAGTTATTTAAGATCATATTTGCTGCTCATTTATTGAGCAGTTTGGTATATTTCATCATGGTTAAATGAGAACAATAGCTGCTGTAACATGAAAGTGGACAATCTCATCATCAAACATCAAGCAAAGATTTTTAGCAACAATTGATTTGGATGAGTACGAATTCATTTCACATAAAAACATATGACTTGCAGACACTAGATATGGAGAATCGATGCTTCTACTTCTAAAAGATCTGCAAAATTCATGAGAATCATTTGACATCATAATAAAGAGATCCAAGCTAGTGATTTGTCATGTTGAACATCATGAATATTCTATACTGTACCTTCCTAGGGAATATAATTTGTATACTATTTTACATAATATGTTTTAGTACATAAGGGCACAAATGACTCCCAAAATATAAGTAACAAGAAATGGTTTCAGACTTTGATGTAAGAAATTGGCTGACATATTTAAAATTCACTCACTGTTTAATAATAAGGTTACTTTCTTCAGGCAAGCTATGCACAGCTATGTAGTGCTACTCAGACTTTGTTTTGTGTACTACTACTACTACTAAAACTCACTGTGTGTGTGTGTGTGTGTGTGTGTGTGTGTGTGTGTGTGTGTGTGTGTGTGTGTGTGTGTCTGTGTCTGTGTGTGTGTGTGTCTGTGTGTGTGAGAGAGAGAGAGTTTTCCCTTGAGCTTCCTTCTTAATTTACATTGGTCACAGAATGTAGGGTGAGTCAAAGTAGAGCACTTCTTGAGATCTGCCTTGACATCATTAATTAGTTAAAGTATCTCAACCTACCACATGGCATATTTTTGCAGAATGACACTAAATTTACCTAACCATGCTGCTAAAACACACTACTGCCCCATGTTACAAGAAATCAGTATGCAAATCCTTTAATTAAAATAAATCTACAGTAGCTGATCACTTATCAGATATAATGTGGTTAAAATAAAGAGATAATAAAATAAGACTTCTCCTGTCCATGGTCTTAACCCTCAATACCTTAACCTTAACCATCAAACTGGAGGACACAAGAAGAAAAGCAGAAAACAAGTACACGCTAGTTCAATAAGACCTCACATAATCGGATGCTTCCCATTTGTCTGCATCATGAGTGCTAATGCAGGGATAAAACCTTAATGCATGAGTTTTCAAAGTTATTTGAAGTTATATTGAAACATCTGCCAGACTGTAGATAAATCACTTACAAAAAATGGAACAGTCTTGAAAATCAATACAAAGGTAACTGTGGTTCTGCAACTGTGTGAGAAGCTCTTGTTATTTTGAAGCGTCTAAAACGTATTACCCTGAATATGTTACAGCCGGTGCTATCATAGTTATGAATATATAAAAACACCATAAATAAGTATTTAGTAAACTCTGGCAAAATGCTCTCTGTATCACTCTCCATTCCCTCCGATTTACACAAATACTCAAGCTCTATTAAAGAGAAATTAATAGGGACGTCAAAACCAGATGAAGGGCTTTCTACAATGTGATGTGCCATCTGATCAGCAGATGGCACGGAGACACATGGCTGCCAGTGCTAGAGATTCTGAAGCCAATTGAGAAACAGATGTGCTGGGCCAAATTTTAATCGTAGTCTACGGAAAAGGAAAGCAAAATGGCTATCAGAGAGGCTGTTTCTGGCATATTGTGTCACCATCTGATCAAGCTTTTGACCATGGGAATGAAGAGTGACCTTATGTACAGTTAAGCGTGTAGTGATCAGAGCTAGAAAGATACTGTTGTAGTTTAAAAACGGATAAAAAGAAAAAAAAATGCTGCAGAAGCATAAGCATGAAGTAAAATAAAGCTTAGCAATAAATGGAAAAAAGAAATTACATTAAAAGCATATTAAATCCTAAATAGTATTTAATATTATATATACAGTATGAACACCAAAAATATGTAGGTAAATATTCTAGCATTCTCCTTCTTTATTTATTTAAGAAAATACTTAATTTTCTTTAAATTATTTCCCCATTTTTCATATACATACACTGAATGCTACAGTAGATTCCTAACCACTCTCTATTCTGATTTATTCATTATTCTGGTGTATATTTCTCTCTATAAATATACAATTTCAACCAAAGGAATAGAGGAACAAAAACTAATGGGAAAGAATTCTTTTGGAAGCATCTCAGTCAGTAATACAGGTTATATTTATACTGTACATTGTTTAATATTTCATTGTTTAATAGCTGATTCCACACCCACATACATACCATATACAGTACTGTACCTCACCAGTGTGAAGAGTCTGCACTGCAAAAAGATACCAGAGATCATTAACAATAGCTATTTGAATAAAAATATTCATTACCTATTTAATTATTTACTTATTATTTAAGTACCTAACGATTTTAATGCTTAAAAAAAAGAAATTAAAAAAAGGATGTGATACAGCCCGTTCAAAACCACTGCTAGGTGGAAAAACTTGTGTTTTCCCACGTGTAAAGACAGTTATAAATTACAGAGACAACACCTTTCTGAGAGGATTAGAAAAAAAAATCATAAATTTCTTGTCGTAGATCTGATTAATTATCACCTCCAAAGCTGCACTTTTTCTTCGTCGAACACGTTTATTCTCATTGTGAGATCCACATACTTCACAGAGAGTGAGAGTGAGAGAATGCGAGAAAATCTTCATTTACCCAAAAATAAAACTTAACAATATGCACTGTCATTTTTTTTCAGAATTTATAGCAGTGCTCATATTTTAGGCATTTAAACCTGTCAAGTAATGATGAATGTGTGTCTGACAGAAACATTTTTTACCACATGTTTGTGTGTGTGAGAGTGTAAGTGCTGGCTCTAATTATAGCTGTGCAGTTTGAGAAGAGGTTCGAACGCATCGCCACTCCTTCCATCACTCTCTCCCTGCTACTCTCAATCCAACTAGAAATGTCAGCAGAAGCAGATGTCAGAAAAATGTGTTATTCCCAGCTGAGCATCTCTGATGATGCCTCTCTTTCTCTATCTCACTCTATACTGTATAGTCACACACACACATATACATACAGTATGCAAATCACATCAGTAGATGTGAAATTTACAGTAAGTAACCCTTGACCTTGTTACTTCTGAAGCAGTTTTAATGACATGTATGGAAATTTTTATTTCCATATTTTACAATTAGTTGCAAACAAATTATTAAGATATTGTCTTCTCACAAATACACTCAGTCACTCACTCATCATCTATACCGCTTAATCTGTATACAGGGTCGCAGAGGGCCAGGAGCCTATTCCAGGAGACTTAGGGCATGAGACGGGGTACACCCTGGACAGGGTGCCAATCCACACACTCACCACACACTGCACCACAGCAATTTGGGAACGCAAATTAGCCTAATCCGCATGCCTTTGGACTGTGGGAGGAAACCGGAGTACCCTGAGGAAACCCACCAAGCACAGGGGAGAACATGCAAACTCCATGCACACAGACCCAATGCCGGAATAGAGCACACACACCCTGGAGGTGCAAGACGAGAGTGCTAACTACTAAACCACCTAATCTGATTCATGTATTACAGAAAGGCCTGAATAGACAGGAGGCCCAATGCCTTTTGCTTTAAAGAAAAAAAAAGATATTATTTTTAGACCTTTTTATTTGAATCCTGCATCAATTATTTTAATTAATCAATGTGATTTGATTGTTGGTTGTGCAATTGTGACTGGAATGTGAAAAAAATCGGATAGACACCATTCATATGTAAATGTATTTTGATCTCAAATTCCCCATAGCTGACCTTTCGTTAATCGCTGGTAAACTTTTCGAGATCATACGTAACATCTGCAAAATGAGTAAATGAAATAAATCTTTTTGCACACGGCTTGTTTCTTTGATGAACACTACATATTTGGCGATTACTGGGCTGGGCTTGGGTTGAATTAGCTGATGCTGCTGTTTTGAACCAATGTCTGTTCTTGAATCTATTCAGGGTCAGCTACACACACTCTCTCTCTCTCTCTCTCTCTCTCTCTCTCTCTCTCGCTCTCTCTCTCTGTCTCTCTCATTTATACATACACACTGATAAATAAAATCACAAATCACTATCCATTTCAGAGAGGTGAAAAAAAATGGTATGATTTGCAAAGCGGAATATAAAATGTGAAAAATCTGCGTTGCTAAAACAAAGGAAGGACTAGATTCTTCTTGATTCAGGAAGGCAGTATCCTGCCCATATAACAACAAATAATAATCCGCATTTTGACACATTTTTGGGTCACTTAGACATCACTTTAGCAGGGAACCTTCGGATTTTGATAAATCCCAAATGGCACAACATTTTTATATTTCATTTGATGACTGAGTTGGCTTTTTTTTTTTTTTTACCAGGCCAGCGCAGGATTAACTGGTGCAGTTTTAAGAGGAGATTAGATGAGCACTCATTCTGTCCTCTTCATGTTCCATTAACTAATTGTTTCTACCTACCTTGCATATTCAAACACACGTGACACTGGAGAGAAAAATAGTAAGCCTAAATTTGACAATAGATTTAGCCAGAAGGCAGGGTGTTGGTGTAAACTACACAGGCACGGCTTATATGCACTTGCAGTATGTATAACATTGATCAAGAGAAGGCAACTGCCCCCCCCCCCCCCCACCCCCCATTTCTTCATATTAAATGAAACTTTGGAACAATGAAAAATGAAAATTGGAACAAATATTTTATATCCACAGGCTGCCTAAAGTGCCTAAAGCTACTATTTAAAACCTGGTTCTTTATCTAACAGCCTCAGCAGCAGCCTCATTTCCCACCTCGTCTGTTTTTAACCACTTAGCATTTAGCATCACCAGTGCACTAATCTCCAGTCTGATCACCTGTCATCACCTGCACCTGTTTCTCACTGGTTCATACCGCAAGTTAGAGTTTGTTCAATGTTTTAGTGATTCAAAGGGTACTGTGTTGCTTAACAAACAAAAAACAGTCCTCCGAAACTTGTCAGGTACAGGGACTGGACTAAAAATGAGAGACAAAATGTTCTTCATTGAAGCCTGGAGAACTATTTCTCAAAACTACATTAAAATACAAGGCTCTTTAGAAGCAAAATACTAAGAAATTTGGAGTGGCTCAAGACTTCTGCACAGTACTGCATACTAAAGTCACTTTAAAAGAGGAAAGAATATACATTGAAATCAAAATGTCTTGTAACTAACCATGCCTCATCATTTATAACACATGCCAATTATGGGTAATTTTATACAATAAGATCAAGCAAGAGCTTATATCCCTGGCAACTGCCTAGTGTGTGACATCTCTGAAATCTCACTGAAACATCATTCATCATCCCCTCCAAGTAAAACTCATTCATCCCTAGAGCTTTCTCCACTCAGCCATACACCAACCTACTATAGCTAGTGCTGTTATTAGGTGAGGATGACCCACATGAGCAAGTCCGAACAGTAAAATTGCACTGCAGAAAAAATGTATCTCACAGTGGAGCAAAAATTTGGTAACATACACTTACATTTTGAATAGATGATTATTTTCTATAGAATAAAGTGCTGGGATTATGATCAGGATGAATGTATCAAAAGGAATGTGAAATATGAAGAAAAATGTTGTGTGTGGAATAGAGGGCTGCCTTGGAGTGGGCTGGGGAGATTTTTGGTATGGGGATCTTAAATTTGAGCTTTTAAATATCACTAAAAAATATTGCAGGACACAAGCCACAACAAGACGTTGCTTCCATGCAAGTTTGACTACTGAGAAGATTATTTACAGCAAGCTGCTCATTGGATGCAGGACAGTAGAAACGGCAGGAGGGAGACAGAAGAGAGGTACAGGTAGGAGGTGACATTAGAGAAGAAAACACACAGAAACACCTTCAGTCACACACGGAAGTAGTATTGTAGCCATTTCTCTATATTATAATGAAATGTTTCAATCAAAAGCATAAAAAACAGTAAATGTTTAGCCATATACAGTACTTCATGAACTTGGCATAATTATCGTATAATTATTTATACAACTCATTATTAGTCTTGTCCCAGTACTGAATGTCAGACTGATTATTTTCTTTCTTTCTTTCTTTTTTTTACCAACTAACTAAGGGAAATTTTTATGCTAATTAAGAGTTAATGGAGAAAAATATAGAATGATTGAGGAAATATTAGATTTTAATTTTTATAGATCTGAAAATTATATATATATATATATATATATATATATATATATATATATATATATATATATATATATATATATTAATTTAACAAATAAAAAAACTCCTTTGTGTTTATTAGATGATAGAAGCAAGACCAGGATTAATAATAAAAGTCATGTTACTTACTTGTAAAATTAGATCCAAACAAGCCAAATATGGGCTGGAGGAATACCTTCTATGGAAATGTAATAATTCATAATAACTGGTATGAATAAATATGGCATAAATTAAACAGTGCTGAACAGGCCGATGAACACTACTGTAGGATTTACTCTATATCGGTAGGCTGAGGGGAAGTTCATATATGGGTGAAATTTTACCAATTATTGTTAGCATAGCACCAGCATTATTGAGGATGTGTTGCTTTAGATGTGTTCGAAAAATCTAACTGATGTAGTTTGCATTAAATAAAGGTAAATATGTAAATGGAAAATACTTTTTGTATGAAAAAGATGCATGCATGGTGGATTGGCCTGTAAAAGTGCTGTATAATGAATTTTGTAGATCATTCCTCTTGCACACATTGCTGAATTCTAAATGGAAACTATATGAATAAATATCAGCTAAATAATGTAGAGCAGCTTAGTTCCCCCTTTGGCTCAAAATGAAAGAGTGGACAAATGAGAAACGAAATGTACAGCCTTTTTGTGAGACAACAAAAGATGAGAGAAGTCCCATTTTAACACAAAGCTGAGCTAGGTCATATATGCATGCCGACCTACTTATACATGAGTTTTAGGCCAACACCATCCAAGTTAGTTGAAGAGCACAGTAACACATCTGGAACTATTAAACAAATCACAGCATGCCGTGTGACACTGTTTGCTGATAAAGAGCTCATGAAACCTCCGTTGAGACGTTTTGAATCTCTGGAAGCAGTACATCCCAACTGTCATCTTTATCATCATCAGAATTGTTATCATCACATACAGTATATCATGTACAGCTGATCCTTTTTCATCTCAACAACTGTCAGCAACACTAATGCCCTCCTTATGCTTTTCCTTCAGGAACTTGGATGCTTCATCTTCATCCTTATGGAGTGCTCGCACAAAAGAATGCCACAAACAGGGAATATTGTGCATCTGTGTGTTTGTGTGTTCTCTCTCCCACAGTTCTCTGACCCAAATATGAATCTCCTCTCTATCTGACAGACAGGTGGAGGTCTGGCACACTCTGCCTCTAAAGAACCGTGCCGCAATGTTCCACATGTGATCCTAACCAGCTATATTTATTCTAAAGAGGACACTACTTTTTTTTTCTAGAGCCTTCAGATCAGCTGAGCTAGTTCTGTGCAAAGCTGGGAAACCCATTGGGAACTGTGATTGAGGCCGAGTCATAGTGCATTCACATATACATATACTCCATTTGCTACATACTCACATACTCTCAGTTAGAGCCATACTAATTCACATGATATGTCAACACTGTAAATAATGTTGACTCCATGTCAAGTGATAGTCGTGTCTTATAAATAGATTTTTCCACTTCCCATAAGCAACCAGAGGAAAGATTTTGTTAAAATTCAGTCGCTTAAGCAGCAGTATATCACATACATTGGTGCCCTCTAGTGAAAAAAAAAAACAGAAAAATTGTTTGCCTTTGAAAAATATGAACGACCGTCAAAAGAACTAAGCCATATTAGACGGTATGTTGAGCATCACTGAAGGCATAATAATAGAATAGAATAGAATAGAATAGAATATAGTTATAAAAATATATTTTTGTTGTAAAAAAGCTCTATGTATCCTAAAGTCACTTATTCAGCCATCTCTATACTAGGGGAACTTGGGGCACAAGGTACTTGAGATCCATCATGGGGCACACAATGCATACAATCCATCATAGGGCACACAAGCAACACTGAGGTGGGAATTGAACGCCCGACTCTGGAGGTGCGAGATCACTACACACCCACCATGCTGCCTGCCCTAAATAAAAAGTTTTAGAAATAATAAAACAGCAATAACAATAATAATAATAATGATGATAATAATACATTTAATGTAACACAGCAGTAAACTATTTTTGGTAAAAATAAATAAATAAATAAATAATACAGTACTGTGTAAAAGTCTTAGGCGCCATATTATCTGTAGTACAAATTTTGTTATATAAGTTTATTACGTCTGCATTTTTATGTATCCGATGTACAAGACCATTCCCGACAAAGAAAAATTCACAAAAATTAATGAATAAATAACATTACAGAAGAATATTTGCATGTCTGTAAAGAAAGCGACATACAGTATTACATGACAGACCAGTTTTCAGATGGGAAAAAAAATCAGTAATGACGAATCCTGGTTTTTGCATGAAAATAGAAAGGAGCGAGTGTGATGAAGTTACCAAAAGAACTCATATTGTCCAGCATGCTCAGTAATACCTAATAGCTGTTTTACTTAGAATACTGCACACATCTGTATCGAACACTACCGCCTATGTTCAGGCAAAGAGTTTCCACACCAAATATTGACTATTTATTGTTTATGTTATTACTTAGTGCTTTTTATAGATGTTTTTTATTTTTTATGTAGAAATGTTTTCAAAAGCATCATTGCATATGGCTTTTGTTTGGATGTTCCCAAGACTTTTGCACATTACTTAAATAAAACATCTGTTATTACTGTTTACTGTTACTGTTACTGTTTTACTGAGCATGCTGTAGAATATGACAGCCACGTCATGTAATGTGTCACGTTCTTTACAGGCATGCAAATATACTTCTGTAATGTTATTTATTCATTAATTTTAGTGTATCTTTGTAGGGAATAGTACTGTACATAATAATGCAGACATAATAAACTTATAATATGGCGCCTAAGACTTTTGCACAGTACTGTATATATATTCTGAGTGAGCCATTCCCATATTCCCATATATGTTCATTTCTTTGTTGAATAGGATTTGTGCTTTGGGTCAGCTGAAGCACAATGCTGCCACCTACATTTTTTATGGTGGGTATGGTGTTCTTTATTGGTAAGCTGTTTTGTTTTTGAGACAAACTTAGCGTTTAGAATTATGCCCAGAACACATAACACATTTTGCCAAATAGAATCTGGAATCTATTAATTTTTTAGTTAGTTTGTTTGTTTGTTTTAATTAGAAAAGTATGCCATCTAGGCACCCTACCCCACAGTCTTTGCCATGGGTCTCTTGGCAGCCTCTGATAAATGTTCAACTTCATGGTAATGTCACTGTAGCGTGCAGTTTTCTCCACTTATTGATGATAGTATTCACTGCGTTCTATGGTTCAACTCGTGTTTTGGTAATGCATTTGTATCCGTCTCCTAATCAACAGCTTTCACCAGTGAGATCCCAAACATGTTACATAAGTGGTTTGAGGCCTATAAAACCCGCTTCACTGTGTACTAAACTGTATGTGATTGAAATGACAATAAAAGCCTACTTGACTTGACCTGACTTTACTTGGAAGGCTCGAAGAAACCAATAAAGTATCAAAAGAAACCTACAAAATACTCGATCTTTATTTGGAGTAACTCAGAATCATTTAATTGAAAAATTTTGTATGATAATTACTTTTAATCATGAATTTTAATGTGATTTGTGAATTTTATTCCCAGTCACATAACCCATTATAAAAGGCTGTACACATCTGTGCAAGATGTCTCTGAGAGATTAAGGATGCTAGGATTTGACTGGTTCAAGCAATTCTAACTGAAAAGAGTGGTTTGGACTTTTTTCCCAGGGAGTGGACATTTTTGACAGGTAGTGCGAAGATCTTCAATTAAAACAGATCAAACCCTGTCCAAACTCCTCATATGTCAATACTAAGGTAAGATAACCTTCAGGTAACCTTATCAATTATTTCACAACATGGAAAGCAATGGAGATGAGAAGTGAATCAAATAAAAAGGAATACAACCTTGCATTAAAGGTCTTCATCACTTTCTTCAGTAATGGTTTAACTTTTTTTCCTCTAACTTCCACTTGAAGCTTGTACAATTTCTTTATCTGCCATACTGAATAGTCATTTTCAGTGTTTTGAAAAATCAGTGTTTTGAAAAAATGCACACAGTGTGTAACCCAAGCTAAATTGAGGCTCTTTATATTCTACTACAAAAACACTAATAAAAGAATCATTAAAAGACAGACTTGAATTTCCCCAGTTGCTGTTTGTGCCAGTAGTGACCTTCAGCCTAATCACTTAGTCTTTCCCTTTTGTATACACACAAAAATTATGCACGCCATTCTGAAAACTGGAAGCTCATGTATCAACAAAATTAATCCAAACTGCTAAAATCTAAGCAACACTAACTACTGGCTTCACTCAGTTATCATTTTAAATCACGGTTTTGCACATCTCTGAACAGAAACTACATCATTTAGCATACTGTGTTCACCTAAAATCACTGGCCTTCAAACTGCAACATCTGGTTACCAATTAGCTGCACATGTGCAAACTCAATTAGTAAAACACCTCAGTCATGTGTCAGAGTATAAAAGAGGCCTCAAATAACATAATAGTGAAATACACAGAACACACAGACGAACAGGACAAGTGATATGAGCCTAGTAGGCTCTGGAATCTATTTAGGATGACAAGTCTGAAGAGGCAGAAAAGGAAATTAAATGCAGACCAATATTTCCAATAAAATACGTGCAACTGTGGTGGACCATGTAGTGAATCATGGCCTAACATTGACTTGAAGCTGGGCTGCAAGTGCAGTCAAATTTTAGCTGCTTCACAGTAACCTCAGTTATCTGGGCCTTTACAGAAGAGAATAGGGAAGTACCCAGTTGAGAAGTTTTACAGTACACCCTACAGTAATTTCTATGGATATCTACAGTGCTCACAGTAATGTACCCTACAGTATAACTGGAAGAGACAGTTACCGGAAGCAGTGAAATAATTTGTTTGTTTTCCCCTGATTATTTATTTATTTTTATTAGTTGTATTTTTTTTTAAAATCCCTGACTGTCTCTTCCAGTTATACTGGTAGATGCGTTGTCTTAGGTTAACATATGGGTATGCAGTAAATGTATGTTTATACTTTTTACAGAACAGACGACTAGTTCGCCAACAACCCACTGTATCTTCTGTAGGCAATAGAGGATGCATATGATGCCATTCATACAGATGAATGCCACGGATGGATCCACCATGCCAGGCCTATATCTGCTTGGCCAGGGAGAACATCGCAGCTGATGTAGATGCCCCCTGGGCGCGATTAGGATTAGAGGCAGAATGCAGAGTGACCTATTTCATTGTATTTTCCTGTTTCTTTTGTCGGTTCGGCTGAATACTTTGTTTTGCAGTAACAAATATTTTATTACCTTTTTGGATTTGTGCACTGATTTTCTTATTGTGTTTCTCATGTTGTAGTGTTGTATATAATGCACATGTGGTGCTGTAATCATAGAACTCTCTGTATGACCTAAGGACATAATAGCTGTGTGTATTGTTTTGATGGAAGGAATCAGTACAGAGAAGAGGAAACATGGTTTTTTAGTGGTGTGCTTCATTTTGCAAGAGATTTGTGGAGTTTTGACAAAGCAGTTAATTTTTTAAGCTTTTGATTTTGTGATGTGTGAGTTTTGACTCACACATCACAATTGAAACAGTTCCTGGAAAGGTGTTTAAACGATTGGGAAAACTATATCGACTACGGGACGATTGAAAAGCTTGGGAAAAAACACTGTTTTGTGGAGAAGAAGGGTGCTTTATGACTACAGTCAGAATGATGGATTTTCTGTAGTCAGCACAGTATATAATCGACTAAATGTAATGTGCTAATCCTCAATATGCGCGACGTGCTAAACGCCGTCAATAATTTCCCGCTTCTAAAGCAGCCGTCCAATCAAGGCGCAGTTTAAGACGCCCCCTAATTCCGCGGCGCTCGAGCGTCATGCACCTGTTGACAACGTCTGTCGCGCGAGCTCCTCGCTGTCCTCGTGCGTGCCATTTAAATCCGAGGGTTTAACGGAACATACGATGGAGTGGGCGATTTGGATTGACTCCGCTTCAAGAAAACGATTATAAGTAAGTGTGTTTCCTTTCTTACATGCGTTCTTTATAAAAAAAAAAAAGAAGCATAAAACGGTTAACAAACTAATTGGCATAAAGAAATAGACACATAACAGTTGTTCTTTCCTGATTTCATTAACCGGAAGCAGTGAAATAATTTGTTTGTTTTCCCCTGATTATTTATTTATTTTTATTAGTTGTATTTTTTTTTAAAAATCCCTGACTGTCTCTTCCAGTTATACTGGTTAAATTGCGTGTGTTTTGTCTAAAGCAAATAAAACAGGTTTCTACACACAGGAAACTCATTGCCTGAGGTCGTGTCTATTGAAAGATATATCTGGCTCAGTATTTACATAAGACCGAGCTTTTCTTTTCATTAGAAACAGGTGGAGGTTTACCACAATAAGTAAGTACTGAAATGAGAAATAAAGTTATAGGGAAGCTTTTATTTTTTCTAATATGAAATGTGGCCTGTGTGGCTGGTTATACTTCTTGACATGGCAAAATCTATCTATCTATCTATCTATCTATCTATCTATCTATCTATCTATCTATCTATCTATCTATCTTTATATTATAACCCTTAAACATCATTGAAATTTTAGCAAACAAATGCACTAGGGTTGCACTAATACAGTACAACATTAATATAGTCCAGGTTTGTATTCATATTATAAATATTTTATAAATTCAACAAATGAGCTGTTAAGTTGTTTTGGTGAGTTTGGATCTAATCTGTAAATCTGAAGTGTTGTCACACGTGTATTACTCATCTCCCAGACTTTAAGTGCATCATAATCTCTGCCCATCTGGGATCTGTGTAGAGTATTGTCATGTCTAGCATGTGTTTGGTTTGTGGGAATTACCTAGTTGCTTTGAAAATATACAGTCACTGTGGTTTGGCCTGCTGGACTAATTATTGTTGTCCCTCCACCTGTAGTTATGGATGATGAGATATTATAATGAAAAATCATGTTTTTGAAAAATGCAGATGATTTGGTCATTTCATGGTGTAATAAAAGAAAATACACTGCCCTGCTAAAAAAAGGAAAATGTTTTTTGAAACATTAAATTATTGGCCTGAATCAAGCAAAGAAAGCAATGAAGTTGCCGATGAAGTTGCATTGAAAATATTGGCAGTCGTAATCACAGTTAATTTTAATAGTGAAAGAAAGAACATTTCCACATGTACATTGTGATGGGAACTCACAAAATGGGATTAAAACAACTGTGTGTTTAAAACCAATTGTTAAAAAAGGCTCCAGTATGGTGAGGAGCATAAAGACTGGATTTTGGAGTAATGGAAATCAGTCATATGGTCTGATGAGTACAGATTTACTCCGAGTGATGGGTGTAAGAAGGGCAACTTCACAGTGAACACTGAAGTTGCTTCAGTTGCAGTTCTATGCATTTTTCTTACCTGATAACACAGGCATAATCCAAGACTCAAACTGTGAAAGGGTGGTTAAGGAGAATAAGGAATCATTTTCGCACATAACTTGGCCACCATTTTCACCACAGGTTTTGAATGAAATAAGAGTATGTGGCCAGGTAGTGTATATTCAATAAGGATAATACTAGTTCATACATAATGCATTGTTATTTTTGTTATAGAGGCTTGCCTGGGGAAATTCATTATGCTTAATGGACGCCCTTATAATCTGAGACAGCAGTATTTTACCTGTTAGAACCTGGTAAAGTCTGCAACATAAGTAAAAGCATTAATTTTGTTTGTTGGTGTGTGTGCATGATTGTACATGTACCAGTGACAACTGGCTGATTTCAAGCAGAGATCAAAATGAATTGAGGCAACAATCACTAACTGTTTTATTATTATTATTTGAATTACTAATAAGTAATTGCTTATATTTTTTATTATTGAAAGAAGAATAGATAACTGGTGTATACAAATAATGTATATATATAAAAAAAACTGATTTCTGCAGCATACACTGAAAAAAATAAGAAGTAAAATTTACTCAATTTTTCTTTTGCAAGTTTTTGCACTCAGGTTTTTCAAGTAAATTTTACACTTGAAATGAGTAAAATTTACTTAAGGAAGTTGAGTAAAATTAACAAATAAATATTACATATCACATGGCCTCTTTAAATTATGTTAAGTAGTATTTACTTACTGATCTGATGTAATTAATTGATATAATTAAGTAAAACTAATTTATATTTTAAGTAAAATTCTACATGTTTTATTCAGTCAATGTTATTTATTTTAAATAAATAAAATGAATCACTGTTACAATATGACAAAATAGTACTGTGACAATAAATAACTCTTGATTGAAATCTTTTATTAAAATCTTTATTTACAGGAATTAACATGCCCATATATAAACAAGATCAAAGCTTAATATTTAAACAGCTCAAGCAGCAATAAAGTTCAATGACATTTTTTATTATAAAACTTTTGCTTATTCAAGCCATCTTAACTTACATGTCTATCCAAAAACTGGGCAGAATCTTAACTAGAGCAAGTATTAGAACAAATATTAACATACTGCTTTTACAAATAAATCCTGTCTTTCAAGTAGATTCAGCAAGTCCATGGCCAAGTGCTCTGTAGCAAAGATAATACAGCTGACAGGATCCACATAAGAAATATATTCTGCAATATATAAAACATAAAAAGTAGTAATTAGTAGTCTGGAAAGACCAAAGAAAGATTCAAAATACTTTCACTCATCTAATGATGAAATAAACAAGGCTAAACATAACAATCTGTGTGTTTTACACTATATTTTGAAGAAAAGGATTTGATAAGGTCACTGAAAAAAAAACCTTAACGTGGGGGCATTCAATATAGACATGAAATGTTAAGGAAAAAGTAGCTTTCCTTAACGTATTTCATTCAAATCTCGATGAAGTCTGAGGGTTAAGAGCGCGCGGCATGTCTGCTCGGAACAGCGCCATCTTGCTCCCCCCATCCCCCCCAGTTCTTAACGGATTCTCATCTCTCAGATACAGTCAAGTATACTTCTTTTGTCATGTCACTGTGTGAATGTTGAAACTTTTGTCACGTTTCGTCATTTAAGAATCACTGTACAACCAGACAAAATTACACATACCGAACAAAACATATACAGTATCAAGGGTCAAGTCACGCGTTCAAGGGTTTTAGACGTCCTTTCTAAACCTAACCTGTCGTGTCTATATGGTAAGAATCCCCGAACAACTGCACAAAATTGTATCTCAACAAAATTTAATTAAACAAAAACATATATCACGGATAAAGTAACACACTGAAGACTAACGCGTCTTTATGTAAAACGCGGAGATTTAAAATGATGGCGTAGACTAAAAATCATCCACTCGAGTTTCCAAATGTGCAGAAAATATACAGAATTAAGCGATGACAACTCCATTGCTCAGGATAAACACAATTACCAAATACACTGAGTCAAAAACTCCAAGATGCATTTTCAACTATTACTTACCTGTCGAAGAAAATGGAGAAGCACTTTTGAGAAGGTGATCCTCGCGGGTGAGCTTCTTTTTCGCGCATGCGCAGATCACCTAGAGTCAGCTTAAATTCTACTTGATTTTTTAGAGGTATATAAGTACTCTGTTAATTCGTTTAGATTTGTCAAAGAATCATAAGTAACATTTACTTGACTGTTGAATGTTTAATATTTGCAAGTTTAAATTAAGTAAATATATAGATTTTACTTAATACTTTAAAGTTTTCACTTTAACACAATTATTATTTGTAAAAAATACCCTTTTTCTTGTTTCATTTACAAAGCCTTACAATCCTTTTTTACAGTGTACCGAGTTGTAAATAGGCAGGCATTCTATACATCATTTAACACATGGTTGGCAACACATCAACCAGAAGCTGCTAAATGAAATTGTACATGATCATATAATTGCAGATTCAGATATAAAACCATTGCCTGAAGATATGAAATGGTGTGTTATTACGGTATGTGGAGGCCTGAAGTTTACACTACCAATATTTCCCCTCTAGACTGCATGTGTAAACACCATGTAGAAGCAGTAGGTGTCGGCTGGGTTTAGTTTTATCCTGTACTGGAAAGACTGCTAAACCAAATGCATGGTGTCTGATTTAGCTCTTATCTGCGGTTGACTTAGATCACACTAATGGTTGTCTGAATGTGTCTGTGGATATGAGGTCCATTTATAACACTTGATGTTGATGTATCTGGAAAAACTAAGAACCCTCCCTGTTGGTGAGTATTTCATTACCATATATGTACAGGTTTCCCAGAATTAAATTTTTTTTTCTTTTTTTTCATACAGCTCTGTTACAGTAAAAGTCCATTCCATAGTTAGACATTATGCAAAGTGTCTGAGTTATTTTTCCCCGGTTAGGCATCACAATATATTATGTCAATTTAAGGGTGTGGAAGCATTAAAAAAATCTGTGTTTTGCAGAGCATTAACCCACTTCTTGCATTGTTAAATTAGGCAAATTATTACTTATTTAATACAGTGGATCCTAACAAACAGCCTGGCTTGCAAATTTTTGATTTATGAATTATGTTTCGATGCAGTTTCGGCATACAAGCAATCAAGCCGGTCACGCATACTTCCAATGTCTCACACTTCCAGTAGGTGATCAAAACAAAAAATGGAAAGCCAAGTGAAGCCTTTTTTTGTGCAAGATTTAGTGAAGACATAGCATCATGGGTCCCAAGAATATTTGTAATGCTCGTATTAATTAATTAACTGAGATTACACAAACACAGGACTTTTATCGTGTCTGCTGGTGTTAACAAAACTCAAGAACCAAAAGTCACACAAACAAAACTTAATACACCAAATCCAAATGTGTATTATACAAAACAGATACCGCAGTGCACAAAACTGTAGACAAACTGTATACAAAATTTCACTGTGTATTTGAATGGATGTGTAGTCCCATGTCCTGTATACTGAGTGTGTGCGTGTTGGGGTGTGGGAGTATTGTATCGGCCTCATCGGCTTTACGATTTAATCTGGGAGCAATTGTGAGTAATCCAATTTCTCTGCAAAGAGACAGGAAAAAAATGGCTACCGGTCTTATGTGTATAAACGACAATGGAGTGTTGCGGCTTCCCTTTAAACAGGTCAGGTGACTCCCTTACGTCACTGGGAATCCCCTCGTGATTTGGAGCGAAAGTCTTGCGACTTCTGCCTCAACTGATAGGGCAAGGGAAGAGATTACAGGTTGTCCCCTAATTACGAATGAGTTCCGTTCCTGGGGCACCTTTGTAAGTCAGATTTGTTCTTAAGTCCAACAAAATGATTCTTATACGCCTTTGACACAAATATAGAGTGTATATTCTATGTAATCTAAAGCATACCAATCCAGTTGACTAAATCTGTCCCCTTTCCCAACATGGCCATCATGTGGTCAAAAACCATAACCGTGTTAAAGGAAATGTCTCAGACTGAGACATCACACAGTGTTGTCTCTGCACCTTTAAATTGCAAGCGGAATCCCGGGCGCCATTTTGTCTCAGAGCTGTTTTCTACTTTGTTGGACTGTTAACTCTGTTTTGTTGAGGATTTTGATGCGTTCGTCAGACACTTCTTAAAAATTATTAGGAAAAAAAAATACACACACACGCACACACTCTCTCTCTCTCTTTCTCCTTAAAATTCAAGCAGTGCAGATCCGAAGTACCACTGTATGTTCATTTCATGATAAATTTATGTTCTGTCTTAACATGTTTCCACTTTATGGCTGCATTAGTCTGCGCTGACCTGACATCATCTTTCACTGCGCAAGGTCAGCTGAACATTAAAAACATTCACATTATATCCACCTACTGTAGGTTTTGGGTTTGCGACAGGGGCAGCTCTGACCCCTTGGGGCATTACTCCACAAGTCCTCTACGGTTGTGCTGGGTGCACCAGGATATCAGCAGCAGAATCATGTGGGTGCTGTGGGTTGCTGTGTTTGTCCAGTGTTTACCATAGGATCACAATTTGATTGGGATCTGGGGAGTTTGGAGGCCTTGGGCTCTTTGCCTGCTGGGCCCTATGCGTGGTGTGTGACCCATTGCTCATTATTATGTAGTAAGATCTAAGCAATAAGGCCCTTCTTATGCGCTTAGAAATAATTCTAGGAATCTACATATTCATCATATTATTAATTTTAAATGGGTTACATGTTACACAGCTTATTTGAATCTGCAACCTCGTGTTGTCTTTCTACAATGTCCTCAACAACCAGAGGAGCACAGGTGTGTATAGTGACTGTGTCTAGACATGCAGGCATACACTCTCTCTCTCTCTCTCTCTCTCTTACTCACTCACTCACTCACTCACACACAAACTCTCTCTCTCACTCACTCACTCACTCACTCACTCACACACACACACACACACACACACACACACACACACACACACACACACACACACACACACTCTCTCTCTGGTGCATGCTGGGAGGTGGTGTGAGAGCAGTGTGTGGAGCGTGGTGTGAGAGCGGATGAGCGTTTTCCAACTTGTTTGGAAACTTTTTTTCTAACACTTTTGAGCTTTTTTTCTTTTCAAAAAAGCACAAAAAATCATATATTAAACATATTAAACATCTATAAACAGCCGCGCACACGGTGTTATTAGTTCAACCCGCTGGTGTGTGGAGCTGTTGATCTCGTGACGGGGTGCAGGGATGGCGGGTCACCCGAGCGGTGCAGCCCGTTCTCTCTCACTCCGTCACGGGGTGCGCTGTGAGGTGAGCGCCGTGGTGTCGGTGGAGCAGGTGTTGTTGGCCGTTGGGGAGTGTATCGGGTGTGAGAGCATCGTGTCCGCGTCGCGGATGAACAAGGCTGTGGTGGTGTTCGTTAAGGAGAGGGAGCTCGTGCATCAGCTGATTGAAAACGGAATAAAGGTAAATGGAGAACTTTATTCCGTTACTCCGCTGGGTGCAACAACAATGAAGGTCACCGTGTCGAACATTCCCCCTTTTATCCCCGATGAGGATATAGAGAGGGAATTGTGTCAATTCGGTAAAATAGTGAGCAGTATGAGAGTGGTGTCTCTAAACTGTAAAAACCCCGCGCTGAGGCACGTCGTCTCCTTCAGGTGTACAATGCTCATGTTCCTGACTGAGTCCACTCTGGACATCTCATTCAGAGTAACACATGAGGGAAAGTCATACATGCTGTACGCCAGCACTGGGAGCATGAGGTGCTTCGAATGTGGGGACATCGGGCACAAAAAGTTCAGCTGCCCACATAGAGCACAGGTCAGGGAGGAGGCGGGGCCTAGTGGGGTCAGGGCAGTGGTGCAGGATGGGGAGAGCTCCAGTGTGGAGCAGACTGGTGGTGTAGTGGTGCAGGAAGGTGGTGTAATGGTGCAGGATGGTGGTGTAGTGGTGCAGGATGGTGGTGTAATGGTGCAGGATGGTGGTGTAGTGGTGCAGGATGGTGGTGTAGTGGTGCAGGATGGTGGTGTAGTGGTGCAGGACGGTGGTGTAGTGGTGCAGGATGGAGTGAGCTCCAGCATGGAGCTCACAGATGATGTAGTGGCGTTGGACGGAGCGAGCTCTAGTGCGGAGTGGTCAGGCGCTGCAGAGGGGCAGGATGGGGGCCAACCCTCTGCAGAAAGCAATGTAACGACTGATGGTGAGCGGATAGAAGCACCAACAGGTAGTGAACAGGTAACAGTGAGAAAAAAACGCGGGAAGCTAAATGATGGGCCATACAAGGAAAAAAGAGCTAGTGAATGTGGAGAGGTGGAGAGGGCTGGAGAGCCCAGAGCAAAAAGAATCACGCGGAACACACAGAAAGATCTAGTTTCAGTAGGGGGCTCAGACACTGTAAAAGAACCAGTCTTATTGGGGGGGTTAATTAGCATGGGTGGGGTAGGCAGTGCGGAAGAAACATCACTCCTAGAGCAAGATGAAGACCTAATAGATGAGGATTATGAAGAAGACCGATTTTCGGATATATCGGATATCAGTGTGTCACGTTTTGGGGGAGATCAGCAGCTCTATACACTGGATGATATAAATGAATATTTAAGGAAAACATATAAAAAATCTATCAACATTGAAGACCATTTCACAGATGTAAAAAAATTAATAGCATTAGTAGCACATTTACAACGCAATACAAGTTACGATCTACTGAGTAAAAAAAAGAGATGGCGCTTAAAAGACCACATAACAAAATGGCGGCGGTCTCATGCAAAACACAAATAAACACATCACACCGGGTCTTTTCTGTTCTCTTTAATGCACTTTACATCTGTTTTTCCTCTCTCCTTTTTATTTTTGTTTTACTTTTTATGATGGATATCTTAAAAATAGGATCTTTAAACATGAATGGTGGCAAAGATAAAAGAAAAAGAGCAGTAGCAGGAGACTTTTTAACGCAAAAGAACATTGATGTGGTCTTCTTACAGGAGACACACAGTGACCAAGCCAGTGAGACTGAGTGGGCCATGTGGTGGGAAGGGAAACTTTTCCAAAGTCACGGTTCCAATGTCAGTGCTGGTGTGGCGATACTTTTTAATAAAAACGGTCTGCATGGACAAGGTTGAAGCTACAGAATTAGCAAAAGGTCGAGTATTAATGGTAAAATAAAGAAATTTTAAAGAAGAAAAAAAAGAAAAAGAAAAGTTGTACTTTTTAAAATGTGTACACCCCTAACAATGGCAGCGAGAGAATTTCACTTTTTAACAGAATAAAAAATATAATACAACGAAGTGGAAATAAATCCACAATAGTAATGGGAGGTGACTGGAATTGCACAGTAGACTTCACCTTAGACTGAAACGGTGAGGAACCACACCCAAAGTCTGCTGAGGCGCTCGAAGAGCTCATTAAACAGAGTAGTCTGGTTGATGTGTGGAGGGAAAAAAATCTGAATACTAAAAAATACACATGGGTTAAGTCTAACAATACAAAGATTACTGCAGCAAGACTGGACAGATTTTATATCACCAAATCCGAGAGAAACAATCTCTCCAAAGCAGTCATCTCCCCCACTGGTTTTTTTCTGATCATCACCTGATAAGCATAGAGTTAACGATGCACAAACACAAAAAGGCAGAGCTCATACTGGCGTTTTAATACAAAACTTTTACAGGATGAGACTTTTTATAGAAATTTTTTAAATTTTATGGAATGAATGGAAAGACAGAAACGGGGATTTCAGCAGTTTGGTCTTTGGTGGGAGGTGGAAAAAAATCAAATAAAAAACTTCTGCAAAAATTACACCGAGCACATATCAGACGCTTTTAAAATCACAATAAAAGAACTTGAGGCAGAAATTATTCAAATAGAAAATAAAATGGTGAATAAGAACGACATCAGAATGGGCTGTGTCCTGGAGGGAAAAAGAAAAGCTCTGAACTCCTTCCTCCATGAACAAGCCAAAACAGCTCTGATCAGACACCGTATCTCCTGCATCAAAGACATGGACGCTCCCAGTGCCTTCTTCTTCAACCTGTCCAGATCAACAAAACCCCAAAATCATATGGTGTACCTGACACGAGCAGATGGAACATCAACAACTGATCCAAGCGAGATGAGGAGAACAGCCACAGACTTTTACACCCAGCTTTACAGTGCAGAATGGATGCACCCTGTGATCCATCTTGCAGAGAGAAACTTTTCAGGGAACTTCCAAAACTGTCCCTGGAGCAAAGCAGTGCGCTAGACGCAGAACTCGAGCTGCAGGAGCTAACTGACGCTGTTCAGCAGCTCGCAACAGGACGCTCACCAGGAATACACAAACTACCGAGCGAATTTTACAAACATTTCTGGAATATAATAGGAGCTGATTTTTTATGATGTTTTTAAATGTGCTTTTAACAGCGGGAAGCTACCAGTGAGCTGCACAAGGGCGGTCCTATCACTGATCCCAAAAAAAGGAGACTTGGGGCAACTGAAAAACTGGAGACCAGTGTCACTACTATGCAGTGACTACAAAATACTTTCAAAGTGTCTCGCAAATAGACTGAAACAGTGCCTGCACTCAGTGGTTCATAACAGCCAGACCTACTGCATACCTCACCGAACCATAACGGACAATTTATTTCTAATAAGAGACTTAATCGACTTTTGTAAAACAAAACGGAATGAACTAGGTTTTTTATCGATAGACCAGGAAAAAGCCTTTGATAGAGTTGACCATGATTATCTATTCCAGACTCTTGAATCTTTTGGCATAGGAAACAACTTTTTATGCTGGATTAAACTTTTATACTCTGAACACTCTGAATTTTACACTTACGATTGGAGGTGGTCTTAGTTGCCCTTTTAAAATGAAACGGGGAATTAGACAGGGGTGCCCACTGTCTGGACAACTGTATAGTCTTACAATAGAACCACTACTAAATTAAGAGCCGAGCTACAGGGCTTTCCTGTTAGTGGGTCACAAGAGAGACTTGTGCTGTCAGCATATGCTGACGATGTAACCGTTTTTATTAAAAATCAAGATGATGTTAGGGCTCTGACTAGGAACCTGAACATTTACGCGAGAGCCTCTTCAGCACGTGTGAACTGAGAAAAGTGTGAGAGTTTTTTAGTTGGGCAGTGGCAGGAAGCAGGACCCCCAATCTTACCAGGTGGTCTCCAATGGGACAAGATCGGCCTCAGATACCTTGGGGTGTTTTTAGGGACACAAGATTTACAAAATAAAAACTGGGAGGGTGTAGTGGTAAAAGTGTGTGCCAAGTTGTCTCAATGGACCTGGGTCCTGCCTCAGCTGTCCTACAGGGGGAGAGTACTGGTAGTCAACAATCTGATCGCCTCCATGCTCTGGCACCGCCTCACTGTCCTTGAGCCCCCTGAGACATTAATCAGGGATGTGCAGAGGAAGTTGGTGAATTTTTTCTGGACTGGCCAACACTGGACTCGTGCCTCTGTGCTGTATCTACCTGTACAAGAAGGGGGGGCAGGGCTTGATCGACCTGTCCTGCCGAATAAAAACCTTCAGACTGCAGGCTGCACAGAGGCTCCTTTACAGCGAAGGACTGGCATGGACAGGCATAGCCAAAGCCCTACTCCATATGGTAGAAGGACTAAACTATGATACACACTTGTTTGTGCTTAACCTCCAGGAAATGGACTTATCAGCCAAACTGATAATCATCCGTATCAGTCCGTACTTATTTTGCTATTTCACAATCCGCTCATAAACACCAGAATGCTGTCATCAACTCTCGTTCGACATCGCTTCCAGAGTGCGGCAATCACTAAGATCAAGGATCTAAGGAATGGGGCGGCGTGGAGGACAGCAGATGAACTGTGCAAAAAAACTGGATTAAAATCAAAACGTCTAATGGAGAGACTCTTGGGAGAGGTAATATCAGCACTACCCTCCCAACTCAGAGAGCATCATCAGCCTCCCCTGCATTTATCTATACGCCCGGCAGCTGAAGATCTACAGCAAGAGGAAGGAGCCATACTGTCTTTCAAGACACCGGTTTTAACAACGTTCGAGGCCGCCTCAAAAAAAGCGCTGTACGGGACGTGTGTGAAGGTCGTGCACAGAGGATCCTTGGCTGGAGTAAGGGACTCACGATGGTCAGAGTGGCTGACGCCAGGCTCTTCCCCACGAGGACGCTGGAGGTCCCTGTACAAACCGCCCATAGAAAAGCGCACAGCCGATCTACAGTGGCGGATAGTACACGGGGCTGTGGCCACGAACAGACACGTGGCACATATGGACCCCACTAGGAGCACCAAGTGTCTCTTCTGTGGGAGGGAGGAAACGGTAGACCACCTGTTTTTAAAGTGCAAAAGATTGGGAAGGCTGTTCTCTCTGCTAAAAAGCTGGACAAAGAGCTAGGAGTGACATGGTCTGAAAACCTTTACATACACGGGCCAAAGTATAAACCAAAAGACAAAACTGTCATCCTAGTAAATTACATTATAGGCCAGGCAAAACTCTCCACCTGGCTCACAAGAAAAAACAAAATGCAGGGGGGTGGGGGCATACACAATGCTGAGAGAATGCTGACAGCACTGGTCAGAGCGAGACTAAAAGTTGAGTTCGCCTTCCTAAAGATGACCCACAGATACCAGAGTTTGACCAGATGTGGGCACATGGGGACGTTTTATGCTCCAGAGACAGGGAGGTTTTAATTCTCAATTTTTAAAGACAAGTGTGTAATCCCTTTTATCCCTTTTCTTTTTTACCTGTTTTATCTCTTTTTAGGTGCTGGTTTTATATAGTATGTGTATTACTGTACTTATTCATATTTTTTAAATATTGCTTTAGTACACCAGCTCAGCACCGTACACACTCGACCTATTTTATTTAATTTTTTTAGTTTTAACTTTTCTCATTGATCTGTTTTATGGAATTCATTTCAAAGTCTCATTGGTAAGCTTGCATTATTATTATTATTATTATTATTATTATTATTATTATTATTATTTTGACGTTTATCTACCTATTTATTTATTTATTTATTTCTCTTCCACTTATCAAAAAACTAGTCAACCTCTCCATTCTTAAATAGATAAATAAATAATCTAATTAGTTTTTTAAATTGATTAACTTATTAATTAATTTATTTTATTTGCATTTTTTCACGCAACCTCTTACCTTATCTATTTTTTATCTAATTGACAGATCTTTTTGTCTTTGGAAAAAAAAAAAAGTGTGGATACAAATATTTTTGTAAAATAAAGGAACGTTAAAAGTCAAAAGTCTCTCTCTCTCTCTCTCTCTCTCTCTCTCTCTTCCTATCTCTTGGGTCCTAAGTACAGAGTAAACATTAAAATCATCAGGGAGACAGGTGTGTCTAATGGCTGCAAAAGGAACCACTAACTTTCTGTTACTCCCTCTCTCTCTCTCTCTCTCTCTCTCTCTCTCTCTCTCTCTCTCTCTCTCATCACTGCAGTACAGTAATATTATAATAGACGCTTGGGAATGAGTTACACTGAATTTAAGGCTCCAAGTAAATTATTTGATATTGGAGAATGACAAGTGAGTCAGACATCTTCCTGCTACAGATGGGTGGTATCAGACTTAAATCAAGACTGTTATCAAAGTTTGTTTAATGCATAATCCTTTATAATACTAACATAAACCTAAGTTGCATAATTATTATAAAGGCACAGATCTTTGTGCAGCTGTAGTGTGTGTTATTTGAGCATATTAGGGCTGTTTCAAGAAAGGTAATGGTTGAATATGACACCCTGAACTGACCCTATTTATGTCTCATAAAAGATCAATGGCTTTAACTGTGCAGTAGAGTGCGCTGTCTCATTTCCGAGGGAGTGACTGTGGTTAAAAAGCTCACAGAACACTAAGGCTAATGCAAGTCCTACTTTTTCATCTTGAATATAGCATATCCCAGATAAGTGTAGACAGACCAACTACTGTGATCATATTTGAAGCAATAAAAAGTCTTGAAGAACATTACCTCCAACAAGACTTATGAAAGGTTCTGAGGTCAAGTGGAAAAGCATCCACAGATGTGCAATTTTATCAGAGACGTTTAATTTGCTGGAGCAGGAAAAATGAGCATGTGTAAAGGATCTGTGCCAACTTTGATGGCTAGAAGACTGGCTGGGTCAGAGCATCTCCAAAACGACCAATCTTGCTGGGTGTTTCAGAAATGCAGTGGTTAGCACTTACCAAAAGTGTTCCAAGGAAAGACACTTGGTGAGCCAAGGCCTGTGGCCCAATCGACAGAAGAGCTACAGTACTGTAGCACAATATAAAGGTGTTTGGGGCAACATGGATGTAGAATCCATGAGTGCTCATGCTTATTTTTGTCCAATGCCAAAAGCAGCAACATGGCCACTAGAAAACCAGAACTGCACCTTGGACAATGGAAAAAGGGGGTCTGGTCTGAAAAATCCTGTTTTCTTGTTGCTTGCCTGGGAAAGATATGGCACAAGAGTGCACTTTGTAAAGAAGGCAAGCCTCTGTAGGCAGTGTGATGCTTTGGGCATTGTTCTAATGGAAAACATTAGGTCCTGGCATTCATGGGGATGTTCCATTTACAGTTACTGTACCACTTCATGGCAACAGTAATCCGTAATGACAATGACATCTCCCTCCTACACTGCAAACATTGTGCAGTAATAGTTTGAGGAACATAAAAAAGTTCAAGATGTTAACTTGGCCTTCAAATTCCAAAATCTCTCAAAATCTCAATCCGACCTTGCTTCTGTGGGATGTCCTGGACAAACATGTCGGACCCTTTGAGACCCATCTCACAACTTACACCATTTACAGTAAAGGGTCTGATGCTAATGTCTTGGTGCCAGATAACACAGCATACCTTCAGAGGTCTTGTGGCGTCCATGCCTCAAGGGGGCCAGACCTGTTTTAGCAACGCAAGGGGGACCTACACAATATTAGGCAGGTGGGTTAAATATTTTTGCTGATTAGTGTATAGGAATTTTGTTACAGCATTTGTTTTTGATTTCTGCCTTGGTATGTCTGCTGTAGATTACTTATAGCTCTCCAGTTCTACTTCTCATGTTTCAATGCAGCCATTCATGTAGGGCGCGCACACACGCACACGCACACGCACACGCACACACACACACATGCTGCACGCATGCACACACGCACACGCACACTTACACAGAGAGAGAGAGAGAGAGAGAAAGAGAGATGTTTGAACAGCTGCCAAGCATGAGTTGCATCAACTTAAAATGCCAAACAGGAATTACTCCTTATACTGTACAGTATGTGATCTTGATGTTCCAAACATTTACATTAAAAAGATAGTATATCTTCATCTCAGTATGAATGCGTATATAGCACAAATGTATATGTTTTTTTTTTGTCATGTTCTTTGATCTTTCATAATATGTTTTAATGCTCTGTAATGTGAAAAGGAAATGTACAATGTCTTTAGGATCTGTTGCTGTGCTGGAGGTGTCTAGATTGTTGTCTGATGTTTACATTGTACTTAATTTCATTTAGCCTCTCCACATATCTAAACCATGAACCCATGGAAACATCTGTTATGAGAGAGCGAGAGAGAGGATGTTTGTTTTTCATAATTCAAAAGTAGTGGTTAGACTAGAACGCCACAAAGGAATGTGACTGTGAGTATCAGACTATGTGTGAAAATAAAACAAAGAGAAAATATGTAACTCTAAAGAGCTGTTATATTTCACTTTAACAGAATGCAGAATACTGTTAGAGTTTATGAACACTGGACTCTGTCTAGACCTTCAAACATTTTTCATGAACATTTCAAATGCTACCTAAAGAAAGGTTTATGGAGATTGCTGAAACTACTAAAAATGGGTTAAGAATTGTCCAATCTCCATAAACCTTTCTTCATTATTAAAACCTGGAACGATAGTACTGAATCATTAATTTTACGGAAGAAATGTGTTCTGGAAAAAATCAAGACTGGCCATAATGGACAGTAATCACAAGATTGACAGTAGAAATCAAAGCTATGTTTAATAGTTAAATTAATGCATTTCCACACACAATGCGAGGACTAGGACTAAACAACTGTGTGGTCATAAGAAAACCACTTGTTGTTGAGTCTAATTGGAATAAAAAGCTTTTGCAGGAGAGCATAAAAATTAGGCTTTGGAGCAAACTGGTTATGTGGTCTGATTAGTCTGAGTTCAGATTGACCCTACCCCAGAGTGATGGGTGCGTCAAGGTAAGAAGGGAAGCGTGTGAAGCGATGTACCCATCATGCATAGTGCCCACTGTACAAGCCTTTGGAGACCATGTTATGACCTGGGGTTGCTTCAGTTGGTTATGTCTCAAGCTCAGCAACATTATGAGGCAATAAAATGAAGTCTGCTGATGGCATGAATGTACGTAATGACCAGGTTATCACATCTATGGATTTTTTCTACCCTGATGGAATTGGCATATTCTAGGATTTTAATGGTGAAAGAGGATCTGGGGAACCATTTACACACATGACCTGAACACTACCTGACCATGCTATTAATCAAAGCTAAAACAAAACAAAATCGGTTGAGCAAAATCTTAGACTATCCATTGAAAATCTTAGACTATCCATTGAAAATCTTAGAATATCCATTGAAGACATTGCAATACATAATAAAAGACCTTAATACAATCTATGCCTCAGCTTGTCTGTCTGCCTCTTTCTCTCTCACATACTGTACAGTTTACTCACACACTTACACCAGACAAACAGCTAGAAAGAGCCTTGACTATGTTAGCTGATTAATCTGGTGCACTTTTGTTATTCCCTTATGTGGTTTATCTAAGTTCTTTTGCACTAGCTCGGAAATGCACTTGCACCCAACCAGAGCACCATAACATCTGCTTCTGAGTTTCCAGATTAACCAGATCCTGCATTAGAGTGCAAAGTAAGGACAAGAAACACTAAAACGTCTCTCTTTAACATAGTTGAAATGTCTAACAGAAACCAATAGAAACGTTTACTTGATCTCTTAAATATATCTCTTTCTACGATAGGCATAACAGAAATTGCCAGGTCCTTTTTAATGCAATCAAAGTACTTGTGAAGCTATGAGAGCAAAAACGCATTAGGATGAAACAAATTCATGTTATACTCCTCCTCACAGATTTATCTCATTATTAAAATCAAAAGACTCCGACCTAAAGCTTAGCCTCATATTGTGCTCTCATGGAAAGGAGATGAGTTAAAGAGAAACAGATGGAGTGTGAGTAATTTTCAGCCTGGGAATGCATCTGCAACACAGCTAGTGGCCAGAACAAAATAAACAAAACGTATACAAGACGAATTTGCAGTTACAGGAAAATCTGCTGACTTGGCTGATTGATTTGTGATCGAGTTGAGTTGATTATTTCATTTTAGTAAATTCCTGTGGAATCTCAAATGATTAGTCAAAAGAATCAAAAAGGCACATGAACACACACGCATGCATACACTGTAGAAAGTTTCCTTTCTACAGCCCAGATGTGCTCCTCAAGCAGGTATTGATAGATAATGCATACCTGAGGTAAGCCTTTACTGTTACGTTGTTTTTTTCTCTAATGGATGGAAATATTTTACATTCCTCTTTTAAGTCTCTTTTAGGCACAAGGGTTTTTACATGTCAATCATTTAGATGGAACATTTAATGTTTTTCTTTGAGAAAAGGTGGGTCGTGGATGTATAAGTATGTGTGTGTGAGAGAGAGAGATGGAGAGAAATTGTGCGTGCGAGACAGGTAGAGAGACATGATTGTTAGATTGATTTACTGCTCTAGCAGAGATGTGCATATGCTGATAACAAAGGAGACAAAACAAACAGCAACTTTGTGCCATGTTTTTGTAAACTGACATGCTCATAAACAGCACTGTAAATCCAAGTGTAAGTTGAAAATTTAAATGTTTGAGATTCAAGTTTTCTGCTGTGCTCTTCTCATCTACAGTACCACCTACCTTAATGTTGTTGCAGATCAAGTACGCCTCTTCATGGAAACAGAATCCCTTCATGACAGTGGCCTCTTAATGCTCCCTGCTAAACTGCAGAAATTGTTCAGAAATAGTTTGAGGACCATGACAAAAAGGTGAAGGTGTTGAATTGACCTCCAGAATTCCCAAATGTCAATCCACTCTAGCATCTGTGGGATGTGTTGGACAAACAAGTCTGATCCATTGAGACCTGTCTTGCACCTTACATGACTTAATGGTGCCATCTTGCTGCTAGATACCACAACTCCCCTTCAGAGATATTGTGGAGACCCATGCCTCAAGGGCTCAGATACATTTGACCTGCACAATATTGGGCAGGTGTGCTTAATGCTATGAGTGATCATTGTAGGGTCAGGACTAAAAATGCCCTCAACATCGCTCTTTTTGTATTTTTTTGTAGTTTTTTTGTAGAGGTTACAGATTCATACAGGATGAGGTCCCACATACTTCTGTATTTAATCGAGATTTAACATAGCTGCCATACTAACCTAATGGTCTGATATTGCAAATTCAGTAAAAAAAGGCTAACTATTTAATGGCTTGTTTTTCTTGTCAGAAACCAACGTATGGAACTGGGAGAGGCTCTCACATTGAAATCATGAGGTCAGAGCATTTGACTGAGACCAAAACTAATCAAACACACACACACACACACACACACACACACACACACACACACACACACACAAATATTTAATCAGATTGGGGGTGGGGGGTGGGGGGGTAAAATTGCACATGTACGGATTACTGGTGGGATTAAGATGGATTATTCAATTACTGGGATTAGATTTAGGTTGTACAGTGGAACCTTGTATTACGAGCATAATTTGTATTCCAAAATACTCGTAAACCAAATCTAATTTTCCCATAAGAAATAATTAAAACTCAAATTATTAATTCCACAGCCCAAAACACTCACTCACTCATCATCTATACCGCTTAATCCTGTATTCAGGGTCACGGGGGCCTGGAGCCTATCCCAGGAGACTTAGGGCACATGGCAGGGTACACGCTGGACAGGGTGCCAATCCATCGCAGGGCACAGACACACACACATACACTCACTCATTACGGGCAATTTTTGAACGCCAATTAGCCTAGCCTACATGTCTTTGGACTGTGGGAGGAAACCGGAGTACCCGGAGGAAACCCACCAAGCACGGGGAGAACATGCAAACTCCATGCACACAGAGACCGGAATCGAGCCTGGCCGGGGATCGAACCCGGACCCTGGCGGTGCAAGGCGACAGTGCTAACCACTACACCACCGTGCCGCCTCAGCCCAAAACAATAAATACATAAAAATAATTAATACAATATATAAAGTAAAAATAAAACAAATGAACCTGCACTTTACCTTTAAAAAAGATAAGAATAAATCCCGACAGATAACTGTTTCCGTTTGTGCGCGCAGACGCTGTGTGTGTGTGGAATTAGCTCCTTCCCTCGCTTCGTCTTACTCTGTAAAACTTCTCCTCCCTCCCCCCACCTCGCTTTTTAAGTTTCACAACAAACACACACACAAGAAAACACTGTTTTAACGGGGAAAAAAAGAAATCTCTCTAATGACACTTGCGTGAGCTCATACTACCGGAATCACTGCTGTAAAGTAAAAAAAAATTAATAAATAAATGAACCAGCACCTTACCTTTAAAAAGAATCGCGACAGAGCAGAGTTTCTGTGTGTGTGTGTGTGAAGCCGGGGAACAGGGTGTAAAGGCGATAGAGTGTGTGTGCGGGTGTCGGTGTGTGTGCTTGTGTCGGTGTCAAATTACGTGCGCGCGCACACATAGGAGAAACGCTGAAACAGAGCGGGAGATGTTGATTAAACCAGTAAGAGAAGAGCTCTAAGACCCAGCAGGGGAGACGATTACCCACAATTCCGCAGCGCAAGAGAGAGAAAAATCATTACCTCAGTGCTCAGTGATCATGTGACGCTCGGTGTCAAAATAAGAGACGCATACGTGATACATGATACTCAGTACTAGTAAACCAAGACTTTTGCTCGGTTACCAGGTCAAAATTTATTTAAAATCCTTGCTTGTCTTGCAGAACGCTCGCAAACCATGTTACACGCAATCCTAGGTTCCACTTTGATACGTTACAGTATCTGTGTAGGATGACTTACCTGTACTGTATGTCAAAAGGATTACATGTGGATACTGTGTG
Source organism: Clarias fuscus (assembly GCA_030347435.1). Classification (NCBI taxonomy): domain Eukaryota; kingdom Metazoa; phylum Chordata; class Actinopteri; order Siluriformes; family Clariidae; genus Clarias; species Clarias fuscus. Next base: position 18,617,891 of record CM059206.1, on the reverse strand, counting down.
TGCTGTGTGTTTTTTTTATTTTTTATTTATGTGAAATCTGACAGATATATAAATAGTAGAAACCAATAAGTTTATATCTTGGTGCATGGTGTCAGTGGCTAGAACTGTGGCTTCTCACCTTCAGGTGTGTGTAGAGTTCTCCTTGCGGTTGGTGGATTTACTCCGGGTGCTCTGGTTTCCTCCCATAGTCATGAAGACATGAAGAGTAGGCTAACTGTCATTTCCAAAATGCCTTTGGAATTGCCATATTAGTGTGTGCCATGGACTGGCACCTCGTCCAGGATGAGGGCTCTGTGGCTCTAGGTGATTTCCATTTTCACCCACCGTCTGAGATTGAGCCCCAAGAGCTTGTGCATGTGTTTTGGTTGTGCAAAACATTCTGACCCATATTTCATGCGATATTTAGAGGAGTGAATAAGAAATTGCTCTGAAACTGCTCAATAGTGAAGATGACCCAAGGGCTTTTGTGAGGATTCTTGTGTTAAAGGCAAAAACCCATCTGCACTCACAACCCACAGTATTGTTCAATACATCTGTTTGTCTCTCTCTTTCTCTCTCATTCTCAGTGGACACCTTAACAAGATTTGACAATCTCTCTTTCTCTTTCACAAAACTGTCTGATATCTTATCCTTTCTTGTTCATCCTGTAGACAGGTTTTATTAGCTCTTCCTGCTTTGGCCATTTTGATTTTTCTGTGTCTTTGTTCTTCTTTCTACCATTTTCCTTGCATGCTTACTTTTTATCCCTTCCTTTCTTGATCCACATCTGGTTTTGATAAGATTGGGCTTAAGAATACATGTCTGGTGCATCATGCTTCTTTGATCTGGCATCAACAGCCCAGCTTTTTTCATTTCTGGATATGAGACGGACACTAAAATGTAAACAGCACCCAGCAGTTTGTTTCTGCTTTCTTTCTTTTCTTAGGAATGTATCCTCATGCATGTTTTTTTCATAAATCTCTTCCTGTCCTTGTGTGTTTCTGAAAATATCTATCTAAGACGGTAGTAAAAGCATCTTTTAAAAGTAAAGAGCTGTATTTATAGTCTTCCAATATTAAGAAGACCATTTAAAAGCAGCAAGACCTTAAGAGAGAGAGAACTTTGGGATAGATGAGTGCTACTTTTTGTATAAAGTTTGTATAAATTTTGCTGCACATTTGAATACTCACTTCTGCAACAACCTGTTGTTCAGAGAGAGAGAGAGAAAGAGAGAGAAAAAGAGAGAGAGAAACAGATCTAATGAGGCAAGCAGAACGAAAGAGGAAAGACGAGAGTGAGAGAGTCCAGTTTAACCTATTTGTTGGGTATGTAGGCCAAGGACATTCTTCACTGTGCTTTGTCCAAGAATTCACCAGTATTATTCTTCACTTAAAATTGCAAAGCATATAAACATTATCCACTCACACAAGCCATAGTATCTGTCTTTGTGTTTCTGTTCAAGAAGGGTGTAACCGTACATTCCAAGGGGTCTGCACTCCTTATTGCCCTCTCTTTTTCTGTCCGTCACTCTCTCTCACTCTGTTTCTCTCTCTCTCTCACTCACTCACTCTGTCTGTTTCTGTCTCCCGCCCTCCCACTGATGTGTTTAAATGTATGTGTGGGTGAGAGAGAGAGAGAGAGAGAGAAAGGGGCTTAGAGTGAGAATAGAAGCTGAACAGAGGAAATGAAAAAGTTCAGTGGCTCTTCAGTGGTCTTTTTGTCCAAGAATTAACTGTGTGTGTTTGTGTGTGAGAGAGAGTGAAAGAGAGAGAGAGAGAGAGAAAGTGTGTGTGAGTGCATGCATGTGTGTAAGTGTGTGTTCTCCATAGCTGATGGGGGGGGGGGGGGACTGGCACTGTGGGGAAAAGTATGAAAAGACCTAAGGGGGGATTTCCTCTGTTAGAGAAAGCTTTTCTCCTCCCCCTCTCTATTTTTCCCCTCCTTCCAACTCTCTCTTTCTCTCCCTCCCTCCCTGGAAAACTAGTCAGGAAGCAAGAGTACCAAACCAGGAATCAGGCTCTCTGGCTTGGAGCAACTTTTTGCTGCTCTGCTGTAGAATGGCAGTGAGTTGCCTTAACCAAAACAAAGCACCTTTCCCAAACTGGACAGCAATGCAGATATTCCTTCTTTGGATATAAGCCTGAGTGCAAAACGAAGTCAATTTCTGCATGGGTAAACAAAGATGACAGCTGGATAACATTTGGACAATATCACCAAAATGGTATGTCAATTGGTTTTGCTCTTACTGCAAGGTGTGTGGTTGTAGTCTATAGTGCGGCTTTACAGACATTTTAAAAGCTTGTTGGTTAGACTGGTATAAGATGTTACTGATTTAATAGACATGGAAAACCTGTTGCCTTATGTCTGAAGTGCATTGAATTTAATTTAACTTTAGTAGTATTTTTTTTATCAGATGAGCCTAACTTATATCATATCCACTCTGCATATGAAATCAGAAATGGGAACTGTGATACATGCAATTTGTAGATATCGAAGATATTTACTTTTAATTGCAAATGTGCGCGTGTGTGTGCTTGCGCCTTGTTGTCAACGTCCTGTATGGTGCATGGTGGAGTTTTTATTGACACTTGTTAATTATGCCAAAGTCATCATGAATCATTAATTAATTAATTAATAATTAACACATCATTAATCATGCTTCAGTTGATGAAACAGGTTCCATAGCCCTCTATAGGAATATTATACAATGATTTATCAACCACGTTTAGGACTCACAGTCAAGTTCAGGAGTCATGGTTGCTGCACTTGATATGTTTGTATGTTGTAAATAGTAATAATTTAAATCCAAGATTAAAATATTAGCCTGTGTTTTCACTAGTGATGTATACTGAGTCTTTTATGTGGAAATTCATGTATTGCCAGGCTGACTACAAAATCTATTCTTTTTAATATATAATTTTTACAACATTTATATGTCTGCGGTTCCTTTGCAAATTATTTTTATAACCCACATCTGGTGGTCCCTGATGATTCCCATATCTAGTTTTCATTGTAACTTTAAACTTGCCAGGTATTAGGGGTGTAATGTAATGCCATTTTTCTTGTCTGCATCTGATTGTCATTTTAAATATCCACATCTCTGTTAGTATTTAGATTTAAAAAAAAAAAGTTGTGACCTAAGCTCACAAAGTTTTTAAAATAAAATGTAAACATCATGAGACATTCATAAACTGGTATCCTACAGTAATTTAAAGCACCACCGTCATGACCAGACAGTTAGTCAGTTAGACAGTTAGTTAAGGATGAGTGAATGAGCACTGAACGTTTGTTGGACGTTTGTTTCTTTGTTTGTGCAGCAAATTTAATTTCTGACCTCTTAAAAATTCATATTGCATATTTAGGGCCCAAGCACTGAGTGCGCAGGGCCCTCTTGTTTTCGTTAGGATTATTATTTTTTTTCTTTTTTAGGGCCCAAGCACTGAGTGCGCAGGGCCCTATTGTTTTCGTTAGGATTATTATTTTTTTTTTTTTTTTTTTTTTTTTTTATTATTTTTTTTCCACACTTTTGGTACTTTTGGGGTCCTTAACATACTCAAAAACTCATCAAAATTTGCATCCAGATTGGAATCCGCGGCCATCAGGTCCTCAGTGGGGCTCGGCCCGGGGAGTCGCACACGCCCGTCACAGCGCCCCCTAGAAAATCGTGCCTCATAGCTCAGAGACACTTGCACGCACACTCAGAAAACTCCGTGTACATTTAGATCTCATCAAGCTGAACAAGTTTTGCAATGCATGTCATCAGGGCTAATCAACAGGAAGTGAGTTATTTTGAGGTCTTTGCAAAACGCACCCAATGGAATTTGAAATACTCCTCCTAGGAAATTTACAGAATTTCCACCAAACCAGGCAACTATGATCTAAACAAGTTGCCGATGCAAAATTGCAGAGATCTTTTTGATACCTCGAACGGTTCGGCCGTGGCGACGCTTTAAAATTATGGCGAATAAAATGAAACAGGAAGTGGCTAATAACTTCTGTGTACATTACGTTATGCATATGAAACTTTACAGGTGTGTTAAGAGTAGGAAGATGATCACAGCAAATGACAATCATGAGTCTATGTCATAGCGCCACCAACTGGCAGCAGGAAGTGTGTCACTTTTGGAAATCACTAATATTTTGGCCTTTACTTTCACCTGATTTGGTTCAAAATCAGTCAGAATAATGAAAAGACATGGATGATTTGAGACCATGAAGGATTTTTTTATAATTTGAATCGTCTTGTTATGGCGACGATTTATCTAGAGAAAAAACCTAAAATGAAGTGCAAAAAAATAAATCTTCTCATATCGTACGAGTGGAAAGACCTACGGTTCCAAACTTTTACGGCTATACACTGAAACTGATTATGAGTAAGGCCTGAGAGCCTGGAGACCGGGCGTGGCTCAGGGCCTGGACAGCGCCCCCTGGAACTTTGTAAAAAATTTAGCTGCATAATTCATATCCACTTTCACATATATGCATGAGACCCAGTAGAAATTTAGATCTCATTGAGATGAACAACTTGCATATCCCATACTGGAATCCGCTGAACAGGAAGTCAGTTATTTGGCGTTGATTGAAAAACGCACCCATTGGAATGTGATATACTACTCTTACAGGATTCATAGGTTTTTGACCAAACAGGGTCTAATATAATCTCAAGACATTGAGGATCTAATATTGTGAAGGGCTGGTTGATATCTCAAACGGGTCGGCCGTGGCGAGCCCTTAAACCTACGGCGAATAACAGGAAACAGGAAGTGGCTAATAACTTCTGTCTTAATTGAGTGACGTTCATCAAACCTCAGCAGTAGGTTAAGAGAAGAGTCCTGCTCACAGTGACATGGGTCCCGTGAGTCTCAGTCATAGCGCCACCAACTGGCAGCAGAAAGTGTCTACTTTCAGAAATTAAATTCTTTTGTGGCTAATTTTCAGCAAATTGGCTTCAAAATCAGGCACAATAATTGGAAGACACGGCTGATGTGACACTGTAAAGGACTTTTTGATACGTTGAATAGTATTGCTATGGCAACATATCATTTTGAGCAAATATAAGATACTTATATCCACCAAGTGGAAAATCATAATGTGCCCAAACATTTTAGGTAGAAAGAACAACTGCTTCTGAGTAGATTTCTTGAGTTTCATGTTTTTGTGATGCTCACACAGCTCCCAACAATTTTTACAGTATATTTATCAGCTTTGGCCTGAACTGTCTCCACTCAGTCCTGCAGTAATAAAATATGTCCAGTAGATGGCAGTAATAGGCAGGTATTCTGCAGTCAGGTCTTTCCCCTTCTCCTTTACTATGGCTTCATGTTTACAATTTAAACATATGCAGAAATGATCAAAAATATACAATAGAAACATTTAAATTGCCCACTGTACAACATACACACACACACACACACACACACACACACACACACACACACACACACACATTATATGTGACATCACATTCAGGAACATCCTTAACCTTACACCGATAATTTATTTATAACACACATCACCAATATTAACACACAGACTCACACACCATACACACACACACACACACACACACACACACACACACACACACCATATACACAAACTCGCACAAACACAAGCACATTTACTCGTCACACACATACTGACACATCTACATGTCACACACCTCTCTCCCTCACTCTCACACACACACACACACACACACACACACACACACACACACACACACACTCATTATATTCAGTGACACAGACAGTGACATCACATTCAGGAACATCCTTAAACTTACACCGATAAATTATTTATCACACACATCACTAATGTTCACACACAGACTCACACACCATACACAAAAACATCTACAAACAAACACACACACACACACCATATACACAAACTCACACAAGCACATTTACTCGTCACACACAGACTGACACATCTACATGTCACACACCTCTCTCCCTCACTCTCTCTCTCTCTCACACACACACACACACACACACACACACACACACACACACACACACACACACACAGGACAAGCCAAAGACTGATCCAGCATCAGCATCAAATAAATCCCATTGCGTGTCATACTCAAACTTGACCTCACATCACATCACTGTCACACACCTCTCTCCCTCACTCTCACACACACATCACACATTTTGATATCTCAAACGGGTCAGACGTGATAATGTCTTAAACTTACACCCAACAATTATTAATAACACACACATCACTAATATTAACACACAGATGCAGACACCATACACACAAACATGCACAAACACAAGCACACATCTCTAATGTTAACACACTAAATAAACACACACACAAACACAAAGATATCTCACACACATGCATGCACACACACAAACAAGTACACTCATACATCACACACATGCACACACATTATAACATCACAAATTGTAACACTCACACACTCACATCTCTGTCTCACACACCCTCACGCAGAAACACACACACCCATTAACAAGTCACATATCTTAAACATACTAACACACACTACTGTTAACACAGACTTACACACCACACACACACACACACTCATTATATTCAGTGACACAGACAGTGACATCACATTCAGGAACATCCTTAAACTTACACCGATAAATTATTCATAACACACATCACCAATATTAACACACAGACTCACACACCATACACACACACACACACACACACACCATATACACAAACTCACACAAGCACATTTACTCGTCACACACAGACTGACACATCTACATCTCACACACCTCTGTCCCTCACTCTCACACACACTAAACCTCCCACACACACACACACACACACACACACACACACACACACACACACACACACACAAATCACATCACATCACATCACTGTCACACACATCTCTCCCTCACTCTCACACACACATCACATCACACATTTTGATCTCTCAAACGGGTCAGCAGTGATAATGTATTAAACTTACACCGAACAATTATTAATCACACACAAATCACTAATATTTGAACACACCATACACACAAACATGCACAAACACAAGCACACATCACTAATATTAACACACTAAATAAACACACACAAAGACACAAACACATCTCACACACACGCACACACATGCATGCACAAACACAAACAAACACACTCATACATCACACAAATGAGCACCTACATACACACACACATTATAACATCACAAATTATAACACTCACACACTCACATCTCTGTCTCACGCAGAAACACACACATCCACTAACAAGTCACATGTCTTGGACATACTAACACACACATCACTAATGTTAACACACAGATTCACACACCACACACACACAAACACACAAAAACACATTTACTCATCAGAGACAGACTGACACATTAACTAGTCACACACACACACACACAAATATTTAGGGCCCAAACTGATATTAGCCCAGTATGATGTGTGACGTTCTGCGGTGCAACCGGGTGCCAATGACTTTTTTGAGGTTTTGACACACTCGAATAACACGCAGGTTGTGCGGTGCGCCCGGGGTGGTGACCGCGCCCGTTGCTTGGGCCCGTCATCGTTGCTTGTTTTTTTATTATTTTTCTTTCAATCATCCGGGCACTTTCGGGCCTCTTAACATACTCAAAAACTCACCAAAATTTGCACACAGACTGGAATCTGCGGCCAACAGGTCCTCAGTGGGGCTCGGCCCGGGGCGTCGCACACGCCCCGCACAGCGCCCCCTACAGAGTCTTGCCTTATAGCTCAGACACACTTGCACGTATACTTATAAAACTCGGTGTACATTTAGATCTCATCAAACTGAACAAGTTTCGCGCTGCATGTCATCAGGTCTAATCAACAGGAAGTGAGTTATTTTGAGTTGTTTGCAAAACGCACCCAATGGAATGTGATAAACTCCTCCTAGGAAATTTTTCCAATTCGCACCAAACCAGCTAAATATGATCTAAACAAGTTGCTGATGCAAAATTGCAGAGATCTTTTTGATACCTCGAACGGTTCGGCCGTGGCGACGCTTTAAAATTATGGCGAATAAAATGAAACAGGAAGTGGCTAATAACTTCTGTGTACATTAAGTTATGCACATGAAACTTTACAGGTATGTTAAGAGTAGGAAGATGATCCCAACAAATGACAATCATGAGTCTATGTCATAGCGCCACCAACTGGCAGCAGGAAGTGTGTCACTTTTGGAAATCAGTAATATTTTGTCCTTTACTTTCACCTGATTTGGTTCAAAATCAGTCAGAATAATGAAAAGACATGGGTCATTTGAAATCATGAAGGATTTTTTTCTAATTTGAATCGTGTTGCTATGGTGACGATTTAACTCAAGAAAAAATCGAAGAAAATTATTCTTCTCATATCTTACGAGTGGAAAGACCTACGGTTCCAAAATTGTATGGGTGTAGACTCTCACTGATTGTGAGGAAGCCCTGAGAGCCTGGAGCCCGGGCGTGCCACAGGGCCTGTACAGCGCCCCCTGGAACTTTGTAAAGTTTAAGCTGCATAACTCATATCCACTTTCACATATATGAATGAGACCCAGTATAAATTTAGATCTCATTGAGGTGAACAACTTGCATACCGCATGTCATGGAATCCGCTGAACAGGAAGTCGGTTATTTTGCGTTGTTTGAAAAACGCACCCATTGGAATGTGATATACTACTCTTACAGGATTCATATGTTTTTGACCAAACAGGGTCTAATATAATCTCAAGACATTGAGGATATAATATTGTGAAGGGCTGGTTGATATCTTAAACGGTCAGCCGTGGCGAGCCCTTAAACCTACGGCGAATAACAGGAAACAGGAAGTGGCTAATAACTTCTGTACAAATTGAGTGACATTCATCAAACCTCAGCAGTAGGTTAAGAGAAGAGTCCTGCCCATACTGACATGGGTCCCGTGAGTCTCAGTCATAGCGCCACCAACTGGCAACAGAAAGTGTCTACTTTTAGAAATTAAATTCTTTTGGGGCTAATTTTCAGCTAATTGGCTTCAAAATCAGGCACAATAATTGGAAGACATGGCTGATGTCACACTGTAAAGGACTTTTTGCTATGTTAAATAGTGTTGCTATGGCAAGGTAAAATTTTAAGGAAAACTAGGATACTCATATCCAACAAGTGGAAAGTCCTAATGTCTCCAAACATTTTACATAGAAGGTACAACTGGTTCTGAGTACATTTCTTGAGTTTCTCGATTTTGTTATGCTCATACGCCTCCCAACAATATTTTATGTTTATTAACTCATTGTTTTAAAAAAGTGTATAAACTAACTGCTGCAGTACTAAACTATGGCCACTAGATGGAGGTATCACACCACATATCCCACACACACGAAGAGACACAGACACACGTGACCTCCCCCTCCCTCACAGATTTGAGTTTTGGTGAAGCGGACTGACACAAACGCTGCCGCTGAATAGTTGTTTATGGACTGTTTAATTGTTTACAAATCGCCCTTTGGATCAAGTTTTGTGCGTGAATGCAACAGTAAGTGTGAAGTCTTTAACTATATTAACAATGGACATTTTATCTGTTCCGGTAACAAGTTATTATGCCCGTGAGGTCGCGATATATATATATATATATTTACATGTGTGTGTGTGTGTGTGTATTCTTAGTATGTATGCCTAGAATCAATATGTTATTGTGACTGTCACTATTATCTTTTGCTGTTGTTATTTCGTGTTATAAACACACACACATTTGAAACACGGCCCGTAGCTTTAAGGGCCACGGCGAATAACAGGAAACAGGAAGTGGCTAATAACTTCTGTCTTAATTGAGTGACGTTCATCAAACCTCAGCAGTAGGTTAAGAGAAGAGTCCTGCTCACAGTGACATGGGTCCCGTGAGTCTCAGTCATAGCGCCACCAACTGGCAGCAGAAAGTGTCTACTTTCAGAAATTAAATTCTTTTGTGGCTAATTTTCAGCAAATTGGCTTCAAAATCAGGCACAATAATTGGAAGACACGGCTGATGACACACTGTAAAGGACTTTTTGATACGTTGAATAGTGTTGCTATGGCAACATATCATTTGGAGCAAACATAAGATACTTATATCCACCAAGTGGAAAGTCCTAATGTGCCCAAACATTTTATGTAGAAAGAACAACTGCTTCTGAGTAGATTCCTTGAGTTTCATGTTTTTGTGACGCTCATACAGCTCCCAACATTTTTTTTACAGTATATTTATCATCCTTGTCCTGAACTTTCTGTACTGACTCCTGCAGTAATAAAATATGTCCAGTAGATGGCAGTAGTAGGCAGGTATTCTGCAGTCAGGTCTTTCCCCTTCTCCTTTACTATGGCTTCATGTTTACAATTTAAATATATGCAGAAATCATAAAAAATAAACAATACAAACATTTAAATTGCCAACTGTACAACATTGAGTCTGGTGGACAAGCGCGGCGATATACACACCAGACCACACATTCTAAACACACACACACACTCTACACATCGGTCATGTACACATCCCGACAAATACACAATATGAACACACTAACTATCCTACATGCACACACACACACACACACACACACACATCACAAGCACACGTCACTAATGTGGCCTGACTAAATAAAAATCAATATATCATGAAAAAGGAAAAAGATCCTTAGGAAAACAAGAGGCTCCTGCGCATCTATAGCACACATCTCTCACGACAGACACACACTCACACTCATCATATTCAGTGACACGGACAGTGACATCACATTCAGGAACATCCTTAAACTTACACCGAAACATTATTAATAACACACATCACTAATGTTAACACAGACTCACACACCATACACACAAACAACCACACACACACACACACACACACACACACTCCATATACACAAACACAAGCACATTTACTCGTCACACACAGACTGACACATCTACATCTCACACACCTCTGTCCCTCACTCTCACACACACTAAACCTCCCACACACTAAACCTCCCACACACACATGCACACACACACACGCACACACACACACACACACACACACACACACACACACACACACACACACAAATCACATCACATCACATCACTGTCACACACCTCTCTCCCTCACTCTCACACACACATCACACATGTTGATATCTCAAACGGTTCAGCCGTGATAATGTCTTAAACTTACACCGAACAATTATTAATCACACACAAATCACTAATATTTGAACACACCATACACACAAACATACACAAGCACACATCACTAATGTTAACACACTAAATAAACACACACACACACACACACACACACACACACAAACACATCTCACACACACGCACACACATGCATGCACACACAAACAAATACACTCGTACATCACACAAATGAGCACCTACATACTCACACATTATAACATCACAAATTATAACACTCACACACTCACATCTCTGTCTCACGCAGAAACACACACATCCACTAACAAGTCACATGTCTTGGACATACTAACACACACATCACTAATGTTAACACACAGATTCACACACCACACACACACAAACACACAAAAACACATTTACTCATCAGAGACAGACTGACACATTAACTAGTCACACACACACACACACACACACACACACACACATATTTAGGGCCCAAACTGATATTAGCCCAGTATGATGTGTGACGTTCTGTGTGCAAGTTCTGCGGTGCAACCGGGTGCCAATGACTTTTTTGAGGTTTTGACACACTCGAATAACACGCAGGTTGTGCGGTGCGCCCGGGGTGGGGACCGCGCCCGTTGCTTGGGCCCGTCATCGTTGCTTGCAACTTTAATTTATTTTTTTTTTTTTTTTTATTATCTTTCTTTCAATCATCCGGGTACTTTTGGCCCTCTTAACATACTCAAAAACTCACCAAAATTTGCACACAGATTGGAATCTGCGGCCAACAGGTCCTCAGTGGGGCTCGGCCCGGGGCGTCGCACACGCCCCGCACAGCGCCCCCTACAGAGTCTTGCCTTATAGCTCAGACACACTTGCACGTATACTTATAAAACTCGGTGAACATTTAGATCTCATCAAACTGAACAAGTTTTGCGCTGCATGTCATCAGGTCTAATCAACAGGAAGTGAGTTATTTTGAGTTGTTTGCAAAACGCACCCAATGGAATGTGATAAACTCCTCCTAGGAAATTTTTCCAATTCGCACCAAACCTGCTAAATATGATCTAAACAATTTGCCGATGCAAAATTGCAGAGATCTTTTTGATACCTCGAACGGTTCGGCCGTGGCGACGCTTTAAAATTATGGCGAATAAAATGAAACAGGAAGTGGCTAATAACTTCTGTGTACATTAAGTTATGCACATGAAACTTTACAGGTATGTTAAGAGTAGGAAGCTGATCACATCATATGACAACCATGAGTCTATGTCATAGCGCCACCAAGTGGCAGCAGGAAGTGTGTCACTTTTGGAAATCAGTAATATTTTGTCCTTTACTTTCACCTGATTTGGTTCAAAATCAGTCAGAATAATGAAAAGACATGGGTCATTTGAAATCATGAAGGATTTTTTTCTAATTTGAATCGTGTTGCTACGGTGACGATTTAACTCAAGAAAAAATCGAAGAAAATTATTCTTCTCATATCTTACGAGTGGAAAGACCTACGGTTCCAAAATTGTATGGGTCTAGACTCTCAATGATTGTAAGGAAGCCCTGAGAGCCTGGAGCCCGGGCGTGCCACAGGGCCTGTACAGCGCCCCCTGGAACTTTGTAAAGTTTAAGCTGCATAACTCATATCCACTTTCACATATATGAATGAGACCCAGTATAAATTTAGATCTCATTGAGGTGAACATCTTGCATACCCCATGTCATGGAATCCGCTGAACAGGAAGTCGGTTATTTTGCGTTGTTTGAAAAACGCACCCATTGGAATGTGATATACTACTCTTACAGGATTCATATGTTTTTGACCAAACAGGGTCTAATATAATCTCAAGACATTGAGGATCTAATATTGTGAAGGGCTGGTTGATATCTTAAACGGGTCGGCCGTGGCGAGCCCTTAAAAATACGGCGAATAACAGGAAACAGGAAGTGGCTAATAACTTCTGTCTTAATTGAGTGACGTTCATCAAACCTCAGCAGTAGGTTAAGAGAAGAGTCCTGCTCACAGTCACATGGGTCCCGTGAGTCTCAGTCATAGCGCCACCAACTGGCAGCAGAAAGTGTCTACTTTCAGAAATTAAATTCTTTTGTGGCTAATTTTCAGCAAATTGGCTTCAAAATCAGGCACAATAATTGGAAGACACGGCTGATGACACACTGTAAAGGACTTTTTGATACGTTGAATAGTGTTGCTATGGCAACATGTCATTTGGAGCAAACATAAGATACTTATATCCACCAAGTGGAAAGTCCTAATGTGCCCAAACATTTTATGTAGAAAGAACAACTGCTTCTGAGTAGATTCCTTGAGTTTCATGTTTTTGTGACGCTCATACAGCTCCCAACATTTTTTTTACAGTATATTTATCATCCTTGTTCTGAACTTTCTGTACTGACTCCTGCAGTAATAAAATATGTCCAGTAGATGGCAGTAGTAGGCAGGTATTCTGCAGTCAGGTCTTTCCCCTTCTCCTTTACTATGGCTTCATGTTTACAATTTAAATATATGCAGAAATCATAAAAAATAAACAATACAAACATTTAAATTGCCAACTGTACAACATTGAGTCTGGTGGACAAGCGCGGCGATATACACACCAGACCACACATTCTAAACACACACACACACTCTACACATCGGTCATGTACACATCCCGACAAATACACAATATGAACACACTAACTATCCTACATGCACACACACACACACACACATCACAAGCACACGTCACTAATGTGACCTGACTAAATAAAAATCAATATATCATGAAAAAGGAAAAAGATCTTAGGAAAACAAGAGGCTCCTGCGCATCTATAGCACACATCTCTCACGACAGACACACACTCACACTCATCATATTCAGTGACACGGACAGTGACATCACATTCAGGAACATCCTTAAACTTACACCGAAACATTATTAATAACACACATCACTAATGTTAACACAGACTCACACACCATACACACAAACAACCACACACACACACACACACACACACACACTCCATATACACAAACACAAGCACATTTACTCGTCACACACAGACTGACACATCTACATCTCATACACCTCTGTCCCTCACTCTCACACACACTAAACCTCCCACACACTAAACCTCCCACACGCACACACACACACACACAAATCACATCACATCACATCACTGTCACACACCTCTCTCCCTCACTCTCACACACACATCACACATGTTGATATCTCAAACGGGTCAGCCGTGATAATGTCTTAAACTTACACCGAACAATTATTAATCACACACAAATCACTAATATTTGAACACACCATACACACAAACATACACAAGCACACATCACTAATGTTAACACACTAAATAAACACACACACACACACACAAACACATCTCACACACACGCACACACATGCATGCACACACAAACAAATACACTCGTACATCACACAAATGAGCACCTACATACTCACACATTATAACATCACAAATTATAACACTCACACACTCACATCTCTGTCTCACGCAGAAACACACACATCCACTAACAAGTCACATGTCTTGGACATACTAACACACACATCACTAATGTTAACACACAGATTCACACACCACATACACACAAACACACAAAAACACATTTACTCATCAGAGACAGACTGACACATTAACTAGTCACACACACACACACACACAAATATTTAGGGCCCAAACTGATATTAGCCCAGTATGATGTGTGACGTTCTGTGTGCAAGTTCTGCGGTGCAACCGGGTGCCAATGACTTTTTTGAGGTTTTGACACACTCAAATAACACGCAGGTTGTGCGGTGCGCCCGGGGTGGGGACCGCGCCCGTTGCTTGGGCCCGTCATCGTTGCTTGCAACTTTAATTAGGGCCCAAGCACTGAGTGCGCAGGGCCCTATTGTTTTCGTTAGGATTATTATTTTTAGGGCCCAAGCACTGAGTGCGCAGGGCCCTATTGTTTTCGTTAGGATTATTATTTTTTTTTTTATTTTATTTTTTTTTTTTTTTCTTTTTATTATTTTTCTTTCAATCATCCGGGCACTTTCGGGCCTCTTAACATACTCAAAAACTCACCAAAGTGTGCACACAGATTGGAATCTGCGGCCAACAGGTCCTCAGTGGGGCTCGGCCCGGGGCGTCGCACACGCCCCGCACAGCGCCCCCTACAGAGTCTTGCCTTATAGCTCAGACACACTTGCACGTATACTTATAAAACTCGGTGAACATTTAGATCTCATCAAACTGAACAAGTTTCGCGCTGCATGTCATCAGGACTAATCAACAGGAAGTGAGTTATTTTGAGTTGTTTGCAAAACGCACCCAATGGAATTTGAAATACTCCTCCTAGGAACTTTTTACAATTCGCACCAAACCAGCTAAATATGATCTAAACAAGTTGCCGATGCAAAATTGCAGAGATCTTTTTGATACCTCGAACGGTTCGGCCGTGGCGACGCTTTAAAATTATGGCGAATAAAATGAAACAGGAAGTGGCTAATAACTTCTGTGTACATTAAGTTAGGCACATGAAACTTTACAGGTATGTTAAGAGTAGGAAGCTGATCACATCATATGACAATCATGAGTCTATGCCATAGCGCCACCAAGTGGCAGCAGGAAGTGTGTCACTTTTAGAAATCAGTAATATTTTGTCCTTTACTTTCACCTGATTTGGTTCAAAATCAGTCAGAATAATGAAAAGACATGGGTCATTTGAAATCATGATGGATTTTTTTCTAATTTGAATCGCGTTGCTATGGTGACGATTTAACTCAAGAAAAAATCGAAGAAAATTATTCTTCTCATATCTTACAAGTGGAAAGACCTACGGTTCCAAAATTGTATGGGTGTAGACTCTCACTGATTGTGAGGAAGCCCTGAGAGCCTGGAGCCCGGGCGTGCCACAGGGCCTGTACAGCGCCCCCTGGAACTTTGTAAAGTTTAAGCTGCATAACTCATATCCACTTTCACATATATGAATGAGACCCAGTATAAATTTAGATCTCATTGAGGTGAACAACTTGCATAACCCATGTCATGGAATCCGCTGAACAGGAAGTCGGTTATTTTGCGTTGTTTGAAAAACGCACCCATTGGAATGTGATATACTACTCTTACAGGATTCATATGTTTTTGACCAAACAGGGTCTAATATAATCTCAAGACATTGAGGATCTAATATTGTGAACGGCTGGTTGATATCTTAAACGGGTCGGCCGTGGCGAGCCCTTAAAAATACGGCGAATAACAGGAAACAGGAAGTGGCTAATAACTTCTGTATAAATTGAGTGACATTCATCAAACCTCAGCAGTAGGTTAAGAGAAGAGTCCTGCTCACAGTGACATGGGTCCCGTGAGTCTCAGTCATAGCGCCACCAACTGGCAGCAGAAAGTGTCTACTTTCAGAAATTAAATTCTTTTGTGGTTAATTTTCAGCAAATTGGCTTCAAAATCAGGCACAATAATTGGAAGACACGGCTGATGTCACACTGTAAAGGACTTTTTGATACGTTGAATAGTGTTGCTATGGCAAGGTAAAATTTTAAGGAAAACTAGGATACTCATATCCAACAAGTGGAAAGTCCTAATGTCTCCAAACATTTTACATAGAAGGTACAACTGGTTCTGAGTAAATCTCTTGAGTTTCACGATTTTGTTATGCTCATACGCCTCCCAACAATATTTTGTTTATTAACTAATTGCTTTAAATTGCATAAACTAACTCCTGCAGTACTAAACTATGGCCACTAGATGGAGGTATCACACCACACATCCCACACTCACGAAGAGACACAGACACACGTGACCTCCCCCTCCCTCACAGATTTGAGTTTTGGTGAAGCGGACTGACACAAACGCTGCCGCTGAATAGTTGTTTATGGACTGTTTAATTGTTTACAAATCGCCCTTTGGATCAAGTTTTGTGCGTGAATTCAACAGTAACTGTGAAGTCTTTAACTATATTAACAATGGACATTTTATCTGTTCCGGTAACAAGTTATTATGCCCGCGAGGTCACGATATATATATATATATATATTTACATGTGTGTGTGTGTGTATTCTTAGTAAGTATGCCTAGAATCAATATGTTATTGTGACTGTCACTATTATCTTTTGCTGTTGTTATTTCGTGTTATAAACACACACACATTTGAAACACGGCCCGTAGCTTTAAGGGCCACGGCGAATAACAGGAAACAGGAAGTGGCTAATAACTTCTGTCTTAATTGAGTGACGTTCATCAAACCTCAGCAGTAGGTTAAGAGAAGAGTCCTGCTCACAGTGACATGGGTCCCGTGAGTCTCAGTCATAGCGCCACCAACTGGCAGCAGAAAGTGTCTACTTTCAGAAATTAAATTCTTTTGTGGCTAATTTTCAGCAAATTGGCTTCAAAATCAGGCACAATAATTGGAAGACACGGCTGATGACACACTGTAAAGGACTTTTTGATACGTTGAATAGTGTTGCTATGGCAACATATCATTTGGAGCAAACATAAGATACTTATATCCACCAAGTGGAAAGTCCTAATGTGCCCAAACATTTTATGTAGAAAGAACAACTGCTTCTGAGTAGATTCCTTGAGTTTCATGTTTTTGTGACGCTCATACAGCTCCCAACAATTTTTTTACAGTATATTTATCATCCTTGTCCTGAACTTTCTGTACTGACTCCTGCAGTAATAAAATATGTCCAGTAGATGGCAGTAGTAGGCAGGTATTCTGCAGTCAGGTCTTTCCCCTTCTCCTTTACTATGGCTTCATGTTTACAATTTAAATATATGCAGAAATCATAAAAAATAAACAATACAAACATTTAAATTGCCAACTGTACAACATTGAGTCTGGTGGACAAGCGCGGCGATATACACACCAGACCACACATTCTAAACACACACACACACTCTACACATCGGTCATGTACACATCCCGACAAATACACAATATGAACACACTAACTATCCTACATGCACACACACACACACACACACACACACACACACACACATCACAAGCACACGTCACTAATGTGACCTGACTAAATAAAAATCAATATATCATGAAAAAGGAAAAAGATCCTTAGGAAAACAAGAGGCTCCTGCGCATCTATAGCACACATCTCTCACGACAGACACACACTCACACTCATCATATTCAGTGACACGGACAGTGACATCACATTCAGGAACATCCTTAAACTTACACCGAAACATTATTAATAACACACATCACTAATGTTAACACAGACTCACACACCATACACACAAACAACCACACACACACACACACACACACACACACACACTCCATATACACAAACACAAGCACATTTACTCGTCACACACAGACTGACACATCTACATCTCACACACCTCTGTCCCTCACTCTCACACACACTAAACCTCCCACACACACATGCACACACACACACGCACACACACACACACACACACACACACAAATCACATCACATCACATCACATCACTGTCACACACCTCTCTCCCTCACTCTCACACACACATCACACATGTTGATATCTCAAACGGGTCAGCCGTGATAATGTCTTAAACTTACACCGAACAATTATTAATCACACACAAATCACTAATATTTGAACACACCATACACACAAACATACACAAGCACACATCACTAATGTTAACACACTAAATAAACACACACACACACACACACACACACACACACACACACACAAACACATCTCACACACACGCACACACATGCATGCACACACAAACAAATACACTCGTACATCACACAAATGAGCACCTACATACTCACACATTATAACATCACAAATTATAACACTCACACACTCACATCTCTGTCTCACGCAGAAACACACACATCCACTAACAAGTCACATGTCTTGGACATACTAACACACACATCACTAATGTTAACACACAGATTCACACACCACACACACACAAACACACAAAAACACATTTACTCATCAGAGACAGACTGACACATTAACTAGTCACACACACACACACACACACACACACACACACACACACACACACACACACAAATATTTAGGGCCCAAACTGATATTAGCCCAGTATGATGTGTGACGTTCTGTGTGCAAGTTCTGCGGTGCAACCGGGTGCCAATGACTTTTTTGAGGTTTTGACACACTCGAATAACACGCAGGTTGTGCGGTGCGCCCGGGGTGGGGACCGCGCCCGTTGCTTGGGCCCGTCATCGTTGCTTGCAACTTTAATTATTTTTGTGTTTAGAACATTTTACCTGCTTATTCCAAAATAATGTTTTGTATTTGTTTATGTTCCTATCAGATGTTTGGATGTTTTCTTGAATGAAGTATGAAGTAGTTAGGGCAGGTGTGAAATAGAAATGGGTTCCTCTTATGATTAGCAGCTACAGTATGATCAAAAGATTAATGTTTACTTCTAATACATTTTTAGAAATATAACATAGAAGTATGCTATCTTGTAGATAGCATGTAGATATTAAAGCAAGCCTATGTGAGCTCCCCTCTAGCACTTAACCATTCAAACTGAATTATTCCAGCTTTCCAACAAAAAAGCATAACAATATGGTGTGCCATTGTACAGTTTTTAATGTATCAATAAACAACTGTACATATTAAATGGACTGTAAGTTATCTATACAGCGATCCCTGTGCTTTCGTATCATCATTTTCTATCCACTGACTTTTTCTGCAGTAATCCAATTAAAGCCTGCATATCCTTCCAACAATGTAATTACAGAACCTAAATGGGGATGGCTTGTCTCAGAATGCAGTTAGCCACCATGTAGGATTAATAATGCTTCAGTGTCTTACTCACAATATTGGGTTGAGAATCTGAGATGCAGCTGTTTAATATTTCTTAAGATCCTTACATTCCATGTATTATAGAAAACAGGTAGCCAAACCATTTAGCTTGATCACTAGACATTGTGAGTGTAAAATAGATGGAAAACACAATTTTCCATCCTAAAATTATTGTGATATTTAAGTGGTATTCTCTTAATGCTGAAAACTGGCCTAAAATTGTTAGGAACTATGTTACCTCTGTTTAACCATCAGCCTTTAATTTGAATTACCCTGAGATGAGATACAGTATGAGACATATGAGAGTTTGTCAAGAGGAATGAGTTTGTCTCATGGTCACATTTTCCCCATTTTTTTGAGTTACACTTTTACTCTACAAAATAAAATAAAAACATTCCTCATGCATTGCAGTTATGAGAGCAAGTAGATGTTTTTTGGTAATGATACTGAAAAAGCATTAAGCAATTAGGGCTGTCATGAAACATTCAATTTAGCTCTGTTTATATATTTTCCAGTTTACATACAGTTACCGTAAAAAGTGCATTAGCTAGGTGGTTTTAAAAGAAGTGCATTGCGTAGCCATATTAATTACTTGGGACTGAGTAGGATTGCAGAGTAGCTTTTATTCCACTTCATCTGTCATTGCATGCCTTCTGTTTATTAAAGCAATAAAGACTTGCCTCCCATGGAATCACATGATATCACATGCTGGTTTTAGAGCATTTTTACATGAATACTGTATCGAGCAGATACCCACAACTAGTGCTGATACATCAAATATAATCTTAAAATTGATAAATTCATTCACCCACTCACTCACTCGTTCACTCATTAGCTATACTGATTATTTTGTACGCGGTCACGGGACGACTGGAACCTATCCCAGGGGACTCGGGAAACAATGTGGGGTGGCAAATCCATTACAAACATGGTGAGAAAAAATCTATTCAGTTTTATAACGTGATTCTTTTACAGTGAAGCGATACATAAAATTCCACATAAACTGAAAATATTTTAAGTAAATACAGTACAGACCAAAAGTTTGGACACACCTTCTCATTCAAAGAGTTTTCTTTATTGTGTTCTTTAGCCCAAACAAGCTTGCTGCCTGTCCTTAGCAGTGGTTTCCTAGCAGATATTCTACCATGAAGGCCTGATTCACACAGTCTCCTCTTAACAGTTGTTCTAGAGATGTGTCAGCTGCTGGAACTCTGTGTGGCATTGACCTGCTCTCTGATCTGAGCTGCTGTTAACCTGCGATTTCTGAGGCTGTTGCCTTGGATGAACTTATCCTCCGCAGCAGAGGTGACTCTTGGTCTTCCTTTCCTGGGGCGGTCCGCATGTGAGCCAGTTTCTTTGTGGCGCTTGATGGTTTTTGTGGACTGCACTTGGGGACACTATAAATTTTTTTTCAAATTTTTCAGACTGACTGACTGACCTTCATTTCTTAAAGTAATGATGGCCACTCGTTTTTTTCTTCACTTAGCTGCTTTTTTCTTGCCATAATACAAATTCAACCTCTTTGAAGGAGAAGGTGTGTCCAAACTTTTGGTCTGTACTGTATATATGTCAAAAGTTATATACAGTATGTTTGCATTTGAAGTGGTAAAATGTTGCCATTCCTCTATAATTCTGCAGGTGATGTGCTGTAAACTATTCACAGTAAAACATCATGTGTGGTCAGAGCAAATTATTTAAATTGTACATTGTAAACATAGCACAGAATTGTGCTTAAAAAACAAACAAACAAAAGAACGTCCTGATGTGTGATATAAACATTAATTGAAACACTTGACCTGTATCTGCATGATTGCATGATATGCTGCCATGTGATTGGCTGATTTGCATAAATGTGCAGGTGTACAGGTGTTCCTATTTACTCTCTGAACAGAACTGTTACCAAATTCAGTGTCCCAAATTTAGGTCATGTATATTGTCTTTGTTGAATGTAACTGGATACAAAAAGGATATATTGTACTAAAATAACTGAATAGATTTGTTTATAACAGCATTTAATTCAGAAACTGATTTGGACGTTGTGTTTACCTCTAAACACAAACTACTGTATGTTTTCAATACAGTATTTTAGATTATCCTTCTTCCCAGTTGCTGAGGGGTAGGCCTCTGCACACTTGTTTTTGTCTGTAGAAGCCAGCATGTCTCTTTGGCAGCAATGGTTAATGGAAAGTAACAGCCATTGACTCACACTCACAAACAACGCACCAACTCTTGGTGTGGTCTCTTTGGATAAATACAACCTTGAAAAATACTTACACAAGCTTACACAAGTCTATTTTACACAGCATGATAAATATCCAGTCATAAAGAGAAATTAATCAGAATATGCATGACATCAAAAGCATCAAGATATCTAGTGTCCTTAAATTCCCTGAAGGATGACATTCAAAAGCACTGATCAAAGGATAATTAATTGGTATTTAAATGAGCTTGGCCTGCATACAAGCACCTACTCTGCTAGCATGTCTGCTAAGCATGGCAAAAATAAACCCTTAAGAGAAGCCCTTAAAAGTAAACAGTCATTTTCTCATTCATTCCTTCACTAATGAGAGCCTGGGCCAGATTCACCTGATAAAGCTAATGGGTTTCTGCCCGAGGGCCCAAGCTGCAAGGAGAAGGCCTTGCTGCTGGCATGGGTTTGTTTTGTCATGTTAATAGAGCTGGTCCAGTACTAGCTTAAAAGCATTACCTTAAGAAAAGGTAATGGGATAAGGTGTTGACAAAAGGAAATAAAAAGCTTCTTTTCTGTCAGCACAGCTTCTAAGCCAGGACTGGAAAGAAAAACAGTAGTGATGACATAAAGTGATGCAGTGAGCCAGAAAAAAATCTTAGTTTATAACCTAATGCCTGTGTGATCTATGGTTATTGTGTGGTCTGAATTTATATAGCACTACTCAGGGTCTGAAAAAGAGATTTGTATAAGCAGCATGGAGATATTTATTGATCAGCATCTGCCGTAATGCTTTGACATTAAGTCTTTTTTTTAAACTAAATGGCACTTTTCAGGCATGACATGACATGTGATGATGGTGACATGACAGATTAACTTTAATGTGGTAAATAATTTGAAGGAACATTAAACTGGGAAGGCAGTTATGAAGTGATTTATTTATTATGAAGTGAATTATTGTCTCATTTGAATCATATGGACAAGTGAGAGAAGGTTAAACCTGCAGTATCTGAAAGTTCAAGGGCAACAAGAAGAGAAAATTCTGTTTTGGTGAGTGATGTTCTTCTCATTAGTGCACGTCCAGAATATCTGCAGCCACAATTTCTTGTACATTAAAGCTGTTGTTGTAGCTCATGGTTGTTCTTTATCCTCAGAACCATTCATCCTATTAGTGGAGAGGTGACTCTAAACTAACAGTGGGACAGTGTGACCTATGCTAATTAATTCACAACTTAGACCACTTGGAGAATGTTGTTTACCAGCCCGTGTTCTGGTCTAGTCAGCCTTTATTATGTTTCTCAGCCATGACTGGACAGAACTGACACTATGCAGCTGGTGTTACAAATTAATTTCTGTGTATTTTCACCATTGGAAGGACTGGCAGAGTCACGCAGAGTGATGAGCAGCGTGATGAGTTTTGTCTATTGCCAGATGTTGAGCCACTCACATCTGACAGAACACCACGCTCTGTTATTTCCACATCAGTTGAACTTTTTTGCTACCTTGGCTCCATTCCGCATTTCATAATAATTCTATTTTCCATTTACTTTCCTGTTGTTTGGTTCAGAGTGTACGTAGACTACATTAAGGTCATAATGATTGTGGCTTGGAGTTTGAATGTTAAAGCAGTGGTAAAGTCTTGCAAATTCTACCGGTGTTTCTCCAGCGCTGCCCACATGAGAGCAGGTGCTGAGTTTTGCATGTTCATTCCAAATTGTCTGTAGTACAGCTGAATGTTATTGTTAAGTCCTTTACATTTTCTGTTTCTCAATTCCAACTTTTAATAGGAAGTTAAACATGACATTTTATTCTTACGTTTTTTAATTTATGTCTAAATTCTCAGTTTCAGATTCTATAAACCTCAGGTGTCCAAGAAGTATAAACTTTGTACTGTATATCAAACTTCCTCTGTACTGAAAGCAGGGTGATTTAATAACTTGCTAATGTTTCAAGAATCCTCCAAAAGTCATAACTAATGTATTAGGTTTATATGTTTAAAAAAAACAGCTGTCAGAAATAGTAGAAGAGAAATTCTCCATGTCAAACAACAGAAGACAGGTCTGACAGTGGCAAAAGTGTTGGAAGCAAATTTGAAAATTTCAAGTTGGTCAGAAGGGAGGGTAGTTAAACAAATATGTGGATGGGTAAACAGATTGTGCTCTGATGTTAGTTTCTGTACATGTTTTTTTTTTTTTGGTTGTACTGTAAAGATCTAAAATGGACTAAAGCTGTGTGGATAGGGAACATTACTGTGGAACATTACGCCACAGATCCCTCTGTTAGAAATTAAATAAGAGTGGCACCAAGACAAAGACAACACTGTCCCTTTAAATAAAGGGGAGGGGGCAGGAAGAAAGGAAGAGAAGAGAGAGATACCTGCTGAGAAAAGAGATGGAGGGGGTCTTTTGAAATGTGACAGCTGAAAGTACAAGACTCTTTCTATTGAAGAATGAAACACATGTTGGATTAAGATCTGTTGGAAGCTGGAGTGTGTAGATATTTTGGCTCGCCAGTGAGATCTGTTTTTTCTTATTCTCTTGTAACATGAAGAGACTTTGTAAATGTTCTGTGGTTTTATGTATAATTTTATTGTTCTCTTCCAAGCATATACAGGGGTACAACGATTAATTAACATTATAGAATAAAATCGATAATCAAATTAGTCTAGAATAAATGTAAATGTCGATTCATGTGACATTAGCGCGTGATTCTTGCATGAACTGTGAATGTTCTGACATGTAGGTGTTAGACTTAATGGAGTGAAGCGAGGCATTACACGATCGTACAGTAAACACCTTCGCCAGCTAAGGCCGCTTTGTGAAAGACGAGAGAGTCGTGTTAGTGGGAAAGGATTCACACCTGAAGAGAATGTGGATAATTACTGACTGTGAGTCGTGTTGCTGTGACTCGTGTTTTATTTCCAATTCTCTTCAATGAGAATTAAGTTATAAGAGAATTAATGTTTTAAATTCGTGTTAAAAACACACATACACACACACACACATGCGCACACAAATTATTACTGGCTTTTGAGCTCTGCACATGCATTCTCTCTCTCTCTCTCTCTCTCTCTCTCTCTCTCTCTCTCACACATTTTTGCATTTACTTTGTTTTTCCTTTAGATTTTTTTTCATCAGGAAAATTCATTAAAAGACATATTTGCATGCAAGTTTTAATCTTTATTATCTTTTTTATTAGTTACCATATGCACAAAACAACCACAAATTTAAAAGCTGATAGTTAAATAAGAGCAATTAAGTAATTGTCACAGAAGTAATACAGTTAATCAATTAAATAATTGGTAGATGATGTACAACTGCAAAATTCTAACAGCGTGTATCTGTGGTACTGTCCATCAGCCAGCCTTAATGCGAATTCTGATTTCAGGTGCACAGTTCTGTACGCTGTATTGGTGAGATGAAACATGACATTTCTTCTGTAGTTTTTATAAAGTGTTTCAGAGCAATACTGCAAGTATAACTGAATCTGACTGCAAACATGGTGTTGTTCAAACATGATGTGCACAAAGCATCTAAAGGTGCTGCTAGAGAAGTGGTGAGAGGTAGAGTGTGTAAAAAGGCTGTTCCTCTCATGAGTACTATATGTTTACACATAGCTATATTTTGACTATGTGGAGTTAATAAATAATGTTTCAGTTTAAATATTGTTTAGTAGTTTAGTTAAAATAACCTGCCATGCTGCAAGATATCTCTGCTAGCTGTAGATCTTTGTCTGTGGAGAAAATCTAAAAGTCTAAATGATTAATTATTTAGAATGAAAGGTAGGGAGTGATTCTAAGCAGAAACAGGGAAAAAAAGTGATTCAGTGATGTATTGCGATTCTTTGGTGTTACAATTCATATTTCACTACACTAAATCTGCAATCAATTTTGAAAAGTAATTTTTAATGAATGTACTGTGTTTTTGCATTCGAGGTGATAAAATTCCTCTATTACCCTACAGGGAGTGCTCCAAACTATTCACACATTGACAGGCAGCACTGCATCTTGTGGTAGGACCAAACTACTGATTGTAATATCGAAACAGATATTTATGAAATCATGATACGTACAGAATCACAATGCACAATGACCCTTGGTGATTCCCATCTCTAATCCTAAGTGTTATCACATCCAAGTCTTCCTCTCCATTCATTTTGCAGAGAACATTTATTATTTGCAAGTATAATTGTACAGTCGTGGCCAAAAGTTTTAAGAATTACATAAATATTGGAAATTGGAAAAGTTGCTGCTTAAGTTTTTATAATAGCAATTTGCATATACTCCAGAATGTTATGAAGAGTGATTAGATGAATTGCATAGTCCTTCTTTGCCATGAAAATTAACTTAATCCCGAAAAAAAACTTTCCACTTCATTTCATTGCTGTCATTAAAGGACCTGCTGAGATCATTTCAGTAATTGTCTTGTTAACTCAGGTGAGAATGTTGACGGGCACAAGGCTGGAGATCATTATGTCAGGCTGAGTGGGTTAGAATGGCAGACTTGACATGTTAAAAGGAGGGTGATGCTTGAAATAATTGTTCTTTCATTGTTAACCATGGTGACCTGCAAAGAAACGCGTGCAGCCATCATTGCGTTGCATAAAAATGGCTTCACAGGCACTTCAGGAAAGAGGTTCAATTCTTGTTAAGAAGGCTTCAGGGCATCCAAGAAAGTCCAGCGAGCGCCAGGATCTCCTAAAGAGGATTCAGCTGCGGGATCGGACTGCCACCAGTGCAGAGCTTGCTCAGGATTGGCAGCAGGCAGGTGTGAGCACATCTGCACGCACAGTGAGGCGAAGACTTTTGGAAGATGGCCTGGTGTCAAGAAGGGCAGCAAAGAAGCCACTTCTCTCAAAAAAAAAAACCATCAGGGACAGATTGATCTTCTGCAAAAAGTATGGCGAATGGACAGCTGAGGACTGGGGCAAAGTCATATTCTCAGATGAAGCCTCGTTACGATTGTTTGGGGCAACTGGAAAAACCACCCTGCCATAAGGCAAAAGTGGCTCGGGGACCAAAACGTTAAAATTTTGGGTCCATGGCCTGGAAACTCCCCAGATCTTAATCCCATTGAGACCTTGTGGTCAATCCTCAAGAGGCGGGTGGACAAACAAAAACCCACTAATTCTAACAAACTCCAAGAAGTGATTATGAAAGAATGGGTTGCTATCAGTCAGGATTTGACCCAGAAGTTGATTGAGAGCAGCCCAGTCGAATTGCAGAGGTCCTGAAAAAGAAGGGCCAACACTGCAAATACTGACTCTTTGCATAAATGTTATGTAATTGTTGATAAAAGCCTTTGAAACGTAGGAAGTGCTTGTAATTATATTTCAGTACATCACAGAAAGAACTGAAACAAAAATCTAAAAGCAGTTTAGCAGCAAACTTTGTGAAAACTAATATTTGTGTCATTCTCAAAACTTTTGACCACGACTGTAGAACCTTACATGACAATACATAGGAATAGGAAGCCATCATCATTGTATGCAAATGAACAAATGTAGAAACGTACACCACGCCTAAGTAGAGGTAAGTTGGGTAGACAGAGAATGTTCACTAAGTGATAGAAAGAGTGAGCAAAGAGAGAGAAAGAGAGAGAGAGAGAGGTCAGCCAAAAGATCCTGAAGCCTGCATAGAACAAAAAAGACCACCCTGAAGCAGACATGCAAGGCAGAGAACTCAACTGGAATCTGTTTTTTTTTTTTTTTTTAATGCAAAAATGTTAGGTCTACAATCTAACATTTTCTTTATTAAAGAATTTTAATATTGTAACATTGCTTTTTTTCACATTGCTATAAATGATGTAGCGATTTTAGGTGCCATTCTACATTTTTTGGTGTCTATCCCTGTCATCAGATTCAAAGTTCTTGAGCTGAACATAACATTAATAAACATACCTTGAATGTTGGTTATAAGAACATGTTTATAATAAGTTTCAGAACATGCTGTTACACTGAATTTGAGGAAGAAGAAGCCCAGATCTTGATGAAAAGGCACATAGAAGTTCTCACATCTCATAGACTACATCTGCAATTTATTACAGTATTTAAGACACTCTGTGAATTCCACATCAGCACAGCTCAATGACACTCTATCAAATAAATTCATTATGGCTAGAAACAAGCTTAGGAAAAATTCCAGCGCAAGCATTCCTCTGAGGTGAGGGCACGACCTCACAGGCACTGCTGTCTGTATTAGTGTATGACTAACAGAATACACCTCACACTCATGACTTGGCTGTGGATGCAGCAACTTTAGCTCTTCATCATCTCGATTGTGGCAAACCACAAAATGGCAACTCACTGTATTCCACACTGATGTCACAAAATACTGCTTAAATGTTTTGTGGATTGGGAACACATGTATTGCTGTTGTTCGTACCATATACATATTTACGTAAGTGCAACTGTCGTTGTTTCTAAATACATTTAATTCAGTACGTTATAGAAAACATAATTCCATAGTGACAGTTTTTCAGCACTGCTTTTGTTATGCCATTGTTACTACAGTTAATTCGAATTTGAAGTTAAACAACAGCCATGTTGTTGTTGTTAAACACCATTCGCCATTCACCCTGACATCATCACTGACAGATCAACAATGGAAAGACAACAGAGCTATGCCCTTGTCATGGAAATAACCATGAATAGAACCATAACAGAGTACACAATCAGAGAAAGCTCTATCTGCCCTACTAACAAATTCATTACTTCACAGACACCCACATTTTGCCACGGAAGACGGAGTATGAGAGAGAAGAGAAAGTATGCCACTCCTCCCACCATGGACAATTGTGCTCTTGACAAAATGCCCAAAGACGTCTGTGGCTTTGTCTAGACTTGAACTCGCAATCACTTAATGACGGGGCGAATGTTTTTCTCCCGTGCTGCTCAGAACTATAATAGAATCATATCATATGCTTATAATAGTGGCATGGCCCAAAACATTATATATGTGCACATGGTGAGACAACAGAAATTAAGTTCTTTGTCATAGGGAGACCAGCTTGTTTGTGTACAAAGATGTAATTTGATAGTGTGTGATTGAAATAGGAGTAAGATGACTTCGCAGGCCTTGACTCACGTCTAAAGCCATCTTATGGCTATTTTAGGAAAATGTTTAATGGAATATTACTTTGGTTTAAACTGAGACATGTTTAACACAATATAAATAACATACTGTAATTTAGTTGAAAATGTTATGGTTACAATTTTCATGCAGATCTGTAACACAGTATTCTGTATTCTGCTGCTTTAATCTGCAGACAAATCAAATAAAATTAAATAACTTATTTATTAACAGCAATATGGGCATATTGTAATATTATAACATATGATGCATTTCTCTAGGTATTATCATATCAAGATCTGGCTGGTGGTTTGGCTAGACCGGCTGATGTTGTTGCCGTGGGCATATAGGGTAGGCATGAAGGCAGAGGGGTTGTTGAAACAGAAATGGTCTTTATTTATAATACAAACTCAGACGCAAACAAACAAAGGAACCAAAACAACAAACTCAAACTATAACTAGGGCTCAGGAAAAACACAGGGAACGGCGCGCTAACACAGGGAACGGCGCGCTAACACAGGGAACTGACGGAAGGAAACATGGAGCTGGAGCTAACTAAGGACACATAGGGGAACTAGAGACGAGACAGGGCTGGGCTAGAGAGACAGGGCTGGGCTAGAGAGACGAGACAAGACATGAGACAGGACTGGAGACAGGACTGAAGACAGGACCAGGAGCACAGAGACTAGAGACAGGATCAGGGGCACAGAGACTAGATGGGTTAGTGATTAGTTAGGTTATTAGCTACATGGAATACTGGGGACACTGGATGCTGACCTAACCGGGTTAGTAGCTAATGGAGTTATTGGCTAACCGGGTTAGTACTGATCTAATAGGGAAACAGAACACAAGAAGCAAAGCTCACATGAGGCTATTCCAAACTAGCGGCTAACCTACTAGCAACCAGAACCACTAGCAATCAATCCCAATAGAGGCTAGCCTACTGGAGGCTAACACTACTAGCAGCCAAGGCCTACTAGTGGCTAGGCCCTCATGTGGCTACACAAAACTAAACAAACAAAGAACTACACAAGAAGACCAACACACAGAACAGTACTTACACAGGAGGAGACACAGCCTAACTAAACATGAAACAGGACAGCTCCATGAATCCAGTAACACAAGGAGTATAAAGAAAACTAAACTAGAGCCCTCTTGAACACAGGTTAAACAATATAACTAAAATAGAAAACTCAAAGAAACAAAAACCAAACAAAAGGAATGCCCACATGACAGTATATAAAAACAATGCTCGACCCAGTTTCCCAGAACAAACTGCTATTTATAGAAACTTTAATGAGCCACCTCAGTTCAGGTGAGCACTCATCACCTGACTGAGGTGCCTTCTGGGAAACTGAGTCGACCAACAAAAACTAGACAGAACGAAACAGTGACCTCTAGTGGAGGTTCCTAACATATCATCAGGTATCAGTGGTTGATCTCCCTTGTTAGATTAAAGCATTTGGCTGGACTTTGGCTGAAAAAAATATATTACTTACTATTATTGTTTTAATCAAATACATTACTGTTGAAATCTTTTGTGGCCTGGTGCATCTTTAGCAAAGTCTCAGCAAAATTATATATCAAAATATAAATGGCATATTATGAAGATTTATTTTAAGTATTTAAATTTTTTTTTTTTTAATTAAAAAAAAAAAAAAAAAAAAAAAAATATATATATATATATATATATAAGCCATGTAGAATGATTTTCAGTGTCTCCAGTTTTGGTCCTTTGGTCCAACAGCAGCTGTTTAATACAGTATAATCTTAATTAACTCAAGGACTTTAGCTCAAATACTGCTGTGTGAACAAGAAACATCTGAGCAGTTAGCTATAATAACAGTCTGATAATTGGATTGTGGTTGCGTAGTGGTTAGCACTGTGGACTCTCACCTCCAGGGACGAGGGTTCGTCTTTAGGTTTGTGTGCGTGCATTTTCTCCCTGTGCTTGGTGTTGGTCCTCCGTGTACTCCTGTTTCCAAAGACATGCAGATTAGGCTAATTGGCGTTCCCAAATTGCCTGTAGTGTGACTGTGTGTATGTGTGTGCCCTGCGATGGATTGGCACCCTGTCCAGGGTGTACCCTACCTCGTGCACCAAGTTTCCTGGGATAGACTCCAGCCCTCCTGCGACCCTGTACACAGGATTAAGCAGTACACTGTAGATGATGAGTGAGAGTGAGTGAGTGATTGAGTGAGTGAGTGAGTGAGTATTTACACAGGAGGCTACCATCTACTTTGTTGCTTCCACTAAGTCATGTTTAGTCACAGACTTTACAGTGGAGCAGACTTTATTTTAGTTGCTTTAAGGGCCCATGTAATGCGCACATGTAATGGTACAGTATATCACACTTATCGTGTTATAACTAATGTTTTTCTATCCAGGACTACAATTAAGTCCATGATGATCAATTGACAATTGTCCTAGTGAATAATTATTTTTAGTTGTGTTGTACCAACTGAACATCATGAACAATGTACTGTTTCATGCAGATTTATTTAAATTATAAATGGGGTAAACATTGGTTAAAGCAGAACGGTGTTAGTTAAATTCTGTCTTTAAATATTATTCGAAGTACCCATTCATTCAGAGGTTACATACTGTAAAACAAAATTATCATCTGTAATTAAAACTAGCAATTACTTAAGTATTAATTATTATACAAGAACTTCATAGTTGTACTAAATCTTAGTCACCATCTATGGAATGGAATGAACATTTAGTTGCATTTGTTTTCCACTTTTGAAACAATCACTGACATTAAAGTTTGCTCAAATTTGCTAAAAAAAATTGATAACTAATTTGAACTAAATTTGATCTTATTACTTACAGTATATTAATCCGTATTGTTTAGGTAGTTACCTTAAACAATAGGAAAAGTGTAAATTCCCCAGTGTAAGACATTACACCCATGCAGTACTTACTATTTACACACAGGTAAACTCATACACAAGTGGAGTGTAACCATGCACAAAATTTTATGTTTCTGATTCAGGACAACCATGTTTTATTGTTTTTTTTTTCTATTCAAATCTGTTTCTCTTCTGTGGGTGGTTAAGCATTTTAACTGAGCTGTGATTGGAAAACAATAAAATATGCCAAAATACACTCCTTGCTTAAACCTACTGTAACTCAAATCAATCCCAGCGCTTCTTGTCATTTTTGATGAAGACTAAGGCAAGCAAAACATGGTTTCCCGGATGTTGTGAAAAAACAGTGTAACATGCTACTCTTCATCTGAGTACATTGCATTCTTTATTTATCCTCTCTTTCCCAATCTGTGTTGCTAACTTTTCTTTCAGACTTCCTCCTCTCTGGACTGGTCCATCCAGAGTGCATTGTCATCTCTTTACCCTCCATTTGAGGCCACTGCTCCAACGGTCCTGAGCCAGCTCTTTCGTACCATCGAAGCACGTTACCAGGGAGATGCACTGCAGTGCTTTTTGGATTACCTCATTCCAGCCAAACACATCCTAGAGAGTGTACAACAAGCTGCCTGTGTAAGTGCAACACATTCATTACACAAACAACAAATTACTATACGACCCGTCAAAAATATTTTCTGATATAAAATTGTAATGGCAAATATAAATACAAATACAGTGGTGACAAAAAGTATTGAGAAAAAAAGTAAAATTCAATGTTTTAATGACATTCTCAAATTTTTTTTTTTTTTCAACAATCGGTACTTAGTCCTTTATTCTTCAAAACCTGCTGGATCCGTTTTGACACAAAAAGATTGTTTGCAGTGCTCTGGTGTCACAATTAGTGACATCATTGTTTTGTGCACAGGGAGAACTATAAAGGCATATGTTGTCCTTATACTTTTGGCCACCACTGTATATTCTGTTGTAAAGTTATCATTACACTAAACAGGTTTTAGATCACTAGGAAATCCTGAAGCCTTTAAATTTACTTCAGTCCATATGGAGTTTTATGGCTTAGATCCAAGACTTTTCTTTGTCCACTCATTTTTTTAATCCTGAAAAGAAATTATTATTAACATCAGAATGAGGTTTAAGATTTTTGTGTGCATAATTTTTTTTTAATCAAGAAAAATGAATTCTGAAACTCAAAATATTTATCTAGAATTGATAATGAAAAAGTAATATCATGCAGATTATGTAATTTTCCTTTCCTCTATTCCTCTCTCTATAGGCTGAGTACTCTGATGTTTTGTTCCAATGTGAAGGTTGGCCTCTCTGTTTGAGAGAACGTGTGGTGATCCAACTGGCACCCATTAACCCTTTACTGTTGCATCCTGGAGACTTCTACTTGCAGGTGGAACCCTTTGGAGAACAGTCAGCCCGAATAGTCCTTAAAAGCCTCCTGTTGCAGGAGCGTCTCTTGGCACAGGAGGATCTGGTATTATTAACAGGTTTTAGGGCACAAGAAGGTACTGCTGTGGAGGAGACTCCCATCCCAGAGACATCCTACCCTTGCATTTTCACTGAAGCTTGGTTGAAGGAAGTCAACGAGGATCGTCATGGTAATCAGTTACATCAATTTGTGCTTTCTTCTGACAAGGGGATTGTGAAGGTGCCCTGGGCAGAAGTGATCAACCCAGAATTTCTGGACAGGCCAAAAGCTCAAGTGGAGTCTAAAGCATTATGTACAACAGAAGGTTTAATACAGCAAGATAATTTACACGAAGAACTCAACTCAAAGTTTCCTGAAAACATGTCTTTGCCCAAAATAACTTATGAACCAGAAACAATGATCCTTCCAGCTAAAAAATGTGTTGCAGTTTCGCATCGATTAGTGAAAAGTGGCAACAAATTTGTTAAGATGGAACAAGGGAATCCTGTAAACAGTCCCATAGGAAAACCTGTTGGATGGGTTTCCCCAAATACATGGGACAGCAGGCCCAGTCAAGAGCTGGAGGGGGAATATGTAGATCTTTTAGATTTTGCCACAGAGAAGGATGCTTTACACTTTAAACCACCTTCGGTTCCAATGTATTTCCGACCTCATTTGCCTGTTTCAAAAGAAGACAGCATCCGATGTATTCAAGCCTCAAGACTGACAGATGAGCACTGTGTTCCATGTCCAAGAATTAATCAGTTTTCGGAACATCCACAGACTGGTCCTGAGTCCAAGGGTAGGCATCGTCAGTCCTACCTAGCAGCTATAAAAAACCCAGTGAGTTTTGAGAAAGCACACACAATACTGCCTCTGGATGAATCATGGCCAGGATTAGGGGAAGCAGAACCAGGCTATGAGGCACAAGGGCTTGACTTTGAGATTGAATCTTTAAGCAGCTCTCCAGTGCAGGGTACAAGCCAACTTAACCTAAAACAGTCCTGTCAGGATTTAACTGAGCAAGATCAGCACTTAGTTCAAATGAATATGAATCCAAAACACTTGTCTCAGAATACAGCACTGCCAAGTCTCAACATAGCTGAACAGCCAAAGCACTTGCTTACTGAAAAACATTCAGACAATCTTCAGAAAACTGTACTGGAACATTCTGGAGCAGTTACTGTCAACAGGCTGGAGGAACCTCATCAAATGCGATCCAGTGTGCTTAAGAATCACAAAACGCAACACTTGCCCAAAATGGGACTACGAGCTTTGCCAGATCATAGAAGTCACAGACAAGAGGCTGCTGTTTACAAATGTCAGGGTGTAGGCAAGGGAGTGCAAATAGATCAGTTTGTGCATAGCCTCTCACCTGCTCAGAAATCACTTCAACAACCTACAGGACAGAGACCTTCTCTGCTTCCTCACCCACAGAACAATTTGAACATATTTCAAGAACTAAACTGTCAATTTAAACAAAGACCTAACTGTGAAAATAAGCAATATTGTGAAAACCCTGCATTGAAAGTCTTGGGAAAAAGCAGGCCTAAGGCCCGCTCTGCTTCCACCGTATCAGAGCCAGCCCGAGAGTGTTCACAGGAGGAGAAGCCAGCCAGCAGGAGTCGCAGTGATGTCTGTCCAGAGATCATTCCCTTGGTTCCTGGAGTTCAGGTCCAACAAAGCAAGAAATGCACTACCTTTGGTCTTGTGTCTCCAAAACTAAACAGACGGAAAGCAGTAAAAAATGGTATGAAGCATCAATTAATTCATTATATACCAAAAAGTTGTTGTTGGCTCTGATGAGATTCCTCATGATTAAAGGTGATTCCATGGTAGAATTAATTTTTTAAAAATTGTAGAATGTTTTATCCAAACTTTACTGTTATTTTTAAATGGTAGATGGTTTGGTCATATATCATTCTCTGTCCAATTTATATCATTTACGGGTAAAATTATACATAAACATGTGCAAGCAGGATGGATGTGCATGATTGTTTAAAGAGAAAACACAGCTTTGTAGACTTTGCTTTTGCTGTGTGGATGTCTGGTGAACATCCGGCAAGCGGGGCAGCACAATGTCGTTACATGCTTATAACAAAACAGGTCTCTTATGAGTGGATTGAACAACAAATTAGATCAACTTGTCTCCTTCACAAAGGGTGGAATGTGCTGTCCTGTCCTGACAGTCTGTCCTGTCAAAAGGTCATCCAAAAAGAGTACATAATGACATGGGGCCAAGTGTCAGAGGTCATATTTTTTGTACAGCATTCCAGTAGGGAATTCTCCTTACCCTTCCACGAGAAGGCCTTTGATGTCTTTTTTTAAACAAAGACAAGTTAACAGTTAACGGTGTGTCTTAATTTGAGAGAGAGAGCGAGAGAGAGAGAGAGCACGAGAAATCAACTGCACCACTTAGTGTAGTTGAATACTCATAGATTAAGTGTGTAGAGCAATTAAATACTAGAACTTAATCATCAATCAACAGAATTGAGAAATTTTAATCATAAACATTGTTTTAAAGCACTGTAATAAACAATGCTCAATCTGATTACTCTGATTATCTCTCTATTTTATTATATCAATGATTCCTCATTTAAATAATCTAAAAAATGATATTTTTTCAAAGCCCTTTTAAAACACCACATGTCAACTTAGCCAACTGTCCAGTTTAAGAGCACAAAAAGCTAAATATTTCCCTCGCCAGATATAATGGAATATTTATGCTCTTCCACTCAGATGTGATTTAGAGTGGATGTAAAAAGTCTACACATCTACATTAAAATTGCAGGATTTTATTTTTTATTATACCACATAAAAAATATTTTGGACTTGTGTATCTTTTACATTTTTTATATTTTATCTATTTTACTAAAAATATTTTGATTTGTAAGTGAATTAATTCTGTTTAATGGGTTTAACATAACATGCAGACTATCACTGTTTCCATTATTTATTTTTAAAGTAAATATGTTTACTATTTTATTTGAGCAGAAATTCTGCTCTAAAATATATAAAATATATAATTCTGTATAAATAATTGATACAGCAATCATTTATTTTCAGTGAGATGAATAATGCTACAGTAGGATCTTTTTCACCCTTAATGTCAAATAGCAAGCAACAGAAATCAAATTAAAAAAAGAAAATGTTTTAGAGGGGAAAAAAGGGAAAAACTTACAATAACATGTGTTGCATAAGTGTGCACTCTTTTGTAATAGTGCATGTGACTATGGAAGCCCTTTCTCATGAGAAGCAGCAGCAAAAACAAAACCAACTGTAAAAATATATAAAACCCACCTAAATCATTACACCAAATGTGTAATAATACACCAGATAGTAAAGTAATTGCTAAAGGGTGTACTTTTTCTCAAATATTTCTTATTCCTTTTTAATGATAATTTTATTCATTATTATGATATTAAAGGTAAAAATGTCTAACATAATCCATTTATTTTAGTTTTAGTTTTATATCACACAACCTGTTTGTAGGGGTTTGTAGACTCTTATGCCTGCTGTAGTACCTTTAATTACATGCCATAGGTTATTTAACCCTAGCACAATTGATGGCTTAATCTAAAAAATGAGTGACATAACGAGATAGGGCTATGTCACAGATTTACTGAGAATTACTGATGATCTTACTGCCCCCTCCCCATGTAAAACAAATCCTTTTTGAATTCAGGTTTATTAACTGACTCTGTGTGGTAGGACACAGAAAGTTGTTTGAGAGTATGTTATATGATTTATTGGGCTACTGTAGGTCATCACAAAGAAAATAATATCATGCTGATGTAATAGGGCATAATATTGGTTCAGTTCATGCAGTAGAAGGAAAAAGTTAATGCTTTATTTTCTTTTGCCCTTCCAGACATGCCAACTACTGGGTCCAGTGCACAATTTTCTGTACTTCAGAATGGGACAGTGCTCCAGAACTTTTCAACCCAGTCACAAAGCCTCTCTCCTGAACATGGAAGTCCTGGAGAGAGGTTTACTGCCCTTTCACATGACCCCACTATCAAGAATGTTCTCCAGTTGGGCATCATCTGTCTGCCAGGTTACCTGTTCTGATTGTGTATTTAATTCCAATAAGCTATTAATGTGTTTTAAATATGTTTTATCCACATAAAAAGTCAATATTTCTACTGTTTTTGAATATAATTTGTTTTTAGACTGGTTTGCAAAAGCTAGTCACTGTATTTGAAACCTAATTTAAGTAAAGGAAAACAGCTAATGTAAATACACTATTTACAAATGATAGATTTAGATCTATCTACCACCTATGCCTCCATTAATATGGTATAATGTGCTAATATGTGATGATGTGCTAATATATATGAGTTACTATTATATTTACATACAGAAGTTTAAACTGTAACATATGACAAACATATATCTTGCTTACAGTGGCATTTTATTGTTATAGAAAGTCCTTTCCAGAAATCTCATAGTCCAGTGGGTGGACTTAATCCTTACCCATAAAGTGTTCTAGAATGTGGAACAACACATTTATCAACCACACACTAATCCAGTCTGAAACTCCAAGTAGGAGTAGGTGCATCAGGTGTGACTCTACCTTATGAAGTTTTGGTTCTGCACGAAGGACTTTTTGGACAAAGAGCTGTTGATTGATTGTTTGTGTGTGATTATTTCAGTGTAATCTGTTTCTATATATAAACATAAAGACACCTCAGTACACACTAGCACTATGCACACTATACTATATACATTGACACATGGACTTATGCCTTATGTCTTTTATGTGCCTCCCATAGGCAGCCGAGACAGAGCTGGCAGAGCTGTTCTTGAAGTCCATGATGGAGGAAAGAATGGCTGGGTATCCCCTCTACTTTGTCCTCTCTTACTCTGCAAACTAGTCCTTTATCTTCACTCCATTCCAAGGTAACACATCCATCCAAAGCGAAGTGCACTGCAGCAATCACACTAGGCTTTCAAACTATGCATCCACATGTGCCTGTACTTATTATTTAATGCCCCCACACAACTATATTTCAAATTTTAACAAGGAAGAAGACATGAAGACTATGTGAATTGAATGGGTCAAAATCTAATAAACATACCTGTTTAATGCAGCTGTAGCATCTTATTTTGACCACCAGATGGCAGAATGAAGCAGCTCAAAATAAATAGTTCAAGCAAATTACACTGTGATTCGAGCCCCAGCCTCGATGGGGTGCCACTGTTGGGCCCATGAGCATAATACTTCATAGTCAAATGCTCACGGGCCTTGTAAGCAGCTTCCAGTGATACAACAGATATCTCTCCAGGTGTGGAGAGTATTTGTAGCCCGATGTACCTAGGCATGTAGATCTAAAAAAAAAAAATCTTTTCTGAGTTTTTGATTGCAAACCTGTATTGTGACATTTTGCTGAATGGGATGAAATATAATATATTTACATTTTTTAAAATTAAATAAAACATGCGTAGACATGTTGAACCCGGATATTCTTCCCTAACTGAATAATCCACTGATATCCACTAAACTGGTATCTTGAACTGCAGGAAACTTATGACTCACTTTAATGCATATCCAACATCAGGTAGATATACTTTGTTGGAGATTCTTTTTGAGGTGCAGGTTGGGGGCACCTATATATTTCAACTCTGTTGTTGAGTTCTAAGCACAGAACCTTTCATTCAGAGGCACAGCTGAATTCCTCTTTAAGCTAGTAGCCAGTCTGCGCACAGCTTTAATATTTTAATTAAAAATTTTATGATTTCTAGATTGATGGCAATTATATTAGTATTTACAAACAATTTCATTCCCATTAGTAAGAACCGATAGCATTGCTTACTTCTATAAACACTGCAAAAAAGGTTTTTTGCTTTAAAATGTAATATAAAAGGTAATTCATGCCATTTCTGACATTGAAGACATGCTTGCACAACATGCACTTAAGAGGGATGAATGAAATGTTGGGTTGCGCACCTATGAGGACTAAAAATGTTTGTAGTATGTGTTCATGTGTACTGAAGAAGAAATTTTCTTCCAAAATGAAAAAGTTGCAGTTGTTATAGAAACGCATAGTATTGTTGTAAAACAAATATTTTGATTAACATACAGCCAAAACATGGTATTAAAAAGCTAAAAAGTGTCTCACTTATGTGAAAAAGTACATTTTTAAATAGGATCATATACCACCATTTTTCATAATTCTTAATTCTTCTTCCATGCTTAATTTTTTTAAAACATGCATACACATTTATATTTTTATCATATTAAAACACATTTGCTAAATTAAATATTAGTAGTGTCCATAACTACCTTAAATTCAACTCATTCTGTGATTTTAGATTTTACATGAAAAGACCTGAAATTACTTTAAAGAAGTAAATTTTTCCAAAATGCAAACTTGTTAAGATATTGCACGACATGAATGTACAATTATTGTAATCTTCCCAGGAACAATAATTATTTGGTAAATTACAAAAAGCAATTGTAACTGAATACACTATAGTTTTGTGGCCACATACAGTATGTACAGTATCTGTTTTATGGCCACATAACATAACATGTTTGTCTAATTTGGTGCATTTAAACAAAACCACTTTTGGTAATTTGGGGGAAAATCCTTATTTTTGCATGGAATGCTCTAAGCAACATTTGTTACAGATCATATGCTAGAAGCTTACACCAATTTTACTATCAATACTCATAAAGAAATATGAATAATCTGCAATAAAATTATTATTGTTTTAAGCAATTTTTTTTTACCTTAAAAATTTGCCACTTATGGGGTACATAGAAAATCATTTCTTCAAAACAGCGGAAGTTAGCAACTTAAAATTTAAGGAAGCAAGATTGGTCTCTTCCATGTTGCATAAACTTCAGAAGTAGCTTCTTCGGCACACGTTTTGTGTATTATATGTATAACATAAAACAACAGCACTAATACTGCCTTTTGGATGATAATAAATGCTTTTAAAGTGTACCTGCATACAAAATAGAACAAAATAAATGTCAAATACAGCAAAATGAGACTGGCAGATTTTGTATATAAAATAAGAACTTTGAACACAGTACAACTTCTCTCACTGTTTCTTTAGAATGCATGAAAATAAATCTTACAATGTATTGTAAGTTTCGGTTTACTCTTCAGATATTACAGACAGACAAATTCACACATTTCATTAATGCTTAGGAGCAATTTTTGTGTAGTCTATGCTTTATTTGGACAGTGGGGAGAACATGCAAAGAATTTGTCCACCACGACTCAAGGAAACTCAAGCTCAGGATTCATCACATTCATTAATTCTTATCGTAGACAGTTACTAACTGTAGGCAAGCAAGACACTATTATTAAGAACTGCTCAGGTCTGTCTGTCTCTTTGACTTAACATAACAGCTGCAGTAAAACTTTCTTTATTCCATTTTGGATGAGCATTTCTTCAGTCTGCACAAGCATGTACCACAGGCCTGTCTTCAATCTACATTAGCATTTACAACAAGCAATTCTTCAGTCTTTATGAACATGTGGTTGGCTGCAATGTGGTTTGAACTTATGACCTACTGATCTAAAATCCTTACTCACTGACGCACTACTGCCGTAATAAAATATACCACAAATGTGTCACGAGTATTCTTGCACAAGGAGTCCTTCGTAACGAAAGAGGATGTCACCAAGGATGATCTCCTACATTGTGGAAATACTTTCATTTAATAAAAGTGATGACTGCACATTAATTGCACTGATGATGTTCCACTACTTACATACGTTGTAACATTTCCTTCTCTGAGGCATTCCAAATACTTAGCTCAAATCTAGACTAATCAAGACCCAAACATGTACCCCTTTGAACATCAGCATACACCTGCACTTAAAAAGTGCTAGCACTGCTACAGTGGTACAGGTACAGTGCAGTGGTACAGTACAGAATAGTTTATACTAACGTTTAGTGATGTTCATATTGAGCTCTTTATCTATAAACTGTATCAGTTAACCATAATAACCATCAAAATTTTATTTTATTGTCCAGTCTACTTAGCGTGCACTGTGATGTTTTGACCACATAATCTGATTGTTTTATACCTCTATTTTAATATTCTTTGTGTTATTAGAGTTCTTAACACTTTTCAGCATAATGTACTTCTATAAATTGCATTGCCGTAAAGAAAATATTTTTTTCATTCGGTGATTGACATTGACGTGTTCCATCATTGATTACTATAACTATTGGATGTTATGAATCAGATCATGAAAATATTAAAGAAAACAATCAGTGTTTACTTTTTCCTTCACAATTGCTGATCATATAGCAATAGTCTCCCCAAGCATAGATGTAAACAGATTATTTCATTTTACTTATAAAGTTTACTTACAACCCGTTTTGTAACCTATTATAGGAGACAAGTGAGAGATCTGGGATTAACAGTCATAATTAACAACCGAAAAGGTCCGATTTCCAGAGTGCTGTATAAGGCTTTGCTAATGGTTCAGGTAAGTTTAGTACCTTTATGCAGCTTATATTGAACAAGTTATTTCTATATCCTACAGACAGAGAAAGAGACAACCACGTACATACTACTTGAAAGGTTTTTTATTTTTATATCCAGATTTTTGATATTATTTTTACTTATACAGTACCTAAGATTTTTTACTGTAATAGTAAAGACTCTGATGCCCATAAAATGCATTAAATTACCTGTTGACATTCAGGAGCAAGTCCCTTGTGCTGTGCATGGTGTGTTTGTACTGGTGGAAAAAGACCAAAGTCCTCGAGCAGATAGACCACCGGGATTACAGGTAAAATACTTTGAAAAGTCATTCATATACTTGCTTATTTGAAATTTTCAACATGGGATATATTTACAGTATATATTGTTTTCCTTCTTTATATGCATAAACAGGTTAGGGGTATAAATATAGTATTGTTTATATCTATAATATTGGCAAACTTGTCCAGAATCATTTGCATACTAATGTTCTCATTTTTGCTTAAATATTTTTTGGAGAACTACTCAAACAAAGTGGTACATAGTTGTATCTATTAGATACACCACAACAAACACACACACACACACACACTGTGTCACATCAGTACTCAACACATGATTCATTTTCAACAAAGATTTTCTCTCTTTCTGCATTGACACATTTCAGATGGATTTTATTACGTCACTGAAAGCTCTTCATAAGATTGTTGATGCACAGCAACTGACCAGTGAATTTGGAGGAGCCTTCCCTTACAATCACACAGACTGGCTACTATTCTACCAAGTAAGAAAATTTAAAAACATTTGCGCAGCTGACTGAATGCAAAGCTGACTTTTTTTGTCATACTGAACTAATCCTTTCCAGGAAAAGAAAACCGCATCATTTTAGGCTTCTGTGTAAGCTGTTTAAGCAAGTTTTTGCCAGTTTTCTTTTTGTTTACATGATATCACTAAGGTATTAATATATACTTCTGGTAATAGTGCATGCATTCATTCCACAGAAATGTGGTGTAATTTGATTGTTTAAAAAAATTGGGATAATGATTAAGTCAAAGAAGTGTAAGGAACATGTGTAAGGAGTGGCACCTAGTGTGGCTTCTGCTGCTGCAGCCCAGCTGCTTCAAGATTCGACTCGTTGTGTACTCAGAGATGCTCTGAGGTGTAACGAGATCCACTACTTGACTTGCTGCTGCCTTTTTAATAGCACTAATCAGTCCAGCAATTCTTCTCTGGAATTGACCTTTGGCATCAACAAAGCATTTTCATCCAGATAACTGCCAGTTACTGAATATTTCCCCTTTTACTCTGTAAGCCCTAGGGATGGTTGTGTGTGAAAATCCCAGTAGTATAGCGGTTTTGGAAATGCCCAGACCAAGCCCATCTGGCACCAACAACATGCCACGTTCAAAGTCACTTAAATCACCATTCTGATGCTCGGTTTGAACTTCAGCATATTGCCTTGACCATGTCTGCATGCCTAGTTGCTATGTGTTGTGTGACTGATTAGATATTTGCATTAATGAGCAGTTGACCAGGTATACCTAATAAAGTGGCCGGTGAGTGTATATATTACGGTACAGAAAGACGTCAGCAGCTTTCAAGGAGGCCATAACCTTTATGCAGG
The DNA here is from genome assembly GCA_030347435.1 of Clarias fuscus. Taxonomy (NCBI): domain Eukaryota; kingdom Metazoa; phylum Chordata; class Actinopteri; order Siluriformes; family Clariidae; genus Clarias; species Clarias fuscus. The sequence goes on along the minus strand of CM059206.1, from coordinate 18,574,269 downwards.
ACAATCCTCCATTCCACGGTACACAGGAACTTGGCAAGCCAGCCCAGGCATTATTGATGACAGAATGATGACCTGGCCTCTCTTCCTTATCTGACTTAAATCTTATTGAGAACATCTTGTCCATTATCAAGTACACTATTTTCACAGTGACGGAAAACGATTCACTTCACTGAACAGCATATCAGAGGCTGTGGTGCTTGGGTCAACTAAAATTAATTGTGAACAGATCAAGAAACCTAGAGACTGAAATGAAAGGTGGCTGTATTTTCCAATGAATAGTTTTGAAAAAAAAAAGAAAACATTTTTGTAATTGTGATGTTATTTTTAAGTTCATATTTAAAATATATTTAAGGCTAAATATTAAATATTATTTACATGTATATATACAGTAAATGATTTTCATTTAGTTGCCTAATATCAGTGCACACTAAAAATGGCCTAAAAACTGTGCATGATAATTTACCCTGAAAAAGCAGAATCACTTCTCTTTTTTGGGGGGATTTTCCCCCGATTTTCTCCCTAATTTAGTCGTGTCCAATTCCTCCCCGTCACTAGGGGGCTCCCACATTAAGGCTACGCTAAGGCACGTGTTTTCCTCCAACCGACCGCTTCTTTTCGAACTGCTTGCTCGCGCACCGTTGATAACACACTCGGAGCGAGCTCACAGACGCCTCTGATTGGCTGTAGAGCTGTGATTAATGTGGGAGCACTATGTACCTCTCATCCCTCCCCTCTGAGAGAGCACGGCCAATCAGCTCTCTCTAGACCTCCGGCTGCGAGAGGTTACAGCACCACCCGGGATTCGAACTAGCGATCTCCGGATGATAGGGCGAGCGCTTTAACCACTGCGCCACTCGGAGGCGAATCTCTCTAACCCTAACCCTAACCCTAGGTTATTTATATACTGTATTTGAGAGTTCATCTCGAAATGTAACATACATATTTTAAAACATGCTTATGGGTGTCAGTTAAATTCCATGCGAACGAAGTCTTGGGCACATCTATTAGCTCAGGAAAAAAAATAAGAGACCACTGCAAAAGCTTTGTTTAATTTTTTTGTGAACTGCTGACGATATTTCTCCTAAATTCAAAATAATAATAATAATAATGTTTATATATATATATATATATATATATATATATATATATATATATATATATATATATTGTTATTTAGAGTGTATATTTAAAGGAAATGACAGCATCACACACACATTAAAATAACCCAAGACCATGCAGTTTTTGCAGAGCAATATAAATTAAGTCTATTTAAATCTAATGTGTGAGTGTGTACGTTACCATGCATTGTCACCCCGCCCAGGGGGTACCCCATCTCGTGCCCTAAGTCTCCTGGAGTTGCATAAAGGCATACTGTATATGACAATGTATGAATTAAATCTTATGTGTGTGTGTATGTGTACCACAGAAATTGTTGCTCTTTGAGATGGACCTTCAAGGAGCAGTCTTGTTATTACAGAGCGCTATAAGAAAATTGAACAGAAACAAGAAAACCGACACGGCAGAGGTACCAGTACATGCGTAGTTATTTTCTCAAAATGTAGTCTACAATAAAAATGTATCTAACCAGCCCATTGCCACAGGATGTAAGGAAGCATAGCCAAGAACAGAAAAGCGCCATGAAGCGGGTACTTGAAGATACACATATGGTCACGCTTCAGAGGGATGGTGGTGCTATAATAGCCAGAATGCGGAAGGATGAATGTAGATTTGCTCATTCCGAAGACTACAGGTAGGCTTATTTCCATCCTATTGTCCTTTTTTGCTAGTGTGACAAAATACTATATTTAAGTATTTTGAAAAGGTACTGTATGTCCTTGCTATTTCTTTTACAGGGCCTCAATGGATGCTGTGATGTGTCTATATAACCAGGTTGAAGAAGGAGTCCACACTCTGGTTATGATGTCCAATCAATCACTGCAACATCTAGATCATGTGCTCCTCCTGAGGGAGACAGAGGAAGAACTTAACACAGTGAGGAATTTTTGGTTGTCAAAATGTAAATGTGTTCATATTAATTTGGCAGTGTTAGAGACACTGGAATATCATTGGTTTTAGGTTGATTTTAAAACCAACCAAGCCAACCAATTTCTAACATCTATAGGATGCAACAGTTTTTATGCATTTTTCATGCATTTAATCACCTCACTGAAACACAACCGTAGACAGTATGATATGCAGTGAAATGCTTGTTCGACTGCCTGTGATCTAAAATAGAAAGAATTAACTACAATGAAAAAAAAAAAGAAATTAAAATAGAAATATGTAAATTACAAAGGATTTTTAAAATGTACGAAATGAAATTGTAAACGGTACGGCATAAAAATATAAGAATATAGAAGTGTACACATATGTTGTGTCAGTAGGACAGCAGCAGTATGATTGCAGTGAGCAGTGTGAAAATGTGCAGTGTAGCAAGAAATGTGCAACATCCTAACTCTGATGTGTAAGCAGAAATGGTGCAGGGTGTTTGTGTTTATTGTAGGAAGGAAATAAAAACAAATCTAGTTTGTTTAGTCTTCTGTGGTGTTCTGGTTAAGCGCCCGAATAACCAGTGGGAAGAAGCTCCTCTTCAGTCTCAGTCTTGGCCTTCAGGAAGTGGCATCGCTTTCTTGACAGCAACAGAGAGAACAGTCTTTGTTGGGGTGATATTACACTCATAATATATACTCATGTATACTCATGATGTTGATAGTTTTTATTTCTTTTCTGCAACTAAGCCGAAACCTTGAGTAGGGCATGAACCCCGGTCTTAGCAGCTAGCGCTCTGAAGCCTTACCACTGGCCCAACATTGTGCAAACACCGTATTACACTACAGTACTGAAGATACTTAGCAAAGCTTTATGGGAAAGTACAGTGTACAGTAGTTGCAGTGGGAGTTTGGCATGCCTGAATCATGAGCAATATTATTCAGTAAATTTCCACCTTCGAAATACATTTCATGCATGAAGGAAACTAATGTGTTCATCCCATTCTCCAATCAGGATTTACGAATTCTTTTTCAATTGAGAGACCACAGATTCAAATGCAGACAGACATTATGGAAATAGACATTAAGCAGCAAAAATGTAAAAGTAAAAGTTGATATTCTGTTGTTTTGAGGTTGTATTTGCACAGTGTTTTTTGGGGGTAGGTTTATTTATTCATTTAGCATTATCCCTATATCATTTTATCAAAGGCATTCTAACTTTTAAAAATGATCTATGTTAGAGTTCCTGCTTGGATATAATGTAAGCTCTGTCATTTTTATATTACCTTCTTTGAGTATGATCATAATTTATCATCAAAACAATGCAGATAAATAAAGAATCTCATCTAAAGAAGAAAGAATAATTTCTTATCTAGAATCAATTTAATTCACAGAGCAGAGAGTGGTTTGAAGAGGAGGCTAGGAGATGGCAGAAGGATCTCAACCCATCAGAAGAAACCAGGGAGACACTGGAACAAAGACTTGCAGACATTAATGCTGTCCTCACTCAAGCACAGGTAGAATAACTGGATACAAACATTCCTTCATGCATTAATATGAATGCACACACTAAAGATAACATAAACCATGTAGTGGCTTGGCTTACACAGGATTACTACCCACTAAATAACCTAATTGAATTATGACTTTAAGTAAATATTTGTTTCCATAGAAAATTAGCTGTCTGTTCAAACTTTCAAAATTCACTTTAAGGCATTATTAGAAATGTTGTATTTGGTTCAACATTTTACCTGTATCTAAGAAAATATAAAGCAGACCATGCACATTTAAGACAAACTATATATATTTTTGTTAAGGAGAGAAAAGAAAAAACAGTGTCATTGACGAACGATGTGGAGAGAAAGATCCAGGGGACATGTTATCCTGAGACTAACATTTTCCATCTACACATGACAAAGTTCAAAACCAACTTGGCAGGTTTCATTTTGCAAGCTGAACAGCGCAAATCTGACCTGAAGGCATTTATCCATCTGTTTTATTTCTGTGACCAGGTTAGCACAAACCTTATACTGTACTGTGTATACCTTATAATATACTTTTGAATTAAAATGCTAAGTAGAAACTAAAGTTTTTTTTTTTAACAAATTCTAATTCATCTTCATTTGTCAGGCCTTTGCTCTTACCAAAGAATGCAGTTACTATCTAGAACACATGGATGTGGGCTGCTACCCAGAGGCAGCCAACATAAGCAAGCTGAAATCTTTTCAGGAGAGAATTAAAGCCTTTTCGCCTGAGCGATTTGAGGAGGAGAAGCGTAATTCTGTGACTGAGACACATCACGAAGTGGTCCGTGTGTGGAGTGAGGCTCGTTCAGTGTGCCAGGATGTCAAACAGAGACTGGAGGAGAAGCTGCTCGAGTTTGATAGAAAGCAAAAGCTTCCAAGATTTCCGAAGAAGGATGAAATAATGTTGGCTTATGATAAAGCTTCTTTCCCAACTCCTTCGTCCTGCCTAAACAGCTGCTCCCAGGGAAATGTTAATGCCCAGTGTCAGCAGAGTGAATTACATAGACATACACATAATCAAGACAGTCAAGCAAGGGATAAAATTGTAAATAATCACAAAGATGCAGCATTAGGAATGAACCTAACTGCTCAGTTACTAGAGGTCTCCCGTGAACACCGTAGCGAGGCTGATCTCAGGAATGCTGACATTGTTGGCAGGGGTGAGAGGAATCGAGCATTGGGCCGATCCCATAGTGAGGGCTCCTGCATAAGACGCTGTAATGCTGTGTTAACTGGGCCTCCATTATCCATGTGCCAAAAAACATCCATCAGCCAACCCTGTATGATGCTAGCTGATAGAGAATGTGCTGGATTTCATCAAGACAGCTTTTGCTCAGACTATTCCAATATGAAACTAGAAGGGATCCAAATGGATATTACAGATAAGCCCAGAGATGCTATGGATGACCAAGACTCTCAAATATCTCGGCAAGAAAGCTTTTGCTCTAGTGTGTCTAGCCCAAGACAGGGCTGGATAAAGGAGGAGAAAAGCAGCAGGATCTACGTGGATGATAAAAATTCTGGCTACCCCTCCAGAGACCCTGTAACTCCAGACAGGCTAAAGTTTAACTCAGACTGCAACACTGCCTTAGAACTGGAGAACAGCAGTAATTTACTGTGAGTAATCAAGAAAATAAATCCTGCTCAACTTACAAGAGCAACATCTGCACACACTTGAAGCAAGATCCCATTTGTTTTCAGTATACGCTCACTGACTGTGCTCTGTTTTCATTTATTATGAGTAATGATGTCAAGCACTGGTATGCATCTTTATGTTGTTTATAAGTAAACATATGTTGGTGATTATATGGCCAGACATTGTGGGCTTCAATCAGAGATCATAACAATATCACACAGGAGAATCATTCCATTTAGGGATTTATACTACTATAGATTACCAGTCAGTTTAAAACCTTTACGTTTAACATACAGTTGGGTCCATACGTATTTGGACAATGACGCCATTTTCATATCTTGACCTATGCACACCATCGAAATGGATTTTAAATAAAACAATCAAGATGTTAAAATTGTAGCCTGTAATTTAATGTATTCCCTAAAAATATTGCATTAAGGAATTAGTGTATAGTGTACAAAGCCCTCGATTTTTTATTACTCAAAAGTATTTGGACAAACTAATATAATTATAATAGTAATTTTTAATATTTGGATGCAAATCCTTTGCAGTCAATGCAAGGATTTGAAGTCTGGAACCCATGGACTGGTTGCTTGCCTTCAGTTTTATTTTTAGTAAGTGAAAAGAATGCTTAATTCAGTTGAGGTACAGTAAACGATAAATGACTCTGCCATTTAGAAAGCAGTTGACTGAATCCTAGCAGAAAGTACTGTATATACTTCATTCTGGTACTTCTTTCAGAAGTCACATCCTAAGCAAACACCTTAACCCAGTTATTTTAGTAGCCATACATGCTTCTGCCGTAACACTGCTTCCATCATGTGTGAATAATGCTGTACGGTTTAGATTATGAAACCTTTTTTTCAAAAATTATTATTCTATTCCTAATATTTGGTTCAGATTAATCTGGGTTTCATCTGTTCCAATAATCTGGTTCCAACACCAGACAGGTGTTTTTAGATATTTTTTTTGTCTAATTGGGCCTTTCTGTTTCTAAGTGTGTTACCAGTGATTTGCACATAGTGTTAAACCCTCTTTTTTACATCAATAAAGATAATGTAAAGTCTATATAAGCCTGCAGCCAATATATAGCCTTCTGAGCCAGTCAATCTATGTCTTTCATTTTAAGGACATATCAGGTTTCTTATTTTGCCCCCTCCTAAAGTTTCTGCTATCTCATCATTTGACTATTTTTTTTCTTTCATTCACTGTCATGGTGTAAAGAGGCAAAAATGCAAAAAAATTGCACAAAAAAAAATTTGACTCTTAATGTTATAACGTTGACTTTACAGTAAATTGCAGCACATCATGGAAGAGCTGTTGCAGACAGAAAGAGAATATGTTAAAGCATTGGGCTATGTTATGGAGCACTACCTCCCAGAACTTGAGCGCCAAGATGTACCACAAGATCTGAGAGGACAAAGGGGAAGCATCTTTGGAAATCTGGAAAAACTCAGAGAGTTCCATCACCACCACTTTCTCAAAGAGCTAGAACTTTGCCTAAGACACCCTTTTCGTGTGGGACGATGTTTTCTACGACATGTAAGTAAGTTCTTTGCATATGATGCAGTACAAACACAGATTCCTAAAAATGGTTTTCAGCATTCACATTGTTGCCCTCTCAAACCACCATGTTATTTATGTCTGTCTCTCTGCACTGAGACTTACCTGCATCTTTCTCAAATCCAGAAAGAGAGTTTTGGTCTCTATGCTCTCTACAGCAAAAATAAACCTCGCTCCGACCACCTGCTGATTAACCATGGGAAAAGAGTTCTTCAAGGTAAGAGGTAACAAGAAGCTCCAACCAGGAGATATGTATATAGATACAGTATGTTAAAACAGTATGTTAAAAAGGTTTTCTGAATGATCATCGTTATCTTATTATTAAACATTTGTATTCTAATTGAAGTGAACTCTTCCAAGAAGAAATGACTCAATGATTCACAGAACACAATGAGTCACTGAATGGTTTGATACTTAGGAAAATAAAATTTGCTGTGACCAGGTCCTGTATTGACTAAGCATCAAAGTCAATACAGTGGCAAAAATTCCATGCATTTTTGGTCCTACTTTCAGGAGTAGGAGTAATATTTATCAAGATTCTTAAAATAGGAAATCACCTCCATCTCCACCAAAATGTAGGAGAGCTATTTAGCGAGGAAATAGCGTACAGTCAGAGATGCGCACAAAGAAGAGACATTTTAGTAACACTGAGCTCATAAAAGACACATTTGGACAAAAAAAAATGTTTTAAGCATCAAATGCTTTTGACACAGCCAACAATGTCAGAAATAACAAATTAAATTATAAGCAGCACTTCATCACCTCATGAACACAGTGTATCTCCGTTTTTCACACTCCTCGGGCGTACGTGCGGCGAACAGACAGGTGGCATTGATGCTTTTACAAATTACCGTCTACCATCTTACTTTTATCATTTGAAGAAAGAATAGGGCTGAATTTAGCTTTAAATTTATTACATTTTACTACTTCCAAAAACGCTCTCATCTTCTTCAGTTTCACATTCTGTACAAAGCAATTTTGATCAGATTATAACAGTCCTACACAGCTCTATTATAATGGGCTTTACACAGTTGTGCTTGGAGCAGATTCATTAGAATAACGCCATGCAGCCAAGTCACTCATCCATAAATTTTGTCTGGGTGCATAAAGATTTAAAGTGATGTCACACGCTTACCTTGGCGCAGTCCTACTACTCATCAAAAAAAAAAGAAAGTTTAATAAAGAACGCTTATGTCTGACTCTGAGCTAAGACTATTTTTAATCCTAATTGAACTTGAACTAAATGAGCACGATTCTGAGACACTCAGTTAATACGGGCCCAGATCTCAACCCAGTTAAACAAGGATATGAGTATTTTTTAGTGATGTGCGCAAGTCCTCTTTATCCCACCTTTTTTAATAAAACTGCAAATAAGGAGCACCTTTTTAAAGAATGGTATTCCTACCTCCAACTTGTTACCACAAACCTGTTCTGGCAACTCACTGGCCTAGTCTGTAATAAAATGTGATCTTGATTTTTATATGATGATTTTGAAGTAGGGGTAAAGCCTTAATTTGTTGATTTTATCAACTGTTCTTTAGTAAATTCACCCACACACTGTGCTACACACACCATAAATTTCTACAGCAGAAACAACAGCTTCTGGGAGACAAAATGGACCTGTCATCATACCTGCTGAAGCCAGTGCAGCGCATCAGTAAATACAGTCTGCTTCTGCAGGACATGCTTCAAGAGTGTGACATGACGTCACACAAAGCTCCAGAGCGTGCTGAGTTGCAGGCTGCATTAGAGGTCATCCAGTTCCAGCTTCGGCATGGCAACAACCTTCTTGCCATGGATGACATACAGGAATGTGATGTGAGTATGGTCCCCAATCTTTAGGGGGTCAAATAGTTTTTTCTTTACGTTATATTACTTAATACTTTTATTGTGTATTAATAAACTTTTATTAATAAAAAAATACTTTTATTAAGTTTCGAATTTGACAGATTTGGCTTACAGATTTCTAAATTATTTTAAAAAGTCGTGATTAGTCATGTGGTCTAAGCCACTCTACCTCTTTTGAAAATTTACCTCATTTTACTTTCTTTTCAATAACATTATTTTATACTGTTAACTAAACACATGACCACAAAATATGTATTATTATGTCAGCTTTATGCCTGGTGTTGACTTTTGCTGTTTGTTAAACAATATGATTATTACTACTACAATGGTTGAATTTTAGAATTGAAAGAGTTCTGTACTACCCTGTAAATATTTTAAAAGTTCTGTATCTTTACAGGTGAATCTGAAGGAACAAGGGCAACTTATTCGCCAAGATGAGTTCCTGGTGTCCTTTAGGAAGAAGAAATGTTACAGACATATTTTTCTTTTTCAAGATCTTATCCTCTTTAGCAAGACCAAGAAGACAGAGGTTGGAAATGACATATATATCTACAAACAGTCATTCAAGGTAATCACAGTACAGTGCATCCCTGTATAGTCTATGTATTTTATATTTATAAGCTGTAATGAAGCAAATTGCAAAATTATTTTTACTCATTTCCACTAAGTTTTCCCTTCTTTTCTGTTTCAACTCCCTGTACAGACCTCGGATATTGGAATGACACATAACAGAGGTGATAGTGGTCTGTGTTTTGAAATTTGGTTTCGGAGAAGGAAGTCACAGGACACATACACACTACAGGCAAGAAGTTATGAAGTGAAGAAAGGCTGGACCAAAGACCTAGAGAGGATTTTGTGGGAACAGGCTATACACAACAGGGGTCAGTATACAGGGCTTTTCTAACTTATTTAACTTGTTCTAATAACTTGACTGACTAATTAAATTGTGCATTAGCACTAGGATCCATTAGGATATAACTAGCTATTGAATTGTAAGAATATTTTGGCATTTGGGAAAGATAAAAAAACTACAGTGGGTTGCATTAATACCTACAGCTCTATGGTCTTTGGTTTAATTCCAAGCTCAAGTTATTGTCTTTCTGGAGTTTCTCTTATACAATGCATGGCCAAAGAAAATCACACACTGTAATATTTTGTTGGACCGCCTTTTACTTTGATTACAGCCTGTATTCACCATTGCATCGTTTGGGAGAATCGGACCACTGCATAAAGTCGTCTCCAGCACATCCCAAAAATTCTCAATAGTGTTAAGGTCTGGACGCTGTGGATTCAATTCATGTGTGCAAATTATATCTCATGCCCCCTGAATAACCATTTCACAATTTGAGCCTAATGAATCCTGGCATCTTGGAATATGTCCATCCAATCAGTGAAGAAAAAAATGCATTGATTTAAAAACCCGGTCCTCCCGTATATTTAAGTATGAGCTACACTTGGGCAGATAACATTGTTGAACCTAGACCTGACCAACAAAAGCAACCCTACAGGCTTGTAGGGTAGAGAGTAACCAAGATGAGCGCATTACTTTATCCACTTCTTGCCCTGATGCACCTGATCACTGTAACATTTTATTTTATTTTATTTTATTTTATTTTACAGTCAAACCTTGAATTGCAAGCATAATTCATTCTGGAAGTGTGCTGGTTTATCAAAAGACTATTTCACAGCGTATTTTCCTATAAAAAATAATGGAAACTTTTTTTTTTATTCGGACAAGATCTTGCAGTATTTGCAGAGCTTTAATAACTCAAATAAAACAAAATGCAAATAATTTGTAAACAAATTGTATTAATGCTTTGGCCTAATAACATTAAGAAATCGGTATTTAGTGGAATAATCCCGATTTGCACTTACTGCTTTCAGGCGTTTTGGCTCTCCACCAGTTTTTTCACATTGCTGTTGGGTAACTTTATACCACTCTTTTTGCAAAAAGGCAAACAGCTCAGCTTTGCTTGATGGTTTGTGACCATCCATCTTCTGCTTGATGACATTCCAGAAGTTTTCTTGAGTAAATTATAGTGGTCTCTTACTTTTTTTTTTATATTACTAGTTTCAACAATCTCTTTTGTTGATTTCTTTGCATGATGTACTGTATCTTCTGAAACATCTTTGTCATGAAGACAGGATATGTTGTTTAAGAAGAGATGGTTGTTGTTTAAGAATTGACGAGCTACTCACTGTGTCAGTTATGGTTAAATAACTTTTTGCCAGCCGAATCATATTAATCACTGCAGTACCTATCCACTGGAAGGCTCAGACTTCTAATCACATACACCTGCACATATACCGTATACCTACATGTATTTTGAAAAGTATTTTGGATTTGTCTGCTCTTTTTTCATTAAAAAAGTTCCAGTTTCCAGTTCCTGGCAGTAAATTGAGATTTAAATTATTAACGGTGGAAAAAGTTTTACTTCAGCAAGACAAATTTTTAAAGGGAGCATTATGTCTTGGAAAAAGGTTCAGCAACATAAATCTGAGAAATATGAAAAATAGCCTCTGTAGGTACATTTGCATTTAAACAAAAAAAAAACTTTATAACTGCTTAATGGCTCTTTTATTGGATGTTTGACACAGAGATTCGTATGCAAGAGAGGGTCTTCATGGGAATTGGATGCAAGCCTTTTATGGACATTAAGCCTAGTGAAGCTGCCATCTGCGACCGTGCCATTAACTGCGCTCTAACAGGACGAGGTGAAGACTAGCATATGCCTTATGTACTAAAAATGATGATCATAATGGATAACAAATTGGAGGATTCTTCCTGTACACACTATGTTGACAAATTAAAATAATGTGGTTGTATGTTATTATACTATACAGTATAATATTTAGAGTTATATTTAATACAGTGACATTCTTATATGTTTTTTTCTGGATTTATTTAACATTCTCAGAATGTAAGACTGTTTTCTCTGGAATGTTTAACACAGAACGAGGATTTCTTGCCCAGAGGCCGAATTCTACTGGTTCAGCCAGCTATGTCTCGTCCTGCAGCCACTCGTCTTCATCTTCTTCCTCTGGAAGAGGATCTGTCTCATATGTTGGTTACCACATTGCCCTTTGTAGAAGAGTTGTTTCTGCGTCGGACCCTGGAGGATTCTCCAGTCCAGGAGATCATGACCTAGACCAGGAAAATGCCAGGCAAAATCAGCTTGGTAAGGCATTAATAAAACTAAATTTACTCTCCGGCCACAATGCAAAAAAGAAATTCTTGCTTGTGTTAGCATACCTGTATACTGGTCAAATGTCTGTTTTCAGTTTATTCATCTAATTTCAGTTGACAGTTCAGAATCTTCAGGCGAGAGTGTAAGTGGCCTCAGCAGTTCCGGTTACAGTTTCCAGTCAGTCATTGGAGGAGAACATGACGTACATTCCTTAGTCATATCTGACACTGGTCTAGGGAAACCAGAGGACCACCAGCAAGACAAAGACAAATTTTCTAACCCACAAAACCAAAAGAGGGAGCAACCACTCAATGTGAGTTTGCGTTACAAAATTTAGGTTTATTGTAGACAAGAGTCTATACACACGTGGACAAAATTGTTGGTACCCTTCGGTCAATGAAAGAAAAACACACAATGGTCACATAAATAACTTTAATCTGACAAAAGTAATAATTTAAAAAAATTCTATGAATGTTAACCAATGAAAGTCAGACATTGCTTTTCAACCATGCTTCAACTGAATTATTTCAAAAAATAAACTCATGGAACAGGCCTGGACAAAAATGCTGGTACCCCTAGAAAATAGTGAAAATAATGTGACCAAAGGGACATGTTTATTCAAGGTGTGTCCACTAATTAGCATCACAGGTGTCCACAATCTTGTAATCAGTCAGTGGACATATATATAGGGCTCCACGTAGTCACTGTGTTGTTTGGTGACATGGTATGTACCACACTCAACATGGACTAGAGGAAGCGAAGGAAAGAGTTGTCTCAGGAGATTCGAAAGAAAATTATAGACAAGCATGTTAAAGGTAAAGGCTATAAGACCATTTCCAAGCAGCTAGATGTTCCTGTGACTACAGTTGCACATATTATTCAGAAATTTAAGATCCATGGGACTGTAGCCGACCTCCCTGGACGTGGCCGCAGGAGGAAAATTGATGACAAATCAAAGAGACGGATAATCCGAATGGTAACAAAAGAGCCCAGAAAGACTTCTAAAGAGATCCAAGGTGAACTTCAGTGTCAGTGTCAGATCGCACCATCCGTCCGTGGACTACATGGGAGACGACCAAGGAGGACACCATTGTTGAAAACAAATCATAAAAAAGCCAGACTGGAATATGCCAAACTACATGTTGACAAGCCACAAAGCTTCTGGGAGAATGTCCTATGGAAAAATTTTTACTTTTTGCCAAGGCACATCAGCTCTATGTTCACAGACATGAAAAATGAAGCATATGAAGAAAAGAACACTGTCCCTACTGTGAAACATGGAGGAGGCTCTGTTATGTTCTGGGGCTGCTTTGCTGCATCTGGCACAGGGTGTCTTGAATCTGTGCAGGGTACAATGAAATCTCAAGACTATCAAGGGATTCTAGAGAGAAATGTGCTGGCCAGTGTCAGAAAGCTGGGTCTCAGTCGCAGGTCATGGGTCTTGCAACAGGACAATGACCCAAAACACACAGCTAAAAACACCCAAGAATGGCTAAGAGGAAAACATTGGACTATTCTAAAGTGGCCTTCTATGAGCCCTGACCTCAATCCTATTGAGCATCCTTGGAAGGAGCTGAAACATGCTGTCTGGAAAAGGCACCCTTCAAACCGGAAACAACTGGAGCAGCTTGCTCATGAGGAGTGGGCCAAAATACCTGCAGAGAGGTGCAGAAGTCTCATTGACAGTTACAGGAATCGTTTGATTGCAGTGATTGCCTCAAAAGGTTGTCCAACAAACTATTAAGTTAGGGGTACCATCAATTTTGTCCAGGCCTGTTCCATGAGTTTATTTATTTTTAATAATTAGGTTGAAGCATGGTTGAAAAGCAATGTCTGATTTTCATTGGTTAACATTCATTAAATTCTTATTTATTATTACTTTTGTCAGATTAAAGTTATTTCTGTGACCATTGTGAGTTTTTCTTTCATTGACCGAAGGTTACCAACAATTTTGTCCACGTGTGTATGTATTGTGCATGGAAATGATTGTCATTTCTTTTCCTCACAATGCAGGTTCAAGGGAATATTCACATGGGAAAATCAACTGAAGTTTGAATAGAGTCTTATTTCAACCATTGAGCATTGTGAACCATATGGAACTATCAAATCAACATGTAAATTTTGTTAAAACAGCCTAATTTTGGTTCTTGGTCTTTTGAAATTTCTGTGAGGATGCTCTCAGTCACCACCAGGTTTATTCTGGAGAGGGTGATTACAAAGCTGTCCAACATAATATTTATTATTGGTTTTAAATTTATTATTAGAATCTACCAGTTTCTGCTCACTCTTTTGCAATACATCATTTTATACTTTATGTATACTTTTGTTATTCAAATTGTTATCCAATGTTACAGTTGCACTGTGGTTACTGTATGTATTTTATGTATTTTATGTATTTTTTTATTTTTTCATTTTAGCGTATCCGATGAGTTTCTGTTTCCTGTTAAATATGTACCGTACATGCAGTATTGCTAAAAGGAGTAAAAGTAGTAATACCTTTCTGCAAATGTAATTGGCACAGGTATTGTAAATGTCTGAACGCAAACCAAAATTAAAAGTAATCATTTCCCACCTGGATAAAAATATGTGACTGCACTAGACAAATGGACACATGCTACTGGAACTGTAAGAGAAATTAATATGTTTCCATCCAGTGCATGAGTTCAGTAGATAACGGTACAAAAATATTTTACTGAAGATTTCATAATCAGACTGACTTCCTGTTGGTGTAATGTACACAAAACCAGCACAATTATTTTAACAAGATTAGAGAGAAATTGTGAAAATTTTCTGGTATATAAATGGCTTCATATTTTGCATATATTAATGCTCTAACATTACAGGAGAACCCATGTGTTAATCAAGAATTTGTGTTTAGTTGAATTTTTTTTTTTTTTTTTTTATGAGATCAGTCATCCCTGTCTCACCAATTTGTACCACATAAAGTATGCAAATTGCAAATCCAGAAGGAAATCTGGATCTAATAACCACATCCTCTTCTTTGTAAGCACAATAGGGAATACAATTCATGGAGTTAAAAGGTATGAGAAAGCAGCTACTTTTCAGTCTTTTACCCTTTGTGTCAATTTTTACCCTTCAAATACAGTTTCATTGATCACTGACTCATAATGATTTTCTTTTTCTGTTTCCTCATCTAAAACATTTTTCTGTTAACATCATATAAATGTTGTAATAAAGGGTTTCACACAAGAACTCACTGACTAATGTCAAGAACTTATTGATTAATTCACAGTCTGTACTGGCAACATCTCAAGTCACCAGTGCCTTGCATTTTATTATTCCCTTTTCCACATTTTCTCACGTTATGCCACAAATGTAAATGCGTTTTATTGGGATTTTTTTTGTGACACATAATTGTGAAGTGGAAGGAAAATGATAAATCATTTTCAAAATATTTTTACAAATAAATATCTGAAAAGTGTGGCATGCATTTAGCCCCCCTGAGTCAATACTTTGTGGAACCACCCTTCTCTGCAATTACAGCTGAAAGACTTTTATGGTATGTCTCTACCAGCTATGCACATGTAGATAGTGAAAATTTTTCCCATTCTTCTTTGCAAAATAAAGTCAGATTGGATGGCGAGCATCGGTGAACATAAAGTCTTGCCACAGTCCGATCTCAATTGGATTTAGGTTTGGACTTTGACTGGGCCATTCTAACACATGAATAGGCTTTGATACAAACCATTCTATTGTAGCTCTGGCTGTATGTTTAGGATTGTTTTCCTGCAGGAAAGTGAACTCCCTGTCCCTGCTGAAGAAAAGAATCCTCACAACATGATGCTACCTCCATGTTTCACTGTGGGGATGCTTTGTTCAGGGTGATGTGCAGTGTTAGTTTTCCACCACACATAGCGTTTTTGCATTTAGTGCACGACTACTGTAATAGTTATCCTGTGGACAGATTCTCCCACCTGAGCTGTGTGGATCTCTGCAGTTCCTCCAGAGTTACCATAGGCCTTTTGGCTGCTTGGCTTGCTTTCCTTCTACTTCACAATTATGTGCAACTTTGTGTTGGTCTATCACATGAAATCTAATGTTTTGATGATACATTTAAGTCTGTGGTTGTAACATGAAAAAATGTGAAAAGTTCAAAGGGGATAAATACTTTTGCAATTCACAGTATACAGAGAGATAGAATCAGAGCTCATCCTTGAAGCAAAAAAAAAGGGCCAAAGTTTTGGGTTAAACAAAACAAAAATTTCTGTTCCTGCAGAAAGATCAGCATGTCATGCATAACCTCTTCCTTCTGTTGCTGCTTGTTTGTGTGACCTTCTGCCCTCAGTTTTGTCTCAAGGAAGTGAAAACCTTGCTCAGTTAGGTTGAGGTCAGGTGACTGACTCAGTACTTTAAGGCCATTTTACTTCTTTGCCTTAAGAGCCTTTTGAGTTGATTTTTGGTCCTTGTCCATTGACACTGTCATATCAGTTCTGTAGCATTCGATTGGATCTAAGCAGAAAGTATATTTCTTTACAGTTCATCAATAAACACCAGTGATCCAGATCGACTGATACCCATACATGCTCATCATATAACTCCTCCTCCATCATGTCCAACAGATGATGTGGAAGGTTTTGTACTGCAGATTGAGAGTTCCCATATCTTATCTTATAATCTTAATTTTGTTTATAAATGACAAGAAACCATAATATCCAGTTTTCTTGTCCATTAAACATGATATCAGGTTGTTGTCCAAATACATTTGAGCCTGTGAAAATGGAAATACTTTGTAAAACAAATGGCGGTAATTCTTAAACGGTTAGCACACTCTCTTTTTTTTGACCTCTTGAAAAAGCTGAAAGTCTTCACACCAATTTTACTTAATTACTTCACTTGACATCCGCTGAGGTGGTGTACAGAAGCAAAAGTTCAAACATTGTGTCACTGTACAAATACTCACTATACAAACAAGCATGAAGGTTTAGCTAAAGCGCACTAAAATAGAACAAATAGCTTACTGTACAGTAGTTGGGCGTTGTACAGTAGTAGTATACAACATGTGGTATACTATGTGGTATATACTGTAGTATGGTACTGTATATGTTATTAAATGAAAGTTAAGGAAAATGTTCTATTTCAACTAAATATTTATTTAAAAATAGGGAAAGGAAGCATGATAAATATTGAGAACCCTGAAGTTGATGTTCACAAATTACCATTAAACTATTTGTCTTTCATGGAAGAGGGTGTTACAAGTCAATGAGCAAGAAACGCTAGCCATATAAAGTAGTATAACAGCTCATCTTAAAAAAACATCTAGAGTACTCAATAACACATGGAAGTATTTACGTGTGCACAACTTGTATAGGTTAGCTAAACTAGTTCATCTGATATTGGCCACCACACTGCTACACAGCTGCACTACATGTGCTACTAATTAGCATTGCATATTTTTAAACATCTGCACATAAGTATGGTCTACTTGCTGAAAAACATGTGGTACACACATACACACACATACATTGTTTGTATTGGAAGATCTTGAACCCTAACCTCAACCCCACTGAACAGCTTTAACAGGGACTGGATGAATATCAGTGCCTATTAGTGTATGTTTCTTTTGGTAGAACCATAGGGCATAGTGGTGCCTCAGACAGATAATGTTCTGATCTGATGGTTAGGGGTTCGAGCACCAACGCTGACAGCTTGGCACTGTTGGGTCCACTGTTGGGCATAGCCCTTAACCCATATTAAATGTAACTCATCCTCAGCGCGTGTCTCAAGCCTGGAGAAATGAATGGGTTGCTGCATTAAGGGTATGAAGGCTCCCAGTGTAAAATGTGGGCACTTGAGAAAGAGAAACACTTAAAGAGAAAAATAAATTAAACCCTAAAATATTATTGCTTAAATTACTAACCCAAAAAGATTAATGCTTTCGAGGAATGGCATTATGTTTATAATCAAACCTTATAACGATACATGAAAGTTTTTCCATGTATCAAGTCATTTTGTTCAGTTTACAAACACATATTTCAGACATTGTTAAATGGTGTCTTCTTAATAAACTGCTTTAATTTGTTGAGTAGTGTATCTCTGTGTTTCTATTTCAATTATCTGTGTGAACATCTGACCTTCTTATTTACATGAGGGATATGTTAATTTAAAAAAAGAAAAAAAAGTCTGTAATTAAAATGTAAAATATTGCTTTTTTTTAAGTATCTTAGAAGTATCTTTTAAAACATTGCCTTATTGAAGTATCTTCCAGTTATTAAATTAAATTTAAGGAAAATGTTCTATTTCAAATAAATATTTATTTAAAATTAGGGAAAGGAAGCATGGTAAATATTTTTCTGCCGTTTTTGAGAACTTGATGAAGTTTTGAGAAGTTGATGTTGAACTATTTGTCTTTCATGGAAGAGGGTGTTACAAGTCAATGAGCAAGAAACGCTAACCATATCCTCACCATGAACTGACATTTTTGTGAACTGTGTTTTTGTGAGGGCAGAGTATTCTACTGTACAGAACCTGTCAAATGTAATAAATAAATAAATAAATAAATAAAATTTTCTCATCAGCAAAAGAATCAAAAGCATGTCTATAAGGTCACATATAGGGGATATTTGCTAAGTGCCCCCAAATTACATAAAAATAAACTTTTCTCAAGATTCAGATTTAAAATATATGTCAGAGCCGTCATTTATCCACACCCAATGTAAATTTTGGTAATCATTTTCCTGTATAAAAGGGTGGAATCTGCGGTTAGATTTACATACTCATGATCCAAGATGTTAAAGACTATATGCATAAACACTGACAAACAAATCTACAGTTGTTATGAACACTGTTCTTCAATAATGTTTTTATATGTCACTTCTGAGAAATACAGATATTCATCTGTATTAAAAGTTCAAAATAAAAAAAGCACCTAACAATTACATTGCAATGTCCTGCATGGTTTTTCATGTGAAGAAATGCCCAGTATTGCGTAACACTCCTTTCCCTAGAATTTATTTAACAAGGATATTACATTATTATAGTTATTATTATAATAATATTATTGTTATAAGGTTGTAATACATGAATACATTTCAAAGTCTTTTCATTAATTAGTTTACCTTCTACAGTATATACAGTATGGTAAGAATTTTTTTTTTTAAACCTTTCCCGATATAACTTTTTTGGTTGAAAAGACCCTCTTAATTACCCAGAGAACACTTTTGCTTTTATAGCCACATTGTGTTCTGTTATTAGAACAGAATAGAATGAATATATGAAATGCACTGTCCTAAATATACAGTCGTGGCCAAAAGTTTTGAGAATGACACAAATATTAGTTTTCACAAAGTTTGCTGCTAAACTGCTTTTAGATCTTTGTTTCAGTTCTTTCTGTGATGTACTGAAATATAATTACAAGCACTTCCTACGTTTCAAAGGCTTTTATTGACAATTACATGACATTTATGCAAAGAGTCAGTATTTGCAGTGTTGGCCCTTCTTTTTCAGGACCTCTGCAATTCGACTGGGCTGCTCTCAATCAACTTCTGGCCCAAATCCTGACTGATAGCAACCCATTCTTTCATAATCACTTCTTGGAGTTTGTCAGAATTAGTGGGTTTTTGTTTGTCCACCCGCCTTTTGAGGATTGACCACAAGTTCTCAATGGGATTAAGATCTGTGGAGTTTCCAGGCCATGGACCCAAAATTTAAACGTTTTGGTCCCCGAGCCACTTAGTCATCACTTTTGCCATATGGCACGGTGCTCCATTGTGCTGGAAAATGCATTGTTCTTCACCAAACTGTTGTTGGATTGTTGGCAGAAGTTGCTGTTGGAGGGTGTTTTGGTACCATTCCTTATTCATGGCTGTGTATTTGGGCAAAATTGTGAGTGAGCCCACTCCCTTGGATGAGAAGCAACCCCACACATGAATGGTCTCAGGATGCTTTACTGTTGGCATGACCAGGACTGATGGTAGCGCTCACCTTTTCTTCTCCGGACAAACCTTTTTCCAGATGCCCCAAACAATCAGAAAGAGGCTTCATCTGAGAATATGACTTTGCCCCAGTCCTCAGCAGTCCATTCGCCATACTTTTTGCAGAAGATCAATCTGTCCCTGATGTTTTTTGGAGAGAAGTGGCTTCTTTGCTGCCCTTCTTGACACCAGGCCATCTTCCAAAAGTCTTGGCCTCACTGTGCGTGCAGATGCGCTCACACCTGCCTGCTGCCATTCCTGAGCAAGCTCTGCACTGGTGGCACTCCGATCCCACAGCTGAATCCTCTTTAGGAGACGATCCTGGCGCTTGCTGGACTTTCTTGGACGCCCTGAAGCCTTCTTAACAAGAATTGAACCTCTTTCCTTGAAGTTCTTGATGATCCTATAAATTGTTGATTTAGGTGCAATCTTAGTAGCCACAATATCCTTGCCTGTGAAGCCATTTTTACGCAACGCAATGATGGCTGCACGCGTTTCTTTGCAGGTCACCATGGTTAACAATGATAGAACAATGATTTCAAGCATCACCCTCCTTTTAACATGTCAAATCTGCCATTCTAACCCAATCAGCCTGACATAATGATCTCCAGCCTTGTGCTCGTCAACATTCTCACCTGAGTTAACAAGACGATTACTGAAATGATCTCAGCAGGTCCTTTAATGACAGCAATGAAATGCAGTGAAAAGTTCATTTTCATGGCAAAGAAGGACCATGCAATTCATCTGATCACTCTTCATAACATTCTGGAGTATATGCAAATTGCTATTATAAAAACTTAAGCAGCAACTTTTCCAGTTTCCAATATTTATGTAATTCTCAAAACTTTTGGCCACGACTGTACAGCCTTCAGCTAAGATTGACTCAGGGCCCTTTCATCACCTCACCCAACACAGAAACACACACACACAGACACACAGGAATTTTAGTGACGTTGTGGTACACACTTGTAATAAAGTAATTTAGCAATTGAATCTAATACTTAAGGGAACATTGAGATAAGTATTTGTTTAATTTATAGAGGAAAGGAACAAAGATACTTTTAAATGCCATCATTTCCTTCATTTGGGAATGTTTTTAACAACACTGTTTCTGTAGTTTTCCATTTGGGTTTAGCTCATTGCTATTTTCTGAATATAGGAATCAATACATAATGGGTTTCTGTGATTCACTTTACACTGAACCTCTTTGCTGCAGTCGACATGGTGAAAACAGCTTTCATGGCAAAGATAAATGGACCTACTGTAGTGATGTAACCCCTTATTTCACTAAATTTGACCTATGCAGTCCCTGGTAAAAGAACTAGATAATGTTTTTTTCAAACAGGTATGGAACAGTTTTGAAACTAGTTTTGTAACATGCCAACAGATGGCAGCATAAGTCTGCACATTTAGTAACAGGGAGCACTGATTTTCATAAGTCAGTGTGCCAAAAGGCATAGTCCTATGTACATTGGGAATACTGGCATAACTATGTCTGCTATTTAATCATAGACAGCAAGTAAGAATGAAGAGTGAATCTAAAATTCTGTGAAACTGGGCAAATCTGCTACAGAAACATTTAACATGATTCGCCAGGTTTACGGCGATGCTGCAATGAGTTGTTTGAGTTGTTTTGAGGGGAGCATGTGCTTCAAGAGTGGAAGAACATCACTGTAGGGTGACGAGAGATCAGGAAGACCTTTGACGATCTCAACTCTCAAAAATGTTGAAACCATTTGGCAACTTGCGCATGATGATCTTCAGAGAACAATCCACAACATTGCTGCCATTGTTGGTGTGTCATACAGAACAGTCCAGGCAATCCTCATGTGTGATTTGAACATGTGTCGTATTACCACCAAGTTCGTCCCCGGGATGCTGACCCAGGAACAGAAGGAACATCGCATTGAAGTCTGCCAAGAACTCCGTCAGCATTCCATGGATGACCCGTCCATCATTTTGAGGATCATTACTGGTGATGAAACTTGGGTCAATGACCCTGAGATGAAGCAACAGTCTTTACAGTGGAAGAACCCATTATCTCCGTGACTGAAAAAGGTAAGGCAGGTTACAGCTCGACCAGGTGCAGGCTCATTGTCTTTTTTCAACATTGTGCAAGAGTCAGACTGTCAATAGCGAATTGTAAAGGTTTTTTTAAGGCGTTTGGGGGTTTGTAAAAAAAGTTTATCTCTAAACTTTTTGATACTCCCTCCTACTGTATAAAAGGTTAAATGCTAAACTCTGTGGTATTGTGGCCCATCAGCACCATATGACACCCCTGACTAAAAGCCTATCGGTGTTTATGTGTTTGTTATTTGCTGTTTGACATACCATGTGATCATTTAGTGTGAAGGGGTTTGTCAACTGTCAGGAATATATTTCATTGGTTTTCAAGGACAACATTTCATTCATTCATTTTATGAATGTTTAATAGGGGTAAACACTAAGGTCAATCACACACACACACACGCTCACACTTACTCACACACACACACACACACACGCTCACACATACTCACACACACACACACACTTACTTACTCACACGCTTACTTACAAACACACACACACACACACTTACAGTACTCACACACACACATACACACAGAGGAATTTAGTGACGTTATGGTACACACACAAAAAAAAGTGCCGCCCTGCAGCGCGCGCATAAAGCAGCGCACAGAGCAGCAGGAGAGAGAAGCGCAGCCGCGTGCAGCCGCACAAACACACACACCGCAGACACCGAACCATGGGTGAGTTTACAAACTTTACTTTTTTTATTATTATTATTATTTTTTTTTACAAATACTTACTTACAAATATTACATTTGTAAGTCTTTCACCAGACTGTAGTTTAACTAACATGCTGCAATTGATTTACAGTCATGTAAAGCTTACATAATTATATTTTTAGTTTCATCTTCAGCCTAAAATGTGCAGTGCACTATATTTTACAGCATGCATGCTCCATGCTGCTGAAGTGCCAGAGTCCATCACAATTTAGTCATTTTACTGATTAACGAAGCCCATTAAACCTGGTAATAATCTATCTCTTCCGGTGTGTTTGCGTGGGGAAATTCCTGCACACACAACTAAATCTGGCCTCCCATGTCTGAGGCTCTGCTCCTAAAGCTAGGAACAGTTGAATAAATGCTCTGACCAGAGCGCACCATGCCTTATTCCCATAGTTCTGCTCTACATGATCTAGGCAGTGTGGCATCCTTAAGCTGTAATCAAATATGTTCTAAAAGCAAACACCAGACAAAAACCTGTGACTTGGTTTGCTTGCATTTTGTTGACTTGAGTAATAAACCTCAGCTTTAGTGAGAGCAAGTGCTTTCAGGTAAGGTTAAAATCAGGGAATGATTGCATGCCAGTATTAAGAAGTTTGACATGTCTAGGAGTAAAAAAACATACTTTAATTAAATGTAAAATTCATATATATATATATATATATATATATATATATATATATAAGAAAAAAAAAACAAAGGGCAGTGGTTGTTCAGTGTGTTATGTCTCTGCGTTATTGATCGGAAGGTGAGTGGTTCGAGCCCCAGCTCTGCCAGGTTACCGCTGTTGGGCCCTGGAGCAAGGTCCTTAACACTGTCTGCTCCAGGAGTGCTGTATAAGGGCTGACCCCGTTCTCTGAGCCCAGTCTACTAACATAAGCTGGGATATGCGATTAATGAAAAAAATTTCACTGTGCAGTAATGTATATGTGATTAATAAAACCTTAAACAAATTTGAACTTAAAATTATGAAAAGTTGTGCTCTACCTGGAGACATTTGGTCCCTGAGGATAACCAGCTGAGGACAATGAAAAGCAATTTGCAAAGGTTGATTAGCAACCTTTCACCCTAAATGCTCACATTCCACAGCAGACAATAAAAGCCAAGAGGCTTTTTGTCAGGGGTGTCATTTTACAATGCTGATGGGTCATCAGTCATGAGTATTCATCTCATTTACCAGAGGCAAATTTGAGGCACCCACAGTTGCTTCATACTACAGTACAAGCTACAAGCTACTTACTACATCAAATAACTTCAGTGTAATACTGTAATTATTATTAAAGCCTATCCACCACATGGCTAAATTAAGTTCTGCAGCTGACTGCTTTGTAACCTAAGTGCCTGATAACTATGAACTTACTCAGTGTCTTTAAACAGAAAAAAAAAAAGTTTGGCAAAACAGTTATAACTAACAGTCCTCATGTAAAAATTATTCAAGAATATATAGACACTGTAGTTAGGAGAAAACTTCATGTCCTCATACAAGGCCAGTCTGTTCTCAAGAGTTTAATGTGTCATAGTCAGATATTTATTTGTTGCCAATAGATAAATAACCTGCGAATGGGAGTAAAGTGTATGACAGAGACCTATTATATATTGGTTCAACATGCAGCAAACAGCAATGACCTAAACCCAAATGGAAAACTACATAATTTATCGTTTAACTTTTCCAGAAGCAGAAAATGACATGTCTTAAAGGTTCATTTTCCCTTGGAATTAAACAAATCATTATCCTAATACTCCTGTAGTGTTACACCTCTTGGTGATTACACCTCTGTTTTACATCAGATTTGTCCACACTGACACATACTGTTTTAAGAGCTAGAATCTTCGTTTGCATATTCCTGTGAACTATGATAAGGCGTGACAAATGACATGCACACAATTTATATAAGAAGAATCACAAAAATCTAATAATCCATAACAATATTTCATAAACATGACTTTTCATAGGCAGAAATCATCAAACAACACAATGTTTTTCTTTGTTCATCCAGGACTGATTGGTTTAATTTCATCCAGACCTAATTGTTTTAAGGCCATTCAGACCTGATTGGTTTAAGGACATCCAGATGTTATCCCTAATAAAGCAATTTTACTATTTCATGGCCTAAAGGTGGAAGACAGTGTGTACACAAGTTATTTAATTAGCCAAAATTTCCTTGGAATGTTTGTGTGTGTATTGCTTCATTAACACAAATAATGAGCTTGTTTCATAGGCTGCTGCAGATGCTTTTTTTTTTTAATACAAAGTGACTTATAGTACACTATACTGTGTTGTGTTATAGTACAAAGGATATTTCATGAAAGAATTCTATAAAATTTCACTTACTAAGATGAAGACAAAGCCATCCTGTTTAAAAAAATTTTTTTTTACGGAAACTGGGTGAATATATTTTCCTCTCTGCAGTTATTCAAACACAATATGAGAATCAGGAAACAGGAAAGGGAATGTCTTCAGCACCTCAATTGTGTTTTCACTCTCTATTCTCTTGAATGTACCACACCACCCAGTACGTCTTGGATCATTTCTCACTGCACTTAAACTCTCGCCATTCCTTATTCTGTTAAACTATGTGAGATATAATTCAACTACAGGTCAAAGCACGGTATCTGTGAAGTGTTGAAAATGAACAGCACACTATCAGATCAGCAAGCTGACAACTTGCTGTTTTCATTTGTTAAGTATACCACTTATACCGTGGCTTTAGTGCACATTTTTAAGGATTTAAGGATTTTATTTATTGAAAGGGAATAGTAGGTTCACTCCTACACACAGTTTTTTTCCTTTCTAATTTTCATTAATTCATCTTTGTTCATCTCCGACTTCTCAGCTCTTGACATTGAAACTTGGGACCTTGCATGTGAGTTCAATAACACAAGCCACCGCACAGAGCTGAATGGCACCGATCGCCTGATAGTGAGGAGAGGACAGCCATTCACAATCAACCTCAACCTTCGCTCTGGCGCCTACGAGCCTGGAGTCCATCAGCTTCACATCACAGCAGAGACAGGTACTATTTCTTAAATGCTGCTAGACTAGTAAGTGGGATTTTGTCATGTCGGTTGTTCCTAACATTTCACTTTTTTAGGGAGATGTAGTGTTACCTTGTTTATATAAAATACTGAACAGAGGCTAAATAAGGTCAGTGTATAAGACTAATGTTCAAGCATTACCTTTGGCCATATTCCCTGAGTTCCACTTCAGATAACTTGCTCGAGGGCTGTTAGTGAGAATGTGAGAAAGGCCTATAGATATCGGGCTGAAGAAAGACAGTTAAAGAGAAATCTAAACGAAAAACTGAAACAGAAGAATAACAAAATAGTTTGATTACACATGCAAGAAAGCTTTAAAAATGATGGGCATTCAAGTCAAACTGGGACTTTTAATTGTACAGTAAAACTGCCTTTATTTTTCTATATAATCCCCTGCTGCACTAATGCACTTATTTCAGCGTTTCACTAGTCTTGGAAACCATTGAGGTAGAAAGTTTTTTTTTCGGTAGACTTTTCAAGGCTGACACTTGGGCCTCCCAGGAACTCCTTTAATGGCTGAAACATGGAAATCACTTGGAGTGAGGTAACTGGACTGTAGGAGGATGTTGCAATAACGCCAAGCCAAGTTCCTTGTGTTTGTTAATGATTGTGTATACAGTTCCCACAGACAGATGTGTCTGTCCTGCAAGTTAGAGACAAATTATAATTTTTTTGAAGATCGGCTGTTCCACTCACTGAATCTTATCAGGAACGACCGCAGTAGGTTCCTGAGCCACCTCGGCCGTGATCATCATTCACAGACATTTGGCTTTCTTTAAAACGTCTGCACCATTTAAATGTTTTACTGCAGCTAAGATTCTGTGCTTGAAGTCTTCTGCAATCTGTTTTATGCCTTCATCAGAAATTTCTATTTTAATTTAATTGAAAATAGAACAACATGTATTTTGGGGGGTCTGCTGAAAACTTTCTTCCTGGCGAAGCAGAGGCCTGACCTTGCTTGTGTGGAATGAAAACATACAGTCACTTTGTCTCTTTTTGGTTATTATGACAGCTGTGATCACCACCGTTTTACTATGTTTTACTAGGTGTGCAATGTCACCAGAGTTGACTAACTTCAATCCTCGTGTCTCTGCTTCTCACACTTTTCATTCCCACTTTTAAAACAATCCTATTTCCAGTAGGAAGAAAGTCAAGAAACATTGTAGAATATTATGGCCATCTTGTAATTAGTAAAATACTTTATTAATAAATAAAAGCAAAAGAGAATTCAATTCATTTTAATCAGAATGAGCATAATATTATAAAGAGGTCACGTCAGAAATCTCCAGTGCCTTCTGTAGAACAGTGAAGTCACTCAACGGTTGCAACACAGGAAACAAAAGGAAAGCATTTGGTTAGTGATAACCATGATATCAGGGAAGAACTGTATATCGGGTATAGGCATATTTACATCCTTTCAAAAAATATAGTGCTTTACATCACCATCGGTTAGATGTATGCATTGACATTGATTGTTTTGCCTAAAGCTGTTCGTTATTTTGGGTTTAGCTAAGGGAGTTCTCTTACAGTAGCTATAACTAAAAATT